>OZ010671.1:44199509-44799509 GCA_963932185.1 Troglohyphantes excavatus
TTTTACGCTTTTAGGATAACCGATTCCGACACTATAACTTTCTAAATATAGCACGTTGACATAAATTTGGTCCAGCCGATGATCTAAAGTTTCATATTTAAAAAACTTTTGGTGTTTTGAGCTTTTTTGTATCGTATATTTACTTGTTTAGTTCGTCTACTTAAAACAATTCCTTCGTTTATTAAGTTGTGAATTTTACTAAATTATTTGTTCAGATTATTTTTTTATTTATTAATTAATTTGATTTATTTGTTTTTTCATTTAGATTTCTTGCATTTAACTGTTTTGATGAAGACACAAAAATATGAAAATATTTAAATAGTATTTTAAAACCTCGAAATGAAATGTCATTGATTTAAACGTTTTAAAGAATCTTGAGTTGAAAAATGAAATGCGGTTTTGATGTGAAACCGTTTTAAAACCAGCTATTCTTTAAGGTGATACATTCTGATACTGTAACATAGTAAAATGAAGCACGATTGTTATAAAAGGAAATTTGGCGAGGATTCGTGTAAAATCTTGAACTAAAGCAAAGCACGTACGGAGAGCGGACGTGGAACATACGAGGAATCAGGCGTAGCAGTTTGCATATCTTCCTCTGTTAGCCAGGTTTCCGTTGATAAACGAACCTTATTTAGATATTAGTTATCGGTATTACTTAATATGTCAATTTTAAATCTATATAAGATATGTTTGGTTGAATTGACGTCGCACTAAAGTTACTGAATAAACTACGAGCGACGGTTCGGGTTTTATCACTATAGAAAAATTCGGGAACACTGTTTTTGTCATTGTGAGCCGTGGTCAAATGACTTCGACAACATCTGAGCTGGCACCCCACTGGTTAATTTTTATACAAAAAATTTCAAACGTTTAAAAAAATATAAGTGTTCAACACCATTGACATTGAAGCAACAATACCAAGTATTTTACTTTTATTGTTGCTGAATACTTCATTTTTATCGACATGATATTACAAGGCTATATTCGTAAAGGCTTTTTTAATCCTTAAATTTTATTAATTTTAATATAACAATTTTTTTTTCCTTACAAAAACATCACTTTAAATGTCAATCGCAATAGCATGTAAAGTCATGAACGTAAAAATTAAAAAAAAGTACTAGGTTTAGGTATTTCGAAAACTACTCAAAATAATTGAATAAATCTAGATTTTGATAAAGTTTATTTTACACAGTGCACAGAGAGTGATATGCGGTGGCTACGCTAACAAATACAAAAATCGCGCAGCTTTTACTACGAGTAACGCCGGGCCATATTGCTAAAATACCAATAAAACAGTAATTAACGATAGAAAATTTTCCGAAAATAGATAAACAAAAGCAAAGTGTCAATCTTTATACATTTAATCTCGACATCAAATTTTGAATAGTATTCACTGTCGAATATTAATATAATTTTTTTTAATGAACTCTATGTTGACCTGGTGTCGATATTATATCTTGTAAACAAATAATCGTTAGTACATTGGCTAAGAAAAAAGCAAACGATAATTTCAATATGTTAAAAAATACGGAATGAAAACCAGATCCCCAAGACAACGTCAACGTGCATAAAGTCCATTATTTATACTTAGTTAAAAAATGGATTGACACTAAAGAAGTTTTTATATGTAGCATGCAAATTCAATTGTCAAAATGCGAAATATTCGGTGAAAAATTTTGCTAGAACACTTAAAGTTTTTCGAACTAATTATCGTTTGTATTTTATTATCGTTATCGCTAAAGCAAATATATTGAGAGGGAAAATATATATTCCAGAACTGAAAATTAAATCATTTTTAAGTGTACCAACACAATTAGGATACACTGTTTTTTGTAATTTTTCAATATTCTATGCTACAAAATTTCAACAGTTTCAAGGAATATCCATGTGCATGGCATTCTGGAATCTATGAAAATAATAATAAAATATTGCACTCGCAAATGGCTATGAGCAAAATAAAAATGTAAAACAAAAAAAAACTGATTTCCAATTAAAAAAAAATTTCATTGTAATTATCACAAATTAAAAATATGTTTTTAAAGAACATAAAAGTATTAGAATATATTTATCAATATAAATATCTGATCAATATAAATATCTCTACAAATCTGTTAATAAAATAGAATATTTTTCCATCATAAAAATATTGTAGTATACAATTTTTATCAAAATTTATATTTATATTTTTATTAAATCCGGTCATGCTTCCTACTGCGAATAAATGTTCTGAAATCGGCAAGTATACTCGCAAGAAGCCGAGTTGCTCAGGTTTTTGTAATCCGAGCAAGTAATAGTAAATCGCTCGGGTTATGGCGAGTCGCTCGGGTTAAGGCGAGTCGCTCGGTATTCGGCGAATACCGCATATGTGGCGCCGGCTTACGATTACTCTACGGTAAATAAATGGGACAATTGTAGTAGCTGTTATGAGAGTTCAGAAATTGAATCTAATCTTAAATAGAACACTGGTACTTTACCTTTGGGCCAAAGCAATCGCTCAAGCCCAATGGTAAGTTTCTTGTGTCCATCACAATACCTCTCTCTCAAAACCTCTTTCTCAATGAGTCATACAAGAGAACGATTGAAGAGTACCCCTGTAGCCCATCACTTGGGTGAAGAAAAGCATATTGTGAAGATTGTTGTGGTAGAAGTTTTCGGGTCATGAATGTTGTGTGTTACTTTTAGGAATCGAACCTAGGAAGTTGGGGTACTTCGTCGAAAGAAATTGCTCGAGTCCAAAGTTAAATTTGATTTAATTGAAGTGATCATCAGTTGCTCATTTTTGATAGGTAAATGCGATTTTTTTTTCAAAAACAATAAAACAAAAATTTTGATTAAAAAAACATTTCTTAAATATTTTTATTAACAAGATATTATTCACAGTTACGTTATTCTTGTAGAAATGTACTGTCAGAATTTGAATTTCAATGTCGAAAATGCATGTTATGTTAATGTGTTTATGGCCCACTATTTTTTTTTTTAATATTATTTGTAGTCGTATATTCTGTGCTGTAAGTTTAAGTGACTGCGAATTCGAAAAAGGTAACTTAAGTAGGAATGAAAATGAATTTTCAAACTTTAATCCAGTTAGACAATTTTGACTTGAATTTCTTCTTATATGAATCGTAGAAGTATTTAAAAAAAAAGTTGTTTTGATAATTTAGGGGAAGAAAACAGAACTTAAAAAATACAATCCAACAATAAAAAGCCATCCCTTTTTAGAATGTTCCTTTTCGATGATACTTTGATTCTTATATATTTCGAATAAGATAAATACAAACTTTATAGATATTTGAGAAGAGTGGGACGATGATTATGTATTATGATATTGTCATTGTAATACCAGGATCGGCAACAACAAAAAATTATACATTTTATGACGTTTAAAAATCTTTTGTTTCTTACAGAAAAAGATCAAATAAATTCCCACATAAAAAGTTTGCATTGCAACAAATTTTGTGGGTGGAGATCTTACTCCCGCGCGCCCCCACCCAAGCTTCGCCTTCTGAAACTGACCTATACCTACCATTCTATTTCAGTTTCGTTATTTACAAGGTAGTATTTTTATCTGTTCGGCTGTAAATGGATATCGCAAAGGATACGATTTTCATTATCGAAATGATTCTATCATAGGAAGGAAAAACCTTTTTATTAAGATAGGTCGAAAGTCCGTGATAAAATTCGAAAGATCTTCGGGATGGACGAGAAGAAAATCACCTTTTCTTGACGTGTTTGGGGAGTGAATTCGGATTTCACGGTTGGGCGGACACTGAAATTGCGGAACTTTTACTCCCTAACAAATTCATCGGCAAGAAAAAAAAAGTTTGAAATAGGGATCGTCAATAATTCTATGGAGTATATAGAGAGCATTCTGGAAAATGTACTGATCGGTTTATTCAGGTTTTTTCTACTGTTCGATTTATTTGGGTTTTTTCTACTATTGCGAATTCCTAAGAAGATATTTATTGACATTTTAGTCCTTTATAAAATATAAAGGTATTTCTTATAAAAAGTATAAACATTTTATTCAATGTTCAACAAAAGAATTGTAATAAATTCATTGAAAAAATACAGGTACAATGAAATAAAAATTGGGGAGCTTCTTTAACCCACCGCCGGACGCTCAAACGATTTTTTCAATTGGGAACTAGTTTTTTCTGTAAATGATTTTTTTTTATATATATATATTTATTTTTTAATTCTAATTAATTTTAAAGGAATAGCTTTGAACATGTTAACACGGGGATGAATGTCTAGTATATGTATGGGGTTCACTTCATTTACCCGATACTCCCGCTTAGGCGAGAGTGATCACTTTAGCCTGACCGGCAGAGTACCGGGGTAGCAAGCCGAAGTTCCTCGGTTCGATACCGAGCGTAGCCAAGTAGTGCATAATGTAGCAGTATTAGCATCGCGCTACAATTGGTGACCTCCGGGCTGCAGATCAACGCAACCTCCTGTCTAAAAATAAAAATGCAACACCGGCAAAATGCTACACCGGCAAAAAAATGCAGCACAAGAGATCGGCCTCAACCACTGCCACGTGAGAACACTTCACGGGCATCTCAATCATTCGTTCCTCCGTCCGACTAACTGAGAAGGGGGTTCTGTGGGGTTCACTTCATTTACCCGATACTCCCGCTTAGGCGAGAGTGATCACTTTAGCCTGACCGGCAGAGTACCGGGGTAGCAAGCCGAAATTCCTCGGTTCGATACCGAGCGTAGCCAAGTAGTGCATAATGCAGCAGTATTTGCATCGCGCTACATATGTATTATAAAATAGAGAAACAAATCTTTTTGAAACAGAATGATGCATCTTTGAACAACAAAGAAAAGAGTAGTTATACTAAATCTGGTCATTTTTAAAGTGTACACGTTTTAAGGTTTACATTAAATGGTCGCAGATTATTTAATAGTATTAAAACTTTATATAAAATATAGTAGTAAAGAGAAACTTTGAAAATAATTTAAGTTTTAAAGGCATCGTGGCCTAAAATTGGAGTAGTTAAATTTAATTGTTTTAAATTCTTTTACGGACAATTTCCATGAAAATATCCAAACCTTTCATCATGGCTCTAGTGGCCTAAAACCCAGACAACCAACCCCAAATTATACGATTTAAGTTTTTATCGTCCTATCTTGTCCATATTTGTACTTATCCTGAGCTTTTACCTTTTAATCAGAAAAATTTCAACTTTCACAGTTGTAATAACTTTATATTTTTATCCTTTACAACGTTTTTACTTTTTAAAATTACCATGGAACTTTAAATGAAAACCCAGAAGTCATGTGTTTGGCGCAGCTTAGCCATTTCTGGCTCTTGCGCCATAAAACACCAACCAACCAACCAAACCTTTCATCACTTGTTGGAACCACTATTAGTAATTTCTGTATTTTAAACCTTTTTTTACTTCATCTACTTTTTACTTTTACTCTTTAAGTTCCAATCGACTGGGATTTATGTGTTTGAATATCCTGTTTTTTGTCATTCGCCGTGCTAATATATCCGAAAACTTAAGAAGGATAGCATATCGATCTTCTTTTGTAAATAAAATGGTGTGACAAAGTTGATGACCCATTCTTTTAATTCATTTTTAAACCTCTGGAAAAGAATTCTGACAACGGCACCACTAGCCATTTATCGCCATTAAAACTTAAAATAAAGTTCGATTAAAATATTTTTTTAATAACTTACAGAGATCACAATAAATGATTTCGATTTGAAAAATTTAGAGCAACTACTTTAGTTAAAATAATGTTTATAAAAAAATTCCTTGTATACAAATATAATATACGTTAAAGTTGGGGGAAATTCAAGGAGACTAGAGAGTATATAATAATATAAAAGTGTGCAGTCTCCAGCACATTTTGAAGGTGGGCAGGGCAGGAAAATCCTGTGGGTTTTCTAATCGTTCTCATTGACTGTCTACTTCGATGGAAGATTGTGTATATGTCAGTGATTTTTTTTTCCAGTTTAATAAAGTAGTTATTTTTCTATTATTTTTTTCACGGAAAAACAAGAAAAGTCTCAATTTTTTTTTGACAAAACCACACGGACAAATATATATTGGTATATTGCCGTTATGGATATAAAACTTGATTTTTAAAATAGTTCGATTACGGGATATTCGAACACTTTTAACATAATTTTTTTTTTATTTCACGGAAGCATACGGACAAATTTTTTATTAAAAATTTCTGTATTAATAGAATTATTTCGAACAAATGAACGTTTGTTAACATTTTAAAATATTCTTTTCAATTGTACTATTTACTTTATATCTTATTTTATTAACGTTATATCTTGAAATTATTTAAGATTTCAAAAGTATAAATATTATTGAAATAAGTTTATACTAAAAATCAATGTGTACTTCAAAGTTTTGTCTATAAATTTATATTTCGCAAATTTACTTATACTTTTTAGACTACAAAATAATCCAATAACTAAGAAACTTTTAAAAATATATCTCAAATCAAGAAATCTTACCTTTTGAAGCTATCAAGCAAAATAATTCCTATTAGAACTCAAATGGAATTGCAAACGATTTGGAATTAATGATTTTTGAGTGAAATAATAAAACGATTTTTATAAAGTGCAACATAATATGTAATGAATATTTTATTTTTTAACTGTTAGAAAGTCAACTGTTTTCTATTTTATTGCTTGAAACATGCAAAATGTGAGATAATTGGGGAAGAAATAAGTCGAACTGAAACTCCGCTCCTAACTTTTATTGAGAAATCACAACTGGTGACGTCACATCATAATTTACATATTGTGCATAGCGCTTGTTGCCAACACAAAACTTTGTTTTAAAAACATTTTGCCGTCAGGATTTCTTTTTAGATCAATTTAGATTTTAACTGTTAGAAAGTCAACTCTTTTCGATTTAATTGCTTGAAACATGCAATAAGTTAATATTTAGATTTTAACTAAAGTGTACACGTTTTAAGGTTTACATTTAATGGTCGCAGATTATTTAATAGTATTAAAACTTTATATTAAAAAGTAGTAAAGAGAAACTTTGAAAATAATTTAAGTGTTAAAAGCATCGTGGCCTAAAATTGAAGTAGTTAAATTTAATTGTTTTAAATTCTTTTATGGACAAGTTAATATATTTTTAAATATATTAACTTGTCCTAAGTTAATATTTTTTTAAAAATTTGTTTTAAGTTGCGATTATTTCTTTACACTAACCTTTTGTTGAAAATAATCTGAAGCGCAAACGATAATTAACTAATCAGGCAAAAATTATTACACTTATAAAATTTTTGATGAATCATCGGAGCAATATTCTCCTGACATTTGCATTTTAAGTCATGAACTATTTATATTTCCAAAGTCCTTGTCTATAAATTGACTGGTGTGAATCAAAGAAAAGTCAGGGACGACGAAAAAATGCATGGGCAACCAGAAAAGTTTGTTAAAATAACAAAATAATGTAAGAAACCATAAATATACTGTTGAAGTGTAACGCTTGTCACAAGCATTAGACACACCCACGACCCACAGAGTATGGAGGAGTATGTCAGTATGACGTCAAAAATGTTCTGCTCGCCGAAATTGCTGGAGACGGCATACCTTAATATTACTATATAGTTTCCACTCGCCTTGGTGCTAATTAACCTTTTTGTATAGTTAATTTATTCTTGAAAATTACCTTTTTATTTGAAAATGGACCTAAAGTTTAATAGCATTTTCTATATTTGATCAAAAATAAAATATCAAAATTTCGTAAAACGATCCGCAATTGAGTTGCCCATCTGCAAAACGAGTTATATCCCAAAATTCTAAAAATGAGTTTTGGGTATCTGTAGCTATTTTATCACTTTGACAAATTTTCCCTTACAATGAAGAAAACAGTCGTTTATTAACAGAAACATTTCAGCATAAATCAATAATAAATTACTTAATGTTTATTTTGAATTCGTTACTCTGAACATAGCTGTGTAAATATTTTCCAGAAAAATATAATTACTATGAAATCATATCTGTGAAACTAATATATATATATATATATATATATATATATATATATATATATATATATATATATATATATATATATATATATATATATATATTATATATATATATTAAAAAAATTAAACATAATTCAAAATTATCAAATGTTCTATAAAAATACATATTTTTAAATAGCTGAAACTCTAAAAAAAATTATCTTATTAAAAAAATTAAGCATAGTTCAAAATTACCAAATTTCCTATAAAAATACATATATTTAAATAGTTGTCTTTTGATTGCAGATATCATTATAAGATTGAAATTTGTTTTATACGTAAACTGGCGAATTAAAAGAAACTGGTAACATTCAAATAAAAATGCATATTAATAAAATATTAAAAGTTATTTCAATAGTAAAAGTTTTTAATTTGTAAAAATTTCAAATATGAAAGCGTAGGTTAAAGATTGTGTGCCAGGAATTGCGTAATAGAATGACTAAACCTCCCTGTAAAAGAGGATATAACCAAATGAGGAGACAGAAGAAGAATCTATTTAAAACTTTGATTGTTCTAAATTGTTTTCTAAGCAGTTGAATTAAGAATGAAAATTAACTCAAAAAAATTTACGAAATTATATTTTTATCTCGTTATCGTTATTTTAGCAGATTGTGTAAATAGGATTTGGTCGCCATCAAATGGAGCAATAAGCCGGTTTTTTTTTTCCCTTGTTTGCTTTATTTCAATATATTACACTCATCGGCGGTTCATTCTTTTTTAATAAGACCAAATTGATATCAGTCATGCTACTTGTCACAGTTATAGTATTAAAATGGATCCCACTAAAAGCGTAACACAGTATTTCTATCCCAGTACTCCAATGCAGCTGACTTTAAAGATATTTCATGTTAAAAAAATATATTATAGAATTTATATTATATTTTCATTTTTCTGCCTGTCTGGGTAATAGTAAAACAGATATTAGGTTGTTTGCATTTGAAATTAATTAATGAATAAGTGGTAAATTACACAACAAACAACACACAAAACAAACATTTGAACCGTCTTTGTTAAGTGTAGACCTAAATTAAAACATAGATTTTAATGGTGAATTTGATTTTAATTTATGATAAATGTTAAATAGACATTTGCAATAAAGTCACACAGTAAGAAAATAAAGTGCTTTTATATAAAACTTCTTTTGATACATGGCATATTGCGTCAATCATCGATGCAATTCACATTGTGCTATGCAAAATTCAAGCAAAACTAGAAACCAAAATAACACACATGCTGACACAAAAGTTACAAATTATGCATTTAAGCCCTTTAAAAGTCCAACAGTCAATTCTTAAAAATTGTAGGAAATATAATACTGGCCAATTTTTATTTTGCAGCACCGGACTAAACAGCACCGGAAAAATAGTAATTCGCAAAAGGATTTTAAATCAAATAAACTTAATATGTTTAAGAAAAGTGATAACAATATATAAATTATACACTTAATAATATGTAAATATTATTGGCAGTCTTTGTAATTTTTATAAATAAACTAGAATTCGTATACATTAAATAAAAAACTTGTTCTAGTAGCTGTTCATATATTAGACAAATTAAAATATGTGAATACATATTCAACATTTTGTAATGGTTTATATTATTAAAATAACTAAACTGAAGATTCAATAAAAATAAAACAATAATATAATATAAATACAAGTGGTTCAAATTCTAGTGTATAATTTCCAGGCAGCAGATAGCACTTCAAGTGTAATAAAATTATAAACCAAGACATTGTTTAATAAAAAATAATAGAAATTAAACAATATTAGATAAATAATCTATAAAAGGCGGTGTTTTATTATTTATAAAGCTATAATGCAAATTTTTTACTGAATCTATAAATTGATTTTTTTTTAAATTACAGAAAATACAAATTTAAGCTATATTATATTTATAACTTAATTAAAATTACATTCAATCTTCAAAATAAAAGTAATGCCCAATTTACGTAATATCATATAAGTATTGCGTATTTTTTATAATACATCTCTTATGTAAACTCCAAAAACATTTCAACGAGACATTTGATCAAAAACCTGACAAACGACAAACAAATATGCACATGGAATGTCAAATAGTGGTTGTAAAAAAAAATTAAAAAGCATTTCCCAATACCATGGTGTGCATTTGTTCTATGCGGATGGATTCTTCTTCATAAGTTCTATGTCAGAGTCTAACATTTCATGCACCAGTTCCTGGAATAAAACAATAATTCGGTGAAAATAAATTAATGATTTCCCAATAGCATAAATTGCAGTAATTCTTAAAAAATCTTGTAAATTACAAAACACCACCTAAAGCTTGTAAAAAGTAAGCAGATGATTAAATAAAGATTAAATCTTAATTAGGATGAAAGATTTAATAGATTTTTAACTTAAAATGTCGCGTCAACTATTACTCTCTGTCAAACATCTTAGTATATGGCTTACATTTACATGGGGGAAATTTCTACTTTGCCTACATCTTTCGATAATTTATATAAGCAGATAAGACATTTTAATTTTAAGAGCATCTACAAATAGCCATGGCAAATTTAAATAAAATAGTTATACCGGTTCCAGGCAATACCTAAAGACCAAAATAATGATTGTGTTTTCATTTAAACTTTATAAAAACGTTTATATAAAAAAAAAATAGTGAGGAAATAATTTTATATGAAATATATCAGTTTTTGTACTAATTATAGTATATTTAAGAGAACCAGAACATTAAAACTAAAATATTATTTTACTTTTCAATAAGCAACATTAAATACAATAGTTTTAAACTGACTTCAAAGGTTATTTTGGTCTTCCATCCAATTTTCTCACGGGCCTTAGATGAATCACCAAGAAGACATTCCTTAAAAAAAAATATTAATTATTACATACCAAAATATTAGATTTTCATAGTATTTATTACAATATCTCAATGAACAAATTAGATAGCTTCTTATTTATTACCACTTCAGTTGGACGAAAGTAACGGGGATTCACCCGCACACGCACAATGCCAGACTCCTTCTCTTTTCCCACCTCCTCAAGGCCAGATCCTTCCCAACTGAAATAACATTAAAACATGATAGGACACAAAGTAAGCAAATATAAAACATTCATTTAGTGAAAAAACTACTTTAATGGAAGCAAATAGTGAACAAAATACATGAGAAAGTTCATATAAAAAATGGTTAACTGCATTGTTAGAGGTTAGTACAAGATGTAAAACGTAACGCTGTTTTGGAAGATCTTCAGTATAAGACATAATTGATCACTTTTGGATAAGTAGCTGCTTGTTATTTGAAGAATCTGAATAGTATAATTCCTATCTTCAAATTATTTTGCTCAAACATGCTTTATATATAAATAAATACAAGGCCGCCCTTATGGTGTTGCGACATGTGCCACTGCACAGGACCCAGCATTTTCAGGGGGTCACACTTATTAGAGTAAAATTAGATAGTTTGTCACAAGTTGAATTTATATATATTTTTTTTAACTTCTAGGTTTCTTTAAATAATTACTAATTTTGAATCCCAACTTCATTCTTTCACATTTTTTATCCTACATGTGTATTTAATCACAGGTTTATTTTTTATTTTATCTTGAAGGTTAATTTTTTTGTCTTCAATAACAAAAACAATGCAGACTTCTTAGATATCAAAGTAACCTGTCTTTTGCTCAAATACTTTTTCACAAATTTATTGGCCTAAATTATGCTACAATAAAATCTAAATAATTAAACGCAAACACTTATAAGATATGTTATAAAATACTTTTAAGTACAGTCATCAGCTTCTACTACTCATAAGTCTATTATATTTAACGAATAAATTAAAATAAATAATTCTAACAAAATTCAAAATTTGCTATATAATTTATGAAAATGTAGATATAAATAGTACCCTTAAATACAATTACAGATGTAAAACATACTTACACAATTTCTTTGCCAATATGTTTAAAGGCTGCTTCCACAAACTCCTTGACGCTGTGGGATTCACCTGTGGCAATGACAAAGTCTTCTGGTGTTTCATTTTGAAGCATCATCCACATTGCCTTGAACCCAAAAAAATACATATTTCCTATTAGATAAATATATAAGCTTTATCTAATTCAAGTCAAGGGCGGATCCAGAGATTATTGTTAGGGGGGGTAATATAGTATATTGTTATCATGAACAAAAAATTTGACGACCTCCCCCCCCCCCCATTCCCCCTCGCCATATCCAAGCTGCTTGATAATTTGAAGTTTTTTCGTTGCTGGAATTTACATTGAAATTTAACATTTTTTTAAATGATTACTTTTACTTTTTTCTGGAAAACTGTCCATTAAATTGTTGTAAATTACATCGGACATTGGTAATTACTCGGGGCAATGGCGTTGTAGTCCATTCAAAAATCTATAGAAAACTACCTCCGCAAGCATATAATATCAATGCCCATGTCACAATGCAGAGAGCATTTATCAACCAATACGCTTGTCGAAGGGTCAGTAATTACAAACAGACGAGGACGATTGACGAAGCAATAGACTATACATTACTATTCCCAGAAAAGCTTTCCTTTCTGGCCCTGGATTTGTGTCTTGACAATTTTGACGCATGGATGCCTTTCAAACGAAGTTTTCTATTGCAACCCAGGACCATAGAATAGTGAAGCCAGAACACAGAAAGGAATTGATTACAGGTGCGCTTTAAAAAGTGGACATGTGACTAATGATATAGAAATCGTCTTCGAAAAGAAACTGTTGAAAAAGGCGTGCCAGTGATTTGATTGTCAAAGCTACGACAATTCATTGTCCTCCTATTCCTTTCAAAACGATCCCCCGCCCCACCCCAAGAGCACGCTGAACACGTTTCGGAATATACAAGGGGTGAAACTGTCGCTTCCTTTTCAAGTTGGCTGTTTGTAGAAATTATCTATTCCTACGATGGGTATTTTAAATATTGATTTATTTTTTTAGAAAAAAAGAGGGGAAAATTATAATACCAGCCCCTCCAAAATATTTCTTGAGAGGCTCTAGACCTCCAGGCCCCCTTAAACTTATGCTCGGGATTGATGAAAAAAATTATTAACTACTATAGGCCCAATAGCACTGATGGGGCCTCTCTCGCAAAAACATAGATTCGAAGAATTAAAAACCTCGCATATAAAGTTAAATATTCTTTTAAAAAAACAAGAAATAACGTTTTTGGAAAAATTGCTGTAAAATTATGCAAATTTGCAGTAATAACAACGAATTTATAAAAAAAAACATAGGCAATGTTTCTACAATAAAAGTTGAGGCCCATAAGTCGAGGACTTTTGTTGTCACGCTCCGCTGTAAACGCGAACGCTAGTATATCGATTTAGGAATTAATTCTTTCATGAAATATTTTGTTTAATGAAACACGTGCAATTAAATTGATCAAATAAAAAAAAACTTTTTGGAATGATAGGATCTCAAAACATGTAGCATCAATGAAAGCGCAAGTATGATTATTATTAAACTAGTACTTATTTTTAATTTAATATACTACAAAGCAGTACAAATTTAAAATGTATTGGGAGTATTGAGAAGTTTTAAAGAGCGTTAAGCAATGCATATATATCACGATTCTCTAAAAAAATGCATTCTTAGTTTGAAATTTCTCATTGTCTAAGGTAACTTTTGAAAATATAATCTTAGATGTTAGGGAGGGTAATTTCCCCTTTACCCCCCACCTGGATCCGCGCTTGATTCAAGTACCTAAATAATATAAGCTCATATCTTAAAGAGGTTATTTCAAGATATGCACAATGACTAAGAAATATATGGAAGAGATACTATATATATATATTTCTATTCGCATTTATAATCATCACTATTAAGAAGGGTACCTCCACATAGTCCTTGGCATGACCCCAGTCCCTTTGGGAATCCAAGTTTCCTAACTCAAGGCTATCTTGCTGATTGAGGTGAATTTTAGCGACACTTCTTGTGATTTTTCTGGTCACAAATGTTTCACCTAATGTACAAAGGAAAGCAAAACGTTATAAAAGACTGTTGTTATTTCAAATAAACCCTTAGTATGCACACAAGAAAAATCATCCCTAAGAGCTTTAAAATAATAGGTAATTCAAAGGAATTTTGTTAAGGAAACGTTAGAAAATGAACACAAATACCTCGTCTTGGACTCTCATGGTTGAATAAAATTCCATTCACAGCAAACATATTGTAAGCCTCTCTGTAGTTCACAACTATCCAATATGCATACAATTTTGCAACACCTGTGAAGAAAGTTTTTTCTTTTAATCCACATCAAAATAATTTACAATGTATAATGCTATAAAAATAGGAATACAACAAATCTATATTATTATAACATGCCACCAGAAATAAGTTTCAAACTTGAAATTTAAATAAAAGCCACAATTGATTAGCATCAATGTGAAATCAGAAAAGTCACAAACTTGAACATTTAAAAATTAACAGTAGAATAGATTTAGTTATTTATTAATGAATTTTATTTATGAAATCCAACTGGAAAAAATATGAGCTTTGTAACAAATGTCATTAAATAATCAATTCGAGAGATTGATTTAATCATGTGTCTAACCATATGTGTGTCATTTCTCTAAACATGTTTAGAAGTTAAAAATGTGGGGTAAAATTTCTTGTTTTTAAAATTAAAATACTTTATATTAACAAGTACAGAAAGAAATACTAGCCTGCCAAAATGTTTTAAAGTTTTAAAAAACAGTAACAATCTTAACATTCACCTTAAATAGCTAAAGAGTAATTACCTAGGAAACTAAATCTAATAAAAGGCAAAATACAATGCACACTTAAATTTTCTTTAACTTATTTTCTTACCATATGGCGATCGTGGATAAAAAGGTGTTGTTTCCTTCTGTGGCACTTCCTGCACTTTCCCAAACATTTCACTCGTAGAAGCCTGATAGAACTTGACAGTCTTCTCTAGCTTGCAGGTGCGAATGGCGTCCAGCATCCTCAGGGTTCCCAGAGCATCCACATTTGCTGTGTACTCACTCAAATCAAAAGATATCTGAGAGAGATACAAAAGATATCTAAACAACAGCACTGCAACTAAATACATGCCCATTTTTTTAAAGTATGGTACTTTTTTTATGTTACAAATGGGAGTAAAACCATTTTAAATGGCTCTGGTTTTAAATTATGTTGGTTGATTGATTTAACATCACACTCAAATAATCAATAGGATATAGGTATACAATGTACCACACAATGGTATTTTGGCGACAGTTTAGGATCTATCCAAAAGGAACACTGACTTTTTTAAGAACAGTGAAATAAAGTGGACAACAACTGAACTAATACGCCACTTCCCAAATTTCTACAATTCCCCACCATAAGGACATTTGAGGCATGACAGATTTAATATGCACAAGCAATCTCTATGTAGTAAGCCATTAATTGTCAGAACTAGGTCTCTTAATATTTTAAAATTAAGATGATGTACCAATTGAACATTTATCTCTGATATAATATGCAAACAAGAATTTTTCTAGTGCAACAGTCGTTCTTAAAAAGTGGGACCCTACACACTTAGAAGATGCAGAAATTTTTACATTAGAAAAGAAAAACAATTAGAGTATTATTTATAAGTAGTTGACGGAAAAAAAAATTGTTAGAAAGGCTGACTTGACTAAAATCACATAAAAAGGTACTGTCACATAAATAGGTAAAAAATTTAGAAACCATTTTAAGCCTAGATATTTTTTCTAAGATTTCATTCATAATGCAAGAGGATATAAATATAATATGTATATCCTTTACCCTATTAACTTAAATCTTATTTTCTTTAATTCGTTTTAATAATACTAACACAAATATTTTAAATACAGTATTACAGAAAAAATACTGGTGGTACTTTTTTAAAATATGGTACATTTTCTAGTAAGATTATTACCTTAACATGGCTTTGAGCTCCTAAATTATAAATTTCAGTGGGTTCAACCTGACTTATAAGTTTTACTAAACAGGAACTGTCAGTTAGATCTCCATAATGTAGATGCATGGCTGTAAAAAAATAATGCAAAAATCAGTCATAAACTTTTTTTTTTATATATAAAACTGTTATTCCATTAAGGCAAATAAATATGCTCATATCACTTTCTTACATGAATTTTAAAAAACTTAACAGCTTTATGTATAAAGTTCTACATATAAACTATTTATGTCCAGTAAAAAATATACTTCTAACAGACTGATTTTAATTTTTAATGAAAACTGGGACTACATAGATGGGCATAAAAAATGTCAATAACAAAAAAAAATTGGATTTTTTTTTTAAATATATCAGTTAGTCTTTTACCAGGTAAAAGTAGTTTTATATAGCTACTGATGGAAAGGAAGGGGGAAAGAATAATATTACATTTACAATAAATAGGAATTGATCATTGAGCAAATGTCAATATTATTTGATTTTTGTACATTTTTCATTTAGCTAACAATCTATACATGTAGCCTCATAAACAATAAATTTTTCAACTAATTTTTTTTAATTAGTCAGATGCATAATAAAACTAATTATTACTGCCACCTATAAAATTTAATTCCAACGTTATATTAAAGATTTTTTTTTATTTATGTGTCTTGTTTTTTTACACTTACATCCTTCTCGATGTGTGAGAGGATTACTGTACAAATGTTGAATTCGTCCAGTGTTAAAAGAGCTCGACCGTCGAATGATTCCATGGACTTCATAACCATGGTCTAAGAGGAACTCTGCTAGGTATGATCCATCCTAAAATTTAACAAAAAAATATCCTGTTAAAGAGAGGGCAAATTATATTTGTTAAGAATTCTAGGAAGGATTAATTAACGTTTAAAATAACTTAACCCAGGCAAAGTCTATTCTAAACAAAATTTACAACTGCACAATTGTGATAAAAAAAATATAGTCAGCAATTGAAACAAAAAGGGATAGCTTCGAGCAATTCAATGACCATAAGGGAATGTCATATCATAAATCATTAATCAAATTGACCTTATCTATTCTTTTCCTGAATATCAAGAATATTACCAGTAATTATTGACTCACTTTAAACTGACGAAGCGTTAAGATATAAAGCGACATAAAGTGTTAAGATTGATTTGACATTGTTTTTTATCTCCTGAGTTTTGAAAAAGCTTGTTACTTTTATAACACAAACTTTGGAATTTCTCAACTATGGATTTTCCAAATTTGGCAAACTTAGTAATTGTACAATTTAAAGTCATGGTTTCAATCATCAAATTGGCTAGAATATTTGGTACAGATAGATGTATTATAGGACATTTGGCGTGCATGTTTTTTTTTGGCATGTTTTAAAGGGTCGATAAATTTATAGTATGGCAACCCCACCTGACTTTGTTGGTATTTTCCGATTCTTGTGGCGACTTTCAATCTGGAAACCCTATGCTATATTTAACAGCAATTTTTTGCCGCTAAAAAAAAAACGTGCCAAATGTCCGATACTACATCTGTTCCGAATATTTTACAGTTGTATTAAGTCTCTCGGAAAAAATTAAAATCTTAAAAATTTGGTACAGATATAGTATAGGACATTTGGCGCGCGAGTTTTTTTTTTTGGCGTAATTTATAGGGGCGATAAATTTATAGCATGGCAATCCCACCTGACATTGTTGTTATTTTCCGATTCTTGTGGCGACTTTCAATCTGGCAACCCTATGCTATGTTTAACGGCAATTTTTTTTTCGTCGCCAAAAAAACACGCGCCAAATGTCTATACTACATCTGTTCCAAAAATGTATCAACAATTGAAATTAAAAAAAAAATAATAATAATAAGGGTACATACTTGCCCAGTAATTCCTGTAATAAGAGCAACTTTACGGGGTTTCGTAACACAATTATTACTATCGCCTTGTTCCATGATTCTTGTAAGTAATAAATTATTTTACTATTCGGTAAATATTATATAATATTTCTATAATATAGAAGGTATGAACGAATATCAAAACTACCGGCTGTTTATTGCAGTTTGTTGTTGTCAGCAGTTCATTACAATACAGTTACAGTTATAATAATAATTTTGAAATTGTATATGTCACCGTGATAGTGCGAAAATGCGTGTATCTGCAGACTCACTAGTGACTCCGCAGATACACCGGGCAAATACGTGACAGTGCGGAAAATTATTTGATTTCGCACATGCACTAGTGTAGCTGCAGATTTACTAGTGCATCTGCAGATGCACTGTTAGGCACTCGTGAAAGTGTAAATTAAGATCGTCTCGAACGTAATTCTCATTAAGTTTTTAACTTTTTAAAAAAAAAATCAAGAAATTACGTGCATTGAAGACGTGCAACCGACCGCTGAATATAATATCATGAAAAATGAAACGTTTTTTTTTTATAAAAACTGGCATGTGCTGTTTGGTTGTGTCAATTATCGCCAAAAAATAGGGGAAGGGCGTATTTGTAAACAAACCGGCTTCTCCGAAAAGCTGAAGGCAGGAACGTTGTTCGCGGGTCAGCGTTTAACATGGGTTTAGCATGTTTGTTCGCGATCGACCAATGCGTTAATCGTTAATACTTCATTTGAGGATTACTTGAAACTAATTATACTGATTAAAATTATAATTTAAAAATAAAGTTATATATTTATTACTGTTTTTGTTTATTTTAAGGACATTTTAGTTATTTTTTAGGGTTTTCTGCTTATTTTAAAGGTTAAGAAAAATGTGTATACAAGTTCAATGAAATTTTTTAAAATCAAAATTACTTAGTTTTAATTGTATATTGATACAATTAAAGTGTTTATACAATTAAAAAATAAATATCTGTTTTATTCGGCGTAAAATTCAAATTAAAAAAATACTTATATGTTAATAATATCCACATATTTAAATATAAATTAACAAATCTTTTTCTTTGTTTTGTTTTCTCTAAGAATGATTAAAACATTACCATAATTAGTACTTATATTAAAATATCAAGCAGATAATTGTAATTAATAATTTATTTTAAAAACATTACGTTAATTTTCGAGGTCTTCCTGGTTTGATGCCTGGCGATGGACTTGACAAAGAAAAGTTAAAAGTAGTGACAAAGCGTCCTTGATGCAGCACGTAAATACGTACTTAGAAGCGTGTCACATCCCCCGTTTTTACGGAATCTCCGACTGCCGCTAGGGGCGCTTTTACCAACCCCTTTTCCGTTGGGTTAATTAAAGCTTCTTTGATTGGTTTCGGTTTAAAAAGCAGTTTAAATATTTTTTATTTGATTTAAACATGTTCTTAAATTGATGATTTGTCGACTTTAATCGGAATTTTCCATTTACGAAAATACAACTCGGGTTATATGTGATTTTTCAATTTTTTTTTACAAAAAATCGTCCAAAAATTAGAATTTTTTGTGTCTATTGAGGGAAACAAAATCTCAAGCAAACTTTATATTGACATAATTTTCATTACAAAAAAAAATCTACAATTTTCAAACTTTTTTCTTAAAAGTGTACATGATTAAAAAATAAATTTTATATTAGTTTACTTAAATAATATTTATTTAGTGTTTTATAAATTAAAATAGAGTACATTAATTTTTATTTTTCAAAATTAAAAGTTATTATAGTTTTAATATTACATTAACAAAACCTATTTATTGTAATTTATGAGAACTGAAATTAAAGTGGTTTAAAAAATGCATATTTTATAAGATTTGAGAGTGATATACTTTACTTGAAAACAATATTTTTTCCCCTTCAAGTGTAATATAATTGCTAAATTAAAAAAAAAAACGTAATGAAAACAGCACCCTATACAGGTGTTCATTCATTAATAGCAAATTTGTATGTCATACAAATTACAGTATATGTTTAAACTATTATCTATTAGAATAAAAATATTTCTGCAAAGTGTTAAAGAAATAACGTTGTATGCATCAAATATACAAAATATGATTTTTTGAATATTTTATTTACAAATAAACAAATTTATATTATATGTTAAACAAAAAAATAAAACACAAAACAACTTTAATTGAAATATGTAAACTTTTGATATATCTAGAAATAAAATTTCACAACCATAAATTTACTTTAGAGAAGTATAATTTTTGTATATAATTTTTGTTCTTCATACTTGTAAGAAATAAATTTACTATTAATAAATAATAATCTATTTTCAAAAAACATAGTGAAGAATATTATATATATATATATATATATATATATATATATATATATATATATATATATATATATATATATATATATATATATATATATATATGTTTGTGTGTGTATTAATGGCAAGGAGTGGTAATGTTAAAAAGTAATAAAACTATATTGTCATTCCTAGTTAGTGTACATTTAAAAATGTTCCAGATAACTTATAGAGCAGTGGAACATATCATAAAGCAACAGGTGTAAGCGTTAAAGACATAAGCCATATTTGTACAAATTTAGATTAAAATGCAATCTCGAATCGACATTAAAAACAGAGTTGCACGTAACGTTTTATATGTAAACAAACCAAAGCACAGGGGTTGGTATCAGCGCCTCTAGCGGCCAACGAATATTCCCGAACGTCAATGTTAACTCCCGTCATCTGACCCGCTTCTTAGTACTACCAATAATCAATCAAGGACGCTTTGGTAGTGATCTTGTGATCGGAGGGTTGCCACAAAATACTATAAAAGTCGTCCAGAACATCCGCAAAAATTAACGGCGTGTATTCGGGACAGGTGCACGATAAATCTGATCGGGGTCCAAAGTCCCGACGTCTATTGAAGGCGCTGGGTGCTAGTTCAGGTGTTTCCTCGTCATCTATGACCTTGGTTCAAAAATACGAGGCATCGTTCCCGGGTCTTTCCTTCGAGATAGACCCCGAACCGTCTCCAATAGCCCACTGTGCAGCTCTAGTGCGACGTTAATTAACAAAACAAAACCTATTTTGACAATCCACATCACAATACTAATACATTTGTAGGTTTAAACTGCATTTTTTGATGGGTTATTCTGCTTTGAATTTGATTTAAACTGCATTAAAATGTAAATGCTATGATGCCTCAAACGACTTTTTGTAGCTATTTTTGTAGCGAAGCTGGCAACTCTCCAATCACAAGATCACTACTTTTTACTTTTCTTTGTCAAGTCCATCGCACGGGTTCGAACCACCAATCCTCGGATTAGTAGCTGAACACCTTTAACCGCTTGGGCACGGAGGCCCACGAGTTCAGGGAATCTTTCCATTAATAAATTTAAAATCCTAGCTATAAAATATCATTGTCTTACATGGTAAAGATATAATTTCTTATATTCACTAACAAAGCTTTAAACCTTTTAAACACATTTTATAAATTATTTTATTTACCCATTCAAACCCATCCAGATTTCCAACTAAATTTCCAAAGTTTTCTAATAAATATCCGCAGCCAATCATACCAAAATCTCATTTTTCACATATTTTGATGCAACCTGCTTTTGAATCTGGGCGACTCAAATGTGAATTACCATTATGTAACAAAAATGATTTTCAACTTTGTGGATTTGCTCAGAATTCTTACTAAACTGCATTTCCCAACCCAGTGGCGGATTTAACGGCGGCAAATGGACAGTTGCCGCCTGGGCCCCCTTGTCTTGGGTCCATTTGGGGCCCCCTGGACCCCAAAAATTAGAAAAGGGGGGAAGAGAAATAATTGTTTCTTTTATTTGTTAACATATTTTAATTTTACTAAACATTTCACTGAAATTATCTGTTTGGATTCCTTTATCCTTATGTATATGTGTAAACAGATGCCCCTTCTTCAACGGGCCCGGGCCCACTCCTCTTTACAGGGCCCCATCATCGAATAGGTCCGTGCAAAGGGCACTTGTACTTAAGGTTTCTGAGCAGCCCCCAAATCATCTACGACGCGCGGGCAGGCCCCTGCTTTTGTAAAGAGGCCAAACGTGGGGCCTCTTACCAGACGCAGGGCCCTGTGCGAAGGAAGCTGCGAGAATCCAGTGGCGTAGCCAGGATTGTCCGAAGGGGGGGGGGGGTCCATAAATTATTTTTGGTCCGACCAAAACCAAATATATTTTTTTTATTAATAACTGATTTTAAATTTTTTTAACTAATAATTTTAATTAAATTTAATTAATAATTTGAATAAAATTTAGTTAATAATTTGAATAAAAGTTAATTAATAATTTTAAATTATTAATTTTAATTAATCATTTTAAATTATTAATTTTAAATTAGCAATTTTAATTAATAATTTTTAATTATTAATTTTAAATTAGCAATTTTAATTGATAATATTAAATTAGTAATTTTAATTAATCATAATAATTTTTAAGTAGTAATTTTAAATTAGTAAATTTAAATTGATATTTTTTAATTTAAGCAGTAGTTTTTAATTAAAATTATAATTAATAAATTTAACAAACATAGCCATGTTCTGAAAATGTAACATGATCTGTAAATAGTGGGAGTGAAAGGGACTCGGCAGTTGTGTCAACCCAACAGCCATTGCTAATCTTAACATAAAACATAAAATAATATTCAAAAATAAAAAAGTATCTACATATCAATATGACCATATTTATCAAGTAGTAATTAAATTATATTTTTTTTAATTAATAACCATTTTAATTCTAAATTAATCAATGCAGGAAAACGGGAATTTAAATTATTATAAATAAATTCAATAAACTTAGAAGTTTTCAAAGAGAGAATCCTCCAAAGTTAATGTTAAAACGAAACACATATCACATAAAATTAGGTAAAGAAAATAGGTACTAAAAGATGCGTCCTCCGCGCATAAGATTTTTCGTAGCAATCGTATCGAAGTCCGAGAATTTTTTTTAACCGAGGGGTGATTTAAATAAAAGAACCAATCAAAAGTTCTGGAAGTTTCTATTTGAAACTGGTAAAAACTAAAAAAAAAAAAAAATTATAGAAAAACACACAGGAAACGCACAGCGTCAACATTACACAATTTTGTGATTGGTTAATCACAAAACAAAACAAAATAACAAAAAAAAAATCCTAGACACGAGACTATAAATTTATATGGGACTGACGCGCCAGTCCCATATATTAGCTGAAAGAAATTTTACATTGTGGAAGGCAAAACCAATAGGGTTATATGAAACAAAAGTGATTTTCGAATTAAAAGGAGAGGATTTTGATTTAGACAATCGCTCCTAACACAATTGAAAGAGAAGTTATTTTAATAAAAAGAACACTGTGTGACGTTTGCGTAAAGTGCAACGCCATACATTTTAAAAATCTTTAAATGATAATCTGAACGTTAAAACATATAATATAACTTTGACAATAACGAACAACAGAATGAGCAGATGCGACCATTTTTTAGTCGCCTGCTGGAAATCTGAAAACATTGCTCCTTAATTTAAACAATTTATTGTATATTTAAAATGTGGGATTTTTTTTTAAGGAAACGATGCCACGGTTAAAAATTTTTTCGCTTGACGCAATAAAAAAATACAATGAAATTTATAAAACAGTTCCGCCGTTGGCGTTGTCTCGGCTACAGACTACATTAGTCAACTCCACCTGGAGCCTTAGCGTCATATCGGTCGAAAATGTGCAGTGAACTCTGAAACCAAACACACGAATTTAAGTTTAATTTTACAAGTAGGACAATTTCTAATCTTCCCTTAATATCCTTGGTGTTTTTGCTTTCATTTGTTAAAAATATTAATTTTCTTCAGACATAAATTTTCCCAACTCTGGTATTTTTAAACCTTGAAATTCCCAACTTTTAGGTTTTCCAAATTATTGGGGGGGGGGGGACCCCCAAACCTCCACGGCGCGTAGGGGATGAATGAGTCAGGGAAAATACCTTACTTCAAAGCAAGCAATTTCTGGATTGATGCACTGTGAATTCCGGCTCAACTGCCGCCCCATTTCAAGTGTTAAGAAAAGTACCCTTTTATATGTACAGCTGCGGAAAAAAAAAACGAACCACCAATGATTATTTCGTTAGTTTTCATAGTGTAGAGCTAAACTTAATATACCATTTTGTAGGGAATAAAGTCTACTATACAACGATATACAAAAAATTTGCATAGGGGACTATCTTCATACTCGAATCCGTACCAACTTTAAAATTTTCAATAGCAACACCTACTTTTGATAGCGCAGAAATGTTCCCCACCCTCAAAATAAACTAAATATAAGTTTTCGTTAATTTCGAACCATTATATGCAGATATATTATACAATATGTATCGATCTTATTTGAGGGGCTACCTCCACATTGAACAAAGTTGAACTAAGAAATGAATGAAGCGGGTAGAAAATGTTTTGGCGTTAGCCATGGTTCTTTTCGTGGTCAGATCAGAGATAAGATAAGGCTAGCATACAAATTGTTCAAATAATATGACGCAGTATGAATTTAAAAGTATAAAATCTATTTTCTTCTTCTAGTTCAGGTTACAAATCTTTTGGTTCACTAACCTCATTCCAGTCCAACATTCGGGGTAGGGGAAAAGGGCGAAAACGGCGCCGAATATGACTTATGACTCTGGTTTGTACTGTCATTTTGGAGTCTACAGAGCAAACTGTATGACTTATGACTACTCCACTAGATATTTATTTGTTTTTAAATCAGCCGTTGATTTTTTTTATTCAATCAGGACCATAGCTCAGTCTTTTTACACATCGTAGCCATCGCTTAAGGGTCTAGTTAAATTGTCTTCGACTATAGCTAAAATAGCCAAGTGATATAAAGGTGTTTTGAACAGCAATTCATACTTTTTATATTCCTGAAAATTAGACTCGTTTTTGTGGCCCTTTTCTATAGTATTCTTGAAAGTTATCGTGCTTTGTTTTGCCTGTTTAAGTCAGAATAACGAAAAAAGAAAGCTTTTAACTTGTCTCAAATCAGCTTTATGGTATGAAAACTTATTTTTTTAAATTTATGTTATTAAATTTTTTTTACTGTGTATTTTAAGTTGGTATACTTCAAATAACACAAAATAGTGAGTAAATACAAGTGTGCAATACCATAGCTTTTTTATAGCAATATAATAGCAATTTTTTTAGTCCCCCCCCCCCCCCCCCCCATTTCGGGGACTTCTTGTTTCCCCTTTATCTTGCCCCCCCCCCCCACTTTCAGCACCCAATCGCCGCCACTGCGTACTCATAGTCTTACGTCACTCCAGCTATCTCTCCCATATGACGCCATGATCAATTTTTGTATTAAAATAACAGTTCTTAGAACTTCTACTCTGTTATTTTATAAAACATATTATTAGAAAATTTGTGAATTTGAAAAAAGTGACTCAAGTCAAAGTTTGAGCAAAATTTTCACGTTTTGTCTAGAAAGTTTTGCTACGTTACATAACCACAACGACCCCTCCCCATGCCACGCATGAAAGACCCCCCCCCCCCCTTCCCAAATATGCGTGACGTAATATTGAACGGCCTCTACTATTTATGAAATTTGGGCCCCCTCGAAGGTTTTGCCGCCTGGGCCTTTTTCCTTAAATCTGCCACTGTCCCAACCCATTTATGCACAAGATAGTATAGGACCATCTATCTAGCCAATCATTCCCACCTTGGTAAGATGACCATCAAAATGTGGTTAAACTGCATTTACCGGTTTACCCGAGTTTTTGCCAAATCTGGTTACCTTTTCCAGCAACTATGGGAGGGGCGGGGAAATTCTTTGATTAGCAACAATACCGAGTTTTGTCGCCAAGAACATGTTAGCTTTGCGAATATCGCCTTTTCAGGTAAGTTGACGAGAGGGACCGTTCAATGCATTTTAATCCAACATCTTGTATAACCATGAAAATTAAAAGTTTAAAAATCAAGTTTTCGCATTTTTAGAATCGGCACCCAAACTTTTTATTACTAAATTATTTGTAGAGAGACAACTTTAAATTTATGAAGCAATTTAATTATTTGAAAATAAAATTATTAGAATTTCCTTTTGTTTCATAACTGTTAAAAGTTAATACACAACTTGTGTTTTTGCTCCTAGCCTTTAGAAAATTTCTAAATCCCATATAGTTTTAATAATATTTAAAATGGATTTTTATGTCAAATAAAACAATTCACATCACTAATCCTAGATATATATATATAACTTTATTATAGTTACAACAGCATTTGCAAACGCGATTGATTTAGATATGGATTGAACTGTGTTACAAAATATTTATTAACATGAGGAATAGATGAAAAATCCTATTTGTTTATCTGAACAAGTATCCGAAGCTCAAGTCAAATATGTAAAACTAAAAATTGACAGAAAAAATGTTTTATTTGAAGGGGAATCTAAAATTTGTGTAACTAATAAGTTGGTTTTAATGTTTGAAAGAACATTTTTAAAAACTAGCCAACATTTTAAGTTAAAAACTTTTTTGCTGCAAAAGAGTTTCTTCTATAGAAGAACCAACATTTATTGTTAAAATGTGCTATTATAATTCCATTGAATATTGTTATAGATAACTGGTCTCTGGGTCAAATAAAATGTTTATAATTGTCTAAATATTTTTCATCAGAAACTAACCAAGTTTACTTCATTATGTATAAATAAATAAAAAAACATTTACAACTAATGAGAAATAAAAGAAAACAAACTTCACTTCAAAAATTTATTTCATTTGAATTCATTTTGCATTTTTATTAATACATAAAAATATACTTAAATCCAATCAAAATATACTAGAAAATGAATGACAAAAGAAAATGAGAGTATTTTGAAATGTAGGTAATTTTGGAGGAAATTATAAAGCTAATTTATAAAAGAAAAAATGTTGGGAGACGTTCCTTCTTCAGCAATATTTATTATACTATACAAGTAGTGGACTACATGACTTGCCACTTCCACATAAACTTCCGAGCCCCAGTCATCAGAGAAAAGATTGCGGTCCACTTGCGACTATTCCGTATCAGGCATATATTCTATCACAATATTTAAACAAAGGTACATTCATCTGTTAAAAAAATACACTTCTTTTTTTATGTTTAAAAAGACAATAAAAAAAACTACATGTGCGTCGGTAAACTACAAAATACGAGTAGGGAAAACATCAAGCTAAGAAGCAAACTGACAATGCTGAAAGTTATTTTTAAAGGTGTAATTAATTTTAAGTTGATACCACAATAAGTCGATTATCAAGTAACAAACTTTTTTTGTATATCCAACATACCTGCCAACATAAAGAATGAAGTTTGTTTTATATTAAACTATAAATTGAAGCGTTTGTGATGCATTGAATTTTTTAAAAGGTACAGTTATTTTTAATTCTGAATGAGTGCATTGTATGGAAAAATTGAATATTTTTGTTAAGGAAATTGGAGTTTAAGTGGAGGGGTAAGGAGGATCTTATGTAAGTTCACAAGTCTTGATATTCAATCAGCCATTCTATGAGCATAGATTTTGATTTTGAAATTATGATAATTTTCTAACGTTATAACAATTCACTTCTTAAAATAAATTTCCTTCAAAATTTTACGATTTGTAGAATATCGTACATTGTACATACAAGTTGGTAGGTATGTTATAGAAATATTTTTTTAAATTTTAAACCTCAATAATAAAAGTAAATGTAATTCAAATTTAGAGAACTTTTCATCAGCATATACTGAACAAATATAGAATTTTCTCCGGAATTTGGACGCATTTCACTTAACAGTGCAATTTTGAGCAGCAGTGTTTACAGTATAGAAAAGAAAATTAATTATAACTTATTTCAGAGCGTATAAGACCATTAGAAAATGATATTCTAAATATTTTGAACATGTTATTGAAAACAGACATGAAGAAAACACATGTAGAGCAGTTATTCTCAAATATAAACAGCTACAATAACACAGCTCAGTGATATTGCCTTGAAAATGTATAGCAGAAGGAACACAACTGTGTATATTCAGAAAACACAAAGGCTTAAAATACAAAGCATTTAAAAGTACAATATTCAAATATTGAGTATTTGCTTCAATAAAAACTGTGGAACTTGTTTTTTAAAAAAAATCTATTATGGAGCACAAATTTACACTTGCTCTAAAAGCCCGATAGAAACAAAAGCATTGAAATTAATTACAACTCCTGAAATTTTTTTAAATCGTTAAAATTTCTCCTACACTTTTGCATTATGCATACCAAAGCACCAATGGCATCAGTAACCTGTTTCCAGTTTTATGCGAGACTTTTAAAGATGAAACAGAAGAACTAAGGGCAAAAAAACTGAACTAAAACAGAGCAGCTGTAGGTATTCTAAACAATACATTGGCAGACCTTAATAAAGAGTAAAAACAAATTATACAAATTCTGCAGCAAACTTCCATGTCCATAAATTCTTGATTGTACAAGTCTGCACAAACTCCAGTAACCATGACATACTCTTTGCTGCGAGTAGAAATTAAAATGGTTACTTTGAAATTGACTTTCTTCATCGTTTCTGAACTGGTGCAGTTGGTGGAAGGTGATCTAAAAAATGAAAAAGGTGTAAAATACAAAAAGTTAATATTAAATTAGAACTTGTTTAATAAGTTTAAGAGAAAGATATTGATTTAACTGAGTTTTATGAAAATGTTAGTAATTTTACAAAAATGCAACTAATTTTAGTTTTAAAAACATTTTTTAAGCCATTTCTTAAATTATATTTCTATGAAATTTTTTTAATGAATACTTTAAATACGATATTAAACCCTAATCTGCTGCGCAGAATGTATTAATGCTATAGAGTCTCCGCAGCAGAGCCTTTCAAGCATTAAGGGTTAAAAGTCTCTTCAATATTTACAATTAATGAATATTTTCCCATTAGCAATAGACAATGAAATCACTGCTCTTTTACTGAATTTCTAAATGGAGTTTAAATTTTACATTTACAAAAATATTTTAGAAGGCCTTTTAGCATTTTATTAATAATCACAGCTTAACCATTAATGAGAAATAACAATAAATGCCACTCACTCTGCCTATCGTTACCGTAATTGTTCTGCCTGTCGTTTCCATAATTGTTCTGTCTGTTGTTTCCATAGTTATCCTGCCTGTCATTTCCGTAACTGTTTTGCCTGTTATTTCCATAGTTGTCCTGCCTGTCATTTCCATAATTGTTCTGCCTGTCATTACCGTACCCTCGGTTATCCCTGTAGTTGCCACCCCTGCGAGGACCATACCCTCTGCTTCTGAAGCCACGTCCTCGCCACGCATTCCGTCGCATCCATGTGTTGTTGGCCGAAACTCCAAACGTCTCCACATTCAATTTACGCTCCTGACGCCAGTCATGACGGTGGGCATTGCTACAAGAAACAACATGCTTAGTGCATGTACATCCCAAATTCTAAGTAACAAAAGGGTTTCTCATTCCCAAGTTTTAATACCAATGAAAAAGATAACATACAAAATTAATCACATTTGGGGCATTAATGCACCAAATGTGATAAATTTTCAAGCTTATTTCAATTGTGCAGCTTAAAAAAAAGCAGGGCGTTGTATGTTTCTGCAATGTTTTATGGCATTACAATTTTCAATCAGATGTGATGAACAGTGCAATCTACTTGAATCAACTTTAAATTAATATAGATATTTACAATTTTTATTTTATTTTCAAATACTAAAAACATTTTTTTATCATTTTATTTTTAGAAAATCATTTTGGGATACTTACAAGGTGTGTAAATTAAGTAATGAGACTAGATTTTCTAGTGTTCGATCTGGCAACAGTGGGGATGCGGCACGTAGAGGGTAGGCAGGTAAACAACTAATACTAGTCCAATACAAGGTTGAACATTCTAGAGTTGTTGCGTAGTAAATTTTTTTGTGAGAAAGGTTTTTTTAGTGCATTCTAAAAATGAGTGACATCAATTTCGAACAACGTTGCGCTATTAGGTTCTGCTTCAAACTTGAACACAGTGCAACAGAATCATTTGAAAAACTGCGTCAGGCCTATGGAGACAGTGTTTTGTCGAAAGCCAAAGTTTTCAAGTGATTTAAGGCATTTTCAGAAGAGCCTCACAGCGGAAGGCCTTCATCTTCAAAAACCAATGAAAATGTTGGCAGAATCCGCGATCTCGTGCGTTCAGATCGTCGTTTGACAGTTCGAATGATGGTGAAGTGTTGAATTTGACTCGAACAACTATTCATCAAATTTTGAACAATGAATTAGGGATGAGAAAAATCTGCAAAAATGGTTCGGAAAAATCTTTTACAAAAGTAATTTCTATCAATGAGTTTTTAGCCAGGAAAATCCTTCCTGTGGCTCCTCAGCCTCCTTATTCACCAGACTTGAGTCCATGTGACTTTTCTGTTCCCAAGATTGAAAAATAACCTCAAGGGACATTGGAGAATATTCAAACAGCCGTAAACGACCAACTGAAGGCTATTCCAGTATCCGAGTTCCAGCACTGCTATGAGGAATGGAAGAATCGTCTCCAGCGCTGTGTGGATTCCCAAGGTAGTTACTTTGAAGGAGACAATGTGAATTTGTAATTTTATTTCAATAAAAAAATTAGAAAAAATCAGTCTCATTACTAAATTTACACACCTCTTATACCCAAAAAAGGAACTTAAAAGTTCCAATTTATAAATTTTAAGGTATTGGTTGGAAAGAATGCAAGAGCTATCGAATCCCCACAATATCAGCATTTTCCCTCACTCTTAAAATTATACTAAAAACAGTGTTCAAAATTAGAAAATAAAAGTTACGCATTATTGGCGCCTAACGAACTTTTTTAGTTGCCAAAATGTTCTGCTTAGGCAGGCGTCATTTTAAAATAATTCAAATTGCTTAAGCAGAGCTGCCAAGTGTTATAATATTTGTGTAATCATTAAAAGCTTCTTTTGCATTAAATTAAAAGCATGTTTCTATTTGTACTCTAAAAAAATCAGTCTTGCTAACAAAATAACCGAAAAGTATGAGTAATTATTAAAAATTAATATTAAACGTACAAAATGATGACTGTATGTAAAAACTTGATTGTAAAACTGAAATTTTTATAAAAAGTTAAGCATCAAAAATGATGACTGACTGTCAAATTACAGCCGTTAAACTGAAATTTTTAGGTGCAAAATAGTGCCTTTGATTTTGAACCCTGACTAAAAGCCGCAAGTAATAGATTATTAAAAATTACCATATTTAAAGATCTAACAGTTCTAAAAATAACAAAATGTTTACAATTAGGAGTCCAAACACTTTACTCACAGTACATACAAGTTATTCGGTAATTTAACTTTACTGTCCACTGTCTAATAGTACTAGACATTAGCATTGCAATTGAATATTTTGGTCCGTCTGTCAACAGTAATAAAATTGACGGGCCGGAAAGGATAAAACTACATCCGACTTGGTTACCAACATTCTAACAAATCAATAGGCTACATAGGGTTAATAGTAAAAAATTTATTCTTTAGGCATCATCCCGGTAGCAGAATCGCGGCGACGTGCGTCGTACGACGCAGATTTTTCAAAGGTCTGCAGACACATTTTTGTAGAAGTCTACAATACGAATTTATTTTTATATCTGCATACTTTAGAACATTTACTGCAGATTCTTTTTAGGTTAGATAGTTACTTTTCTCAAATTTTAGAAAGTCGAGGGGTGGGCGATAAGTCCCGATAATAGAAAATCGCGATAAGTTGCACATGTTTGAACAAATCTCCGCAGGCGTTTCTTTGTTGTCGATTCTCTTTAGTCAACTCCATAGTACATTTCAGTACCTGTTCTTTGAGAAGATGCATTACTAGAAAAAAATTAGTAGCAGAACCTTCTTTGAGAAGGGAATTAGTGCTAACGAAAACGGTATTTTATACAGCTTCCACGGTAGATTTGCGACTTTGGCGATCATTTTTTTCTCTTTTGGATTTAGAGCTCAATTTTTTACTTTAATAGCTCATTTTTTTTCTTTCTTTTAAATCATTCTTATCTCATCTATGAAACATGCTATGAAACATATAGTAAATGTCTGAAACCATAATAAATAATAATTTAAATTGCTTTAGAAGTTAAATTTTGCAATTTTGATACTTGTACGAATTAAAGTACTAGCAGATAAAAAAATAAATGCTTTCTTTTTGAATTCTTCCCTTTTATTTCCAGTATGAACTCAGCAATTTATTTAAGTTACCATACTTTAAAGTTATAATTCCAATTTTAATTTACCAAAGAAATTCAGAAAATAATCTTTCTTTTGTTCATTTATAAATTTTAACAATTAAATAAAATTTTAATTTGTATTGTCCTTTCCATAGAAAATATTGTTGATATATTATTGTTAATATAAGGAGTTTTTGTTTTAAATGCTGCAACTATTTAATAATTTGTATGTGTTAGCTCATAAAAATGTTAAATATTTGAATAATTGGTACTTTATTATTATTTAAGTGATGAATACTTATAATTTAGCAATGATTAAACAGCGCATGAAGAAGAAAAAACGTGAAAAACAAAGTAATTGCTGAGATTCTCTCTTTAATCGAATTCTTGCTCATGAAAAGTATACCAAAAGTTATATATAATAAATTAAATTGCAGACAAATCTTATTCACTAAAATCCTGTCGCAGACTGTTAAGAATTTTTCTGCTACTGAGGGCATCACTTACCCCTTGCTCCTTTCCACAGCTTCACAGCTGATGTTGTCAAAAAAGGACTTGGACTTATTGTAAAAAGTCTTGGCCTCTTCGTCCTCAATGTCTCCTCCATTCTCATCTTGCCACTCGACCTCGCCCTTCTTATCGTCATCCGTGGAGGTATCAATCAGGACTGGGACGGGCTCAGCGTCAGCCGCAGGGTGAGAGCGCACTTCAGTGACTGGTTCCGCCGCATCACCTGTTCGATATTGGATAGTTTAAATAAAAATTTACACACAATTCATTTTCAGGAAACATTATTAATTATTCCCTACATTGAATTCGTACTCAAAATAATACATGTCCGAAATAAATGATTGTGTCATTGAAAATTTTTATTTATATATAAACTCTTTTTTTATTCAAATAAATATATACGAATTTATATATAAGTAGCCCAGATACAAAACAAATTATATCTACTTTAGTTGCTTAGTGAGAAAAGCAAAAAAAATATATATATATATATATATAAAACCTTGTAACCGGTTTGGATGTAGTAGAAAATTTTTCTTTAATTATTATTAGTGTTTTTTGTTGCTCCATTATGTGGTAAATTTTTTTTTAAAAAATGAGAAAGTAATAATATCAAAATCTCATATTTTGCATTTTTAAATACAACCCATTTTACATCTTGATTATTAATATAATTTATGCATAAAAGAAATTTATAAGAAATTGAGCTGAAAGTATGTGAAACTTTAATCAGGGTGGCAACAAAATCCTGGAAAAAAGTTCGCTGATATATCCATGATGGTTTCACAAAAATTTACGATTACATTAAGAAATGTTGCAATACATGATTTGTATAGAAATGAAGTATCCTCAGTACAATAATACAATAAATATATTGTATTACAAGTGATAAATTATGATTAATACTTATTTTCAGTTAAAGTAATAATTTATAGATACAACACAAAATTATACAAATGCAACAGGCATAATAGTAATTAAACATGGTCAGTGGAAGCAGAGAGTGCAAAAAAGCAGTTTAAAAACAATGAAATATTTACAGAATTATATCTTTTGTACAGCTTGTAGAGCATTCATTCTTCATCTAAAACTGGTGATTTTTTTCAATTTATTTCTTTTGTTGATAATTTTTATGTTTTATATATTTACTTATTCCTATTCTTCAATAAATCGCATATTTATTAGCCTCGCACATGTTTACAATTTTAAAAAACATGCTTTTCTTAAATTTCTTCCTCCAGCAGTGGTTAATGTTTCTATCAGGGCAAAATCAGAGTAACGGACGTACCTTTTGCAAGAATAATAAAAATGTTAAAATTATTTTACTCCTCAGTTATTAATTGTAGGTAAAAATGTTGGTATGTTTAAAAAGAGCACAAAATTGCCTTTCATAGTGATAAAAATTTTCATTCTCATGTGAAAATTCATTTGAGAAATATACATTTTTGAGCATGGTAACGGACGTACTAATTTTGGACATGAGTTTCACAAGCATGCTAATTGAGGCTCAATTCCTCTGAATTGATAAATCTCTTTGACATATATATATTTTTTTCAATGATTTGAATGTACTAAATTAGAAAAACAATCACAACATTTCGAAAAAAATAATTTTATGATGGTAAAAAAAATTATTTTGTGTCGGTAACGGACGTACCAGCAATGGTAACGGACGTACCTTTTCCAAATTTTTATTGAAAATTCATGTTTTTTTCATAATTTTGTAAAGAATATCAATAATACACAAAAGTTAATTGTAGGCAAGACTTTTTTAGGTATTAGAAGAATTAATTTAACAAGATAATTACTTTAATTGCATAATAATAACATTAGTACAGGTAAAATAGGTTTTTCATTGACAAATGGTGTGCATACATAAAAATTTGGGAATAACCTTGTTAAGGCACTAGAAATGAAGATTCAATGAGTCCCCAAATAATAAGGTTGATTTACTATATTTAAGGAGGGGGGAAAAGGGGGTCAATTTTTAAAAAACTAAAAATGTTGCTTAGTGTCTACAGATCCTGAAATCAATGCTAGCGATAAAAAGATATTGATTTGTTCAACCTAGGGCTACGAAATTGGTTCAGGGTACTTCAGGAATTAAAACTATAGACCGACTTGATCTTTAAACATGTATACACTCAAGGAGAGGACTGGAGAAGACCTTATTCAACTATTTAAATTTATTAAATAAGGTAATGTTGAGGACATAATATTTAATACAGCCAATGGGACTAGAGGTCATGTGTACAAGTTACACAAAATCAAGAAAGTAGAAAGCATTATTCTTACAATAACATAAATGGAATAGTTTGCCTGAAGGTGGTTAATTTGTCAGGAGAAGCTGGTTTTAAACGACAACCAGATAGACATTGGGAAATTGTTCCGATACGATAGTCTGTAGTTCGTTGGCAGTATTTGTATACACTCACATACAAATCATCTGGATATTTTTTAAAGTAATTCAAACCATAATTAATTAATCTATCAACACCCACGATCATTAAAAAACTTGTAAAGAGCCCAAAAAGTTATATTCTGGTGTTCTGTAATTCAAGTATATGTAAGATATTCATAATATTCAGAGATTAAGAATTATATAATATTCAAATATGATTAAAAACTTTTTGGTATTTTCAACACCTAGCATGCTTTAATAGGTGACACTAGCCGATTGATTGAAGTAAATGAAAAAATTCATTTTCTGAAAACTGCATCAATAAGCAATAATGTGTTTTTTAAAGATAAACTATTCAACTAAAATTATACTCTTTCCACGTTGTTATTAAACAGATATCATAAAATTGTCACATAGTTTTTTTAGTAGAATTGTTACACACAGTTTTGCATATTATTTGCCAATGATAAGATTTAAAAAAAAATACTATTTTTAAAAATAATTATAGTAGTTTTAAATTTTGTAATAGAATATGTAATGAACTGATAAAATGTATAAGTTTATTGGTTTTATCGAGAAAAAATTGACTGTGAAAATGCATGGTTTTTGGTAACGGACGTCATTTTTATCATTATAAAATTCTTTTTCTTGAAATGTTGCGATTGTTTTTCTAACATAGTACATTCAAATCATTGAAAAAATTATATATTTGTCAAAGAGATTTATCAATTCAGAGTAATTGAGTCTCAATTAGCATGCTTGTGTAACTCATGTCCAAAATTAGAACGTCCGTTACCATACTCAAAAATGTATATTTCTCAAGTCAGTTTTCACATGAGAATGGAAATTTTTATCACTGTGAAAGGTAATTTTATGCTCTTTTTAAACATGCCAAAATGTTTGCCTACAATTAATAAATGAGGAGTAAAACAATTTAAACATTTTTGTTATTCTTGTAAAAAGTATGTCCGTTATTTTGATTTTGCTCTATCTTTAAAAATAATTAGTTTTAAATTTTGTAATAGAATATATGATGAATTTCTAAAAATATAAGTTTATTTCAATCAGAAAATAATATAAACACTTTTAAATTTGTTTTATAGAGAAAAAATTGACTTTATGAAAATCCATGGTTTTTGGTAACGGACGTACTGGTACGTCCGTTACCAATGATTTACCCAATTATTTTTTTTATATAAAATTTCTTTTTAAGTATAATGTTACTTAAGTCAAATAAAAAGTAAACCTAAAGTTTCAAGTTTTTCAGTTCAAAAATAAAGTTGCAGCATCAATATAAGCCAAAAATAGTAACGGACGTACCAATAAGAGCTAGAAAAAAAAAATCACCAGCATTTTTAACCATACCAAACAAGTTACAAAAAATCTTAATATCAAAGTTAAAACCCCTAACTATTATATAAACAAAACATGCTAAAAGAAGAATATTGTTTGATATTATCCCTTTCACTTTTATAGTCCAATCGGTATCAGATATGCACTGTTTGCTTCTAAGTGAGTGAGACGAGTCTAAACATGAACCTGTGAACCAAAAACTACTTATATTATATAAGCATGGCACACATATTTAAAATCTACAAACTGTCACCTTTAAAATGAGGTATCATTTATGTATCTACTGGGATTTTGAAATTTTGAGAAAAAGTTTACTTTGATGTGATTTTGCCCATCAACAACAAAACTGCAGAGGCTTTTTCAATTTTTTTTTAATTATTATTATTAATATTTTTCAGAACTTGGAACTGAAAGGAAATATGCATCAACAACCAGAATCGATAATAATAAATATATGCCGTTTTAATGCTCCAAACTTGAAAATTTCCCACATTTTTTGTAACAAATTGAAATATTCCGCAACTTTTCACTGATATTTCTAAATTAAAAAAAAATCCACGATAATTTCTGGTTTTCCAGGCAATGTTTCCACTCTATTAATACTGGAAATAAATGTTTATGTATAACTAACTAGTAACAAACTAACCTGGCACTTCTTCCTGATCATTTATCTTGATCTTAGCCAACTTTCCTTCCAATTCCTGGAACTCTGCATTGGCTTGCTCAAAGTCATATTCCCCTTCAAAATCCAGCACATCTTTGGAGCGACCAGAAAAGTTCTGCCTGTTTCTACCCCCCTGGCCTCGACCCCTTCGCTGGTTGCCACTTGCTCCTCCTCCTACGGAAAGTTAGCAGAATTTTAAAAATGAGCACACCATACAATAACAAGTCCCCCAAAAAACACAATATGGATAATAACGAAGTTATAAACTTTTTATATTGTTAAAACATTACCGCATATAAGCCCCTAATTTTAAGGCAATTTTTTTTCAAAATTGAAAACTCCTGTATAAGCCGAGTTTCATTTTCGTACATGAAAAATTCTGATTAAAATCGGCAAAAATACAGTGTTATTTTTATTCTTAAAATAAATATTTAAGCTGAAAAATCAAAAAAAAGGTGGCTAGAAAAACGGACATCCTCGAATTTTGTGACGATCCTTCGTGCTTAAAAAACACCAAAATGTCCAATTTCTAATTCTTAACATCGTTTTGTAAAGATTTAAAAAATTAGAAAACGTCAACTATTTTCGGGCAACATCGCTGACTAATGTCGCGATTAAATACGGATGAGCATTTTTTTTATCCACCTTGGAAGGAAATACAAGTACATTATGGATAAATGCACACTTTTTATTAAAATGTTTAGTTTTTATTACGAAATAAATGACTTGAAATAGAGATTTGCGAATTTAGCAACGTCTCGATTTTACCGCTTTAAAGTCAATTCCATCCAAAATTTTAATAAGACAACCACTAATTTCTTTACATAACGGAATAAAATCTGTATTGGGAAAATAAATGTTGTTTAATTATTGCAATCGAGTAAGAAAGACATCGAAAGACATGTTATTGCATTTCAAAGAAAGAAATTGTTCATGCGAGAATCTTGCATGGGCACGCTAGTCCGTTTAAATCTGCACAAATCTAAGAACCTTCGGTAACTTGAAAGTTTCTAAGGACCCTTTGGACAAAAATAAGAAGTTTCTAATACTCCTTATAGACATGAAACAACAATAAGGAGTGGATTTCAAAAGGAAAAATTTTAATACTAACTTCCCCTTTGAGGTGACCTCTGCTGCCTTTGGCCATGTGGGGCCCTACGTGCTTGGTTGGAGGAACCTTGGGCATCCCTTTGAGGGGGCCCTTTACCCTGCTGTCGTTGTGCAGGAGACCGATCTGATATCTCTCCACGGACGTGGTTTGAAGAGCTGGACACTTGGGCACCGGACTCTGGTACAGGGCTCTTTCTTTGCTGGGAAGTAGGAGGGGGAGTTTCGGATTGGGAATCTAGAAATAGAAAGAAAAACTTAGCAATGTAAAACTCTATGTTTCAGACATATCTAACTTTTTTTTTTAATATTCCTAGAAACATAAGCTTTTTAATTGATACAAAACCCTTTACTAAATTCACATACTTAATATAGACTATCAAATAGAATTGAAAAAAAACATATCTTGTATACCGTATATTCTTGCATATAAGCCGACATTTTAATTTTAGGAGGATTTTTTTTTGTCCAAAATCGAAAACTCGCATATAAGCAGAGTTGTATTTTTGAACATGAAAAATCCTGATTATAATAGGCAAATCAATGAAAGAAGAACGAAAGTTTAAGTCTTAAAATAAATATTTAAGCCGAGAAATCAAAAATTAAAAAAAAAGTGGTGTAAATGATATCAAGTTAAACTCAAAATTTTCTTAACATTTCTATAAATATTTTAAAATAGAAAACTATGTTCACAAGGTAAATTATATTAACATTAAACAAAGTTAACAACGTTAGAAATATATAACATTTAAAAACATATACAGTAACATTTTTACAGATTTGGATAATGAGTATTGGTGAATCATAAACAAGTGATTTAAAATTACTTACTTTTATATATTCTTATGTATGCATATGACCTTTAATGCAAACAACAACATCATGTGAACTCACCTGATCTCTGTGAAGTAGTTGTGGAGAAGGGCTGTGGAATGTGTTGGTGGTTGGACTGAGAGGAGTAGCTCTGATAGGAAGGGAGGGCCCCAATGGGGCCGAAAGAGCTCCCGGACTGGCTGAACGCGTTGGAGGGGGCAGAGGGAACGGCAGCAGAACTCTGCACAAGGAAACAAACATTATGGTTACTACAATGACACAAGATAGCCAAGTATATAACAAAATGCAGAAAGAATTTTTTTTAACATGTTAAATTGTAAATAAACTTATGATGAATAATGATATAAAAAGACTCCCTCAATCCAGGGTTCGAAATTAGCGGTCATTACCGTACACTCGCGTATACCTAATTTTAGGACCTTTTGTCCAAAATCGAAAACTCTTGTATAAGCAGAGTTGTATTTTCGTGCATGAAATCTCCTAATTAAAATTGTCAAATCAAAGAAATAAGAGTGAAATTTTAATTCATAAAATAAATATTTAAGCCATGAAATGTAAAATCAATGAATGGAAGCCACTCAAACGCAATAGCCAATGCCGATTCATTAATTTTTATGGTAGTTGCATTGTTGATAAAAAATAAGTGCAGCATTTTCGAAATAGAGAGTAGCATAATAGACAGTGTGGTGTTAGAGAACGGAATATGCTTAGTAGAAATGCTCTAGGTTGGCGGAGCCTCGTCGAATATTTACAAAGCTCTATGGAAAAAGTTGAAGTATGAATGAACATTTATTTTTAAAATGGATAGACTACGCTCCTTGTCGGAAGGCGAGGTTTTCTAGCGACCTCTGAGGATGGACGAGCGTTAGCAAGCAGGAGGCTCAGACCCCCCTAGTTAAAAAAAATATGTAAAAGCCGATAAATGTGAAATAATTTAAAAGATTTTTCCATTTGAATTTAAATTACCCAGCAATAAATTAAATTTCTGCAGCAATATCAGACCATTCAAACACGAAACTCACTTGTACAATGGCAGGGTCATTGGGAAGGCCACTGTTTGAGGTTGGTTGTGGCTTGGGTGGCTCACACACGTGCAGGTCCTTGATGTCACTTGCACGAAAGATGATATACTCGTACACTTCATCTCTAGGGGCGACGGGGCGCTCGGTGGGCCTGTCTTCAGTTCCAAATGAAGTGACTACATAGAGATAAAGAATTACAATTGGTGCTTAATGAAATACTTTGATATGTATATTATACACACCTGCAAACTACAATGGTTGGTTGGTGTTTTATGGCAAAAGAGCCAGATTTGGATATGCTGCGCCAAACATTTGTCATATTTCGGAACAATATAAAATCTAAACAATTTATTAAACAAACATTTTTTAAATATACAATACAATGTGAAAGTTAAATCTGAATAATGATGAATGTTTAAAGAATACTAGCAAGGAAAGAATTTATGTTTTCATGATTTTAAAGAGATGAAGTATGAAAGAGTAAAAATCGGTGATATTAAGCAAAATTGTATTAAAATAACCTTTATTAAAATATGCTACATGATTTTTAAAAAAGACAATTTTAAAAAGACAAAATACATAAGAATCGCTTTGTATTTTATTAAAAATATTGCCCTCCTTTGTGGAAAATCGCCACTCTTACAAGTACCATTGAAAGCATTTGGTACAAAAAAAAAGGTTGGGATTTCCAATCATAAGCGGGTAGCTTTTGGTGACTTTTTCGGGCGATTCACTTCTCAATCTGAGAATGGGATAATTGTTTACAAATCTGAAAGGATAAGAATTTGCGGAATTGATTCGGAATATCACGTGACTTCCGGGCATAGAAATTTCGGTGATTGGTTTAAAGAGTGACGTGTTTTTGTGCAGGATGAATTGAAAATAAGAATTATTCTATTCGAATAGAATTCGGCTTAATTGTTGTTAGGAACGAGTTATGAATGTCCCGTTTGTGAGAAGGAAATGAAATTGGTAAAAAGTGTGAATGTGAAAAATAAGTGGCAGTGGACGTGCAGAACGGAAGGTGAAAATGTGCATTGTGTGTGTAGGAGTATTAGGAAGGGTACATGGTTTGAAGAGAGTAACTTGAGCTTCTATCTTCCACAAACACACGATTTATGTCTGGTGAGTGCTTTTTCTTCAAAATTTTGAATTGTATGCCCCTGTTGTAGTTGTTTCTAAATATTTTTTGGTTCAAGTGTTCTTTGATAAAATTTTGCCATTGCCCGGTGCTCAAAACAATGAGTAGCCAAAACGACTGCCTGTAAGCACCATGATCGACTGCCTGGAGGGGGTCATGAATGTGATCCTGAGTAGTTGGAGGACGAAGGCCAGAGACCACAAAATCGACGTAAGGAGTCAGACTTTAAGCACGCGGTACGCATGTGCGCTTAAGAGTGCCGTCGAAATGCCCTAAACGACGACCCGGAGGATTGCCTGTAAGCACCCTGATCGACATCCCGGAGGGACATTGTTGCCTTTGAGATAGGTGCCGAACTGTCGCCAATAGCTCAATATGAAGCTCTAGTGCGATGTTAATTAACCAAAGCAAAGCTTCGAAATCAATTCTAAACCGTCGCCATTAGCCCATTGTGGAGCTCAAGTGCAACGTTATTTCATTCAATCGTGCAGACGCAATAGAAATCCTTCAAAATGAATTTTAAACCGTCACCGATAGCCAATTACGCAGTAGTAATAATCCGATCAATCATCCGAAAAAATAAGATGCAACGTTTGAGTTGTTAACTGTAATTGTGTGTTTAACACCAGAAACAACCATAAAGATCAGAAAAAAATATGTGTGTGCAACGCATCGGGTCGTTTGGCGACCACTTCAAAACACAGCCAAATACTCCATCGAAGGCAAGTCTTTACCAAAACAAAATTTACGGTTCAATGATATCAGAAGATATTTGTCGGGATGGAAAACTGGTTTTTCCACAACATTACCATTCTTTTCTTTTTTTTACCTTGAGGTTAATGATCTTTTCTGAATTTGATTATAATTTGTTTATTGATCTAGTGCAATTTTTTTAAATTAACATGTATTGTCTTCAGACTTAATTAAGTTCTTTAGATATTTGATTATCAGCTAATTTGATATACAAAGTTGGTTATTTAAAAAAAAATAGCATTCTACCAGTAGTTTCTATAATTTTAAAGTAAATGGAAAGAGTAATTTTTTTTCAATATAATGTCTGGCCTGTTTTAATTTCTAGAATAAACTCAGGCAAATGTTAAGTAAAACAGATAAAAATTATGAGATTATAGTTAAATTACTAAAACATTTATAAATTCAAGCATAAACAATGGTTTAAAACATCAATATAAGTAATTAAAATTGGAAGACCAACTGTGTGTTAAACAAGCTTGTATTATATGATAATGGCTTGGTAAAGATTGTGAAATAATAAAGTCTGACCTGTACCGAAAACTTTTTGGAAAAAATTATAAATGACGTTCATTAAAAGCCAAGATCTTCAAAATTTATCTACAATGCATTCTATATAGCAATTTGTTAGATTAGAATCCAAGAAATAAAGAAAATGTAGTTCATACATACAAGAAAAGTCGAAGAGCTCCTATTTTTATTGCATATTTAAACATTTGTTTTAGTAATTTTTATAATAAATAATGGATATATCCAGGCACTACCAATGCATTAACAAAATGCATAGTTATTGAAAAAATATCCAAATGTATATTAAATTTAAATAATGTAATTCATAATAAACAGATCGTAAATGAGCAAGATTTTGCAGTTATCTAAACAAAGTTTATAGGTACACTTCAAGTTAAACCATGTGTGTGAATTTTTATTGAGGAATTATGTTTAATATCAAGTCAAAATCTATTCATGCAAGAAGATTCTTATTTCATTAAGATGAATATATAATTCGAATATATGGTATGACATTGCAAAGTAATACGTTTATTTGTATTTCTGGTCAAGTGGACGCAAAAGTAAACCGAAACTTTATATCATATGATTAGGTATGCAGATACATCTGAACTCTATTAAAATTATCAGTCTGATTAAACAAATACATCATAACGCAACTATGCTATCTCACAGTATCCCGTGATTACAAATATGGGGGAAATATACCTTATATATGGTATATAAAACTTGAAAGTGTCTTGTTTTTAAATAGTTTCAATTACAATATAGAAAAGAAAAGCGTCCTGAGAAAAATATTTGCGGGTTATACAACACAGCTTCGAAATAATGGAAAATTAAGGTGGTAAACAAAGCGGATACGATGACAGTAAAACATCGCTTTTTTGCAATTTTTCAGCAGCCGGTCGTTTGGGAGTGATAGAAAGGCTTTCTATATTCAAATAGAAGAATCCACTTCATATGAAGAATGTAAACAAATAATTTAGGAATTGATTTACCTTTGGCCAAAGCGACGGTGGATTCTTTCGTGTCTATTGTATACAATATTCCTTCATAGCGAATTTCAGACTTCGATATTAGGCTTATTTTACTGCCTAGATATGGTATTCCGCCGCTCATGATTAAATTTTAATGAAAGATGTTTACAGCTGAGGATGTTTATAGATAATGATGAGGTGATCAACAATGCACAGCGGTTACCATCTTCAACATAATTTCAATACGGCCACAACAAAAGTAACATGGATGTCAAATGCCAAACAGAGAACGCCATGCCCAATGGGTAGCTTTTTCCTTTTAGCTCCTCCCCATTTCTGTCGGCCACTTGCGCAGATCGGCGCATGAAAACTTGAAATGTGCTCCACCCCTTTATCTTCTACTAATATTTTTAAAATTTTATATCGTAAAAAAGCATTGTTTTTAAATGTTTTAAAATTATAAATATTTTGAATCGAAAACAATGCAATTTGGTTTAATACATTTATTTACTTTACAAATACATTCGAAACCGTTAAGAAAAATGTCATTACATAACAGCTGTTACTGTGTTGTTTTCCAACAAAACGTTAGAAAATAACCAATGATTCATTGCGAATACTTTTAAAATATTGAATTAGAAGTGTTTGATAAATAAGTTACACTTTGTGAGGAGGGAGGGTATTTATATTAAATTTATATGAAAACACCAAGAAATGTCAAATCATCCATAAAGCTACCAAATAAATAAGTCTTTATTTATAACTTTATTAACATTGTGGTTTTCTTTTACTTCAAAGGCTTAAAATATCCAATTACGTCTTAAAATTAAAAAGACGTCATAGTAGATTCGCATTCAGCTCGCTACGTGTCCTTGTGTTTACAAATTGCAATTCATAAGTAGGAAGCGGGAACCGCGCATGCGCGGTTTTCTTTTTCAGTAGTGATGTAGAAAATGGCGTCAACCAAGTCGCTAGAAGATATGCTGCTGTCTTCAGACATCGACGAGTCAGCAGTGAGTGCACTTGTCGGATCCCTTGAATCCCAGCTGTCATCATCAGATGCACATTACCCCCGAAATGAATTATCAGGCACCTCCATCAACAATAACCACATACCAAGTGCATCTGTGGCAGACTGCACTGCGAGACTGCCTGACGGACAGAAACATGGTGCACTTTTAGGCAGTTTATTAGAGCAGGGCGCCCAAAACACGAATAAAAACTTAGTCAACCCCCAGCAGATCATGGGCTTGAACGCTGTCTCCTCGCAGAATCTATCGAACGCCGTGATAGTTTCTCTACCTGGGGCCCTTCCCGCGAGTGGTTATTTAAACCAGGTTAGCTCGACGCAACAGGCCTTTCTGAGCCCATCTGTGGTGAGCAGGCACGTAAGCAGCGCGGACATCAAGCTGGTTTATTCACCTCACTCCACCACCTCGCACTTCTCGTCGCCCGTCACGTCGACGGTCGTGTCTTCTGGCGGCGTCATCACCAACAATAGCCGCTTCAAAGTCGCCACCCTCCACAACGGGAACAGCTTCGGCAGCGCGACGTCGGCCGCTGGCCCGGTTCTGTCGGCCAATGCGGCCACCCTCAGCGCGATGCAGAACCTGGCCAACATCGCGTCGCAGCAGCCCCGCATACAGGTGGCGAACCCGGGTCAGCCCCTGCAGCAGATAAACGCGCTGAAGAGCGTTCAGCTGCGGAACCCCATCGACCAGTCCAAACAGAAACAAATTGTCAACAACGAACACAGACACTCTCCATCTCTCTCCAATCACTACCAGGTCCAGGCTGCATCAGTGATCACATCCAAGTCTGGACAGGTGACTCAGTTGAACAGTCCATCAGTGAATGTGGTGACCCAGGTGATGTCTAACCCAAACATGCAAAGTGTTCAGATCATCAATGTGAACTCAACCAGATTTGGACAGAAAGCACTTGCCCCAAGAGGGCTGGTGCTTGGGAATCAGGTGAGAATTGCACCACAGATGCTGCGACAAGGCACTCCAATTGTACCTGGCCAGGTAAAATAAAATTATTTTTGATTTTTAAAAATAAGAAAAATAGTGGAGTTGAGAGTTGACAGCACATTCCCCACCCCTGAATTCATCACACTAAACTGTTATGGATATAATTAAATACATCATGTTAATTATTTGATTAATTATAGCGATTGTATTTCTTGTCGCCAATTTCAAGAATGGCTCGGCATTTCTTATTTTTATCTGAATTTCTATCCATGTTTGCTTAATATTCTATAACAGGGTTGCCATACATCAGAAATTGCCAATGAAAATGACTTAAAAAAAACTAATTGAGCATTTATTATGTCACCATTGAGAGTGGAGAGGTCATATTTTGATTGAGTGAATGGACTCTGTAGTTGTGCGACATACCAAATTTACAGAATTTTTACGAATATTGATATTAATAACTTTGGAACAAAGGTAGTATAGGACATTTGGCGCAAGGTTTTTTTTTTGGCGACGAAAAATTGCCGTTAATCATAGCATAGGGTTGCCAGATTGAAAGTCGCCACAAGAATCGGAAAATACCAACAATGTCAGGTGGGGTTGTCATACCTAAAATTTATCGCCCCTTTAAAACACGCCAAAAAAAACTTACACTCCAAATGTCCTATATTACATCTGTACCGTAACTTTTTATAGAACTCGGGATCTTTAAAGTCGATATTCAGGCGATGTTTGTAATAATACAAAATTTGAAATATTCGAAAAAATATTGGTCACATGCCAAATCAAAGTACTGAAAAAATACTTTTTTACAAAGTAAGAAGGTAGCTAAACAATTGCAAAAATAATCAATTTTTGCAAAAAATTTTTATAACTTTATCCACTACAAAAAAAATCAACCAAATTATAATGTATTGAATTGTATAATTTTAAATAAAATATGTGTAAAAATTGTATGGCAAGGAAGGAATACAAAAAGACCAAAAATAGTCTCGGCTATAAAAAAATTCTGAATGATAAGATATTTTTCCTCAATTGTAGGTAAATGGGCGTTGTAATAATGTTTAATGTCCATCATTATTCACTACATTTTGTTTTCTGTTATAAAAATATACATTTGTAAAAAAAAAAGGACATTTTTTATTTATTTTTTCAATGTTAATGTATAAAAAAATCTGCTTGGCTTTTCATTTATATTTGAATCTAGTAGTTTTTTGAAAACCTTTTGGGAAAATTCAGGGAGTAACTGACATGAAAAATTTGCAGAGGTGTAGAAAATGATAAGACCTTTGAAGTTTTCCCCAAACACATTTTTTTTTCAATCCAAACTGGCACCAACAAATATTCTAGTGGTTAATGTTATTCCCATTGAAAATGGGCTGTCAGCTGGACGATCGGCAAAAGTGAAAACTTCACGTTAAAATGTAGCTGGAAAGATGAATTGACCTCATCATCTGAGCATGGTTTAAAAATTTGAGGCAGTGTTCCCAAGTAAAGATAGATCCTTAACCATTGTCAATAGCCCACTGTACAGCTCTAGTGCAACGTTATTTCAACCAAACCAATCATAACTGGACATAAATATGTGTACGACCTAAAGCTCTAAAAAAACTACTTCGTAAAAAGTTTCTGTATTTAAACTAACATGTCAGAATTTAGCACATTATTTCATGCTTATTAGAATACGGTTAAATATTAGAAAAAAAACATGGAAAATAGGATACATGCTATTAGTAAAAAGGACATTAAATTTAAATTTTTATATTGCGTTTAGCCATCTTTTTTAAAACCAATTTTATTTTTATAAACAATTTATATAATTTCATTTAAATTGACCATTAAATTTTGTTTTAACTTATTTACTTTCTATCAAAAATATGTACATGGCGTTTCTGAAGACAGATGTGAATATATTTTTTAAAGGCCAAAAAATATTCAACGCAGTAGCAACAACGAAATTTATTCAAACGCGCTAGAACTAGCTAAATAAGCGCCAGGTTAAAACACACCCGCACAACAATTCTCTTTTCCCCCTCTGTTGCACAAACCTATTCACAAATTCTCCTAAAAAGTTGCATAAGCACACCTGAAACATTATATGAAATCAAAAATAAATAAATATAAAGCATGGATATTCGTTACTTACTTTCCTTTCTCTCTTGGTACCTGTGTCCCAAGACTAAAACCAATTAATCTGAATTGTATCTAAATGTAAAAACCGAAGTTGGAAAACTAAACTCTAATGATACATCCCTTCACTCCAAAGCTCACTCACTCCAAAAAACAATCACAACAAGAAAAAGCACAGAAACAAGAAAAACAGGCACGCCCAAAAAAAAAATTCAACCAAGGCCGTTTACATGTGGGAACAGGTCGTTCTTTCTTTTTAGTAACATGCTAATATTTTTTTACCTGCTCTTTTTCTAACCTGTTCTTTTTTTTAATTTTCACTTTTTTTGACGGTATAGGTGTTTTTGGATAAAATTAAACAGTGCATCTATTAATTGTTTGAAGAACATATTTTTTTTTATTTTGATTTCGAAATACCGCTGTGTTTGAGCAAATAAATAACTGTTATTTCTCATAAATAATATTTTTAATTATCGAAAATTGAAATCATGATATTTTATAACTATTATATAAATATCGCTCATCAATAAAGCAATGGCAGAAAACTTTTAAAAAAATTCTGGTATCCCCTCCGGGCCATCGTTTGGGGCTACTCATCCCCTCCGAGCAGTAGTTTTGATTACCAGGCAATGGCACATTACTATAAAAAAAATGCTGCTACCCCATCCGGGCCATCGTTTGGGGATACTCATCCCCTCAGCTGTCGGTTTTGGCACAGCGCAATGATGCATGGTTATCAAGAACTAAAAACAATTACAATAGGAGCATACAATTCAAAATTCATCTTCAATTTTAATCTTTAAAACTATCAACATGCATGTGATAAGAAAAAAGAATTTAATTTATCAACCAAGCCACATTTAAGTCATAACAACAGCAATAAAGGGTAATTACATATAACAGCAATTTCCGTGTTGCTGTAGGTATACAAGGAAAATGCGAGTGCTTACTTTATAGCAATTCTATTCGAAAATAATAACTCGAAATGGCAAATTATCATGTAACAATTTGCTGTTGTACGCTTTCAAAATAATAAAAATATTAAGAAAAATACACGTACACATATTTTAAAACATTCTGTTCGAAAATAACAATTCTCATTTTCAATTCTTCCCGCATAATTATCACGTCACTCTTTAAACCAATCACAGAATTTCCTATGCCCTGAATTCACGTAATTTGGAAGGTTATAGGCTTTATTATATTTTTTAAAAAAATTGTAAAACAGATCCAAATTGGAAACGAATATAAAATTGGGGTGGCGTCATCTATTGGTAGTTTGGCAAACTATATTCCCATAAATACCTTAAACAAGATGTCACTACTCTCAAAGTTAAACAATTCTAGTAGGCAAGATTATGGTAAGCTTAATGACAATTATAACTGAAATACAAAATACTGATAATGTTAGAAATTGAGCCAAATGCAGGAAAGTAATAAATAATGGTAGGCATGTCAGTATAGTAACATTGTTTTCATTTATAGTTTTTAAAAAAAAAAATTATATGTATTTATATTGATTTACAAATAAAAAAAAATTTAATTGATTCCAAGCTGAATTGTAATTTAAACTTTCAGTTGCAACTTTTAAAATTTTCTGTATTGATTTATATTATTAAAAAGTATTTTTACTAGGATACATTGTTATTGTATCCCACCTTACTGCGAGCAAAGCAAGATTTGGTTTGTGTAGAAATCCTCCTGGGGTTGGCGGCGCATCCTATTATAAAATTAATTCTTTAAAAAAAATGCCTAATACTTATATATGTAAAATTTTCTGCAATTTCTATTTAAAAACAAATCTTATCTCTCTAAATAACAATTAAAACACTGAGTTGCAATCAAAATAAAAAAAAATTATTTTTGGTCAATTAAGACCGATCCAATTTAAACAATGCTAAATCGTAAAAATTAACGGTACTGTTCTTAACGGCCTCAAATAGTCGCCAAGCGAAAGTTTGTCGCTGTATTGATTGTGTACTATTTCAAATGTTGCCACCTCCGAAATAAAATGTTAAAAACAGTCGTAAATATGATTTATGATCAGTTGGTTAAGAACATTGCATAGTGGGCTATTAGCGGCGGATCGGGGTCCGGGAACACTGCCTCGTATATTTGAACCATGGTCAGATGACGAGATTGATTTATGATCGGATGACGTCCACTGCGGAATGGGCTATAAGTGATGGTTCGGAATTCATTTAGAAAGATTTCTATTGGGTTTTTACGATTGGATGGAAGGACGTTGCACTTGAGCTGCACAATAGAGTAATGGCAACAGTTTTGAATTTATATCAAAGGTTTGCTTCGGTTAATTAACGTTGAACTAGAGCTGCACATTGGGATGTTGGTGACAGTTCGGAGCCTATTCTGAAAGAAAGACTCTGGAGCAATGTCCCCGGATTTTTTAACAATGGTCAGATTACAAGAACATTATCTGAGCTGTCACCCGACACAACCTTAATAGACGTCAGGACATTGAATACCGATTAGATTACTGGGCACATTACTTTGAAAAAACAGCTGGTACCCCCTCCTAGCAGTTGTTCGGGGTTACTCGTCCCCTTTGAGCAATCGGTTTTGGCACCAGCAATAGCACATTACTTTTTTAAAAAAAGCTGCACCCCCTTTGAGCAGTTGTAATTATGGTCAGATGGCGAGATTGATTTACGATCGGATGACGTTCACTGCGCAACGAGCTATCGGTGACAGTTCGGAATACATTTCGAAGGATTTCTATTGGTTTTGCACGATCGGATGAAATAACGTCGCACTCGAGCTGCACAATGTGCTAATGGCGAGGGTTTAGAATTTATCTTGATGGTTTGCTTTGGTTTATTAACGTCGCAGTAGAGCTGCACATTGGGCTATTAGCAACGGTTCAGGACCTATTCTGAAATAGACTCGTGTACAATGCCTCAGATTTTTTAACCATGAGGATGAGGATATCATCCAAGCTGGCACCTGACGTAACCTTATTGGGGTCAGGACATTGGATGCCGATTAGATTACAAGGCACATTACTTTTTGAAAAAACAGCTGGTGCCCCTTCCAAACCGTCGTTTTGGGCTACTTATCCCATCCGAGCAGTTGTTTTGGGCAATGTCACGTTACTTCAAAAATCCAACTGGTACCCCCTCTGAGCAGTCAGTTTGATCACCAAGCAATGGCATATTTTTTAAAAGAAACCACCTGGTACTACCCGAAGCTTAAAATAGTCGTTGATGGAATGATGAATGGAGTACTAGTTCAGGTGTTGTCATCCGACCTGGTTACTGAACTATATAAGAAATGGAAAGTAATTCCCATTGGAGGAAAATAGACTTTTCTGTAATGTTCGTATTGTTGCCTTTAAATGTCATTTGTTGGACATCAATGCCTTATTTTCATAAATTCCTTCCTATTCATTATTTTAAAAGTAAAAAGCTTCCCTAAACTGTCTTTTAACCATCTTTTCGTTTTGAGCAAAGACTTCAAAAAACGGTTGTGTAATTAGTGTACTTTCCAGTTTTTGTGTAGCTCAGTGCAATCAATGTACTGAAACGCGATCTTCCAAGTAATAGTTCCGGGTAATCAAAGGCAAACAACTTTGGCGTTTTTTTGCTCGTTGGCATTTGGGGAGGAAATTACAGGAAAACGATTCTAATAAAAAGAAAAGAACCGAAAATAGACTTTACCTTAATGTTCGTATTGTTGCTCTTTAATGTCAGTCATTGCATTAGCATTATGTTACATCAATAACTTATATTCAAAGATAAATTCCTTCCCATTCGTTATTTTAAAAGTAAAAAGCTTCCTGGAACTATTTTAACCACCTTATATTTTGAGCAATACACAAAATGCACTCGTGATTAGTGTACTTTCCCGTGTCTATGTAGCTCAGTGCACTAAAACAATAATTCAATCAAATGAAACGCGATTTTCCATATAATAGTTCCGCGTAATCCAGGGTAAACAACCTTGATGGATTTTCGCTCGTTGGCATTTGTTTTCGTGTAAAAGAAAAGAACCAAATTAATCTATCAAAAAATTCTGAATTCTATAAAAATGCTGTGGTAAATAGTAATTTTTTTTATTCAGAACTTTCTTATGCCATTTTTCAATATTTCTGACTTATGGTGATAACATGAAAGTGTTCTAGAATATAGTTTGAACTAGGCGCATTTGTTGAAATACGGCAAAGATTTTTCATGCGTTTCTTATATTATTAATTTGCTTTTCCAGGGTACAATTGCATTGCCGCCTGGCATGCGATCAGCGATTGTGGTTAGAGCCGATGGCAGCCAATACCATGTCTACAATGTTGCCCCTCCTGGATTGCAGGCGGGAAACGCCAACTCTCCAAATGCAACATATAGGTTGCAGTCAATGCCAGTACGTGTTACTTATGTTTATCTGATTACAGCCATACTTGCACAAAGCAAGTGACATGTAGTAATGGATGTATGCAGTATTTGGTATGGCATGCATGCAGTAATGCTTGCTGAAAGCAAATGACTTTAAAAAACAATTAGTATTTATGATATTTATATCGGTATCAATTTATTTTTGGCAGGAGTTTATAAAAAGTTTTTTAATTATAAGAATTTGAGACCTGTCTCTTTTAATTTATTGAGTGAACACTGCCATTGTATAAAGTCCTCAGTCATTAAAGGAATATCGATTTTTCTAAAATATCCTTATTCTTAATGGAAAATAATTAATGTTGATCATAATTACCAGTAGCTGCAGCTTAGTGTTGCTGCTGAAATCAAAATTGAGAATGATGAATAACACCTTTTCTGAAATTAAGATACTGAACTCAGTTTGTGAACACATGCCCCACAAATTTCTTTATTTCATTTCAAAACATTCAGGTTATTTTATTTTTAGCATTTTGTGGAATTTGAAAAAAAAATTAATAAGTTATTTTTAACTTTGAGCATTTAATTATAATGTTAAGTACTTGTTGAGCAAGAGAATTGCTTCTTTTTTCGTAACCTTGTATTTTTTTTCTAGGGAGGTGTTCCTGGTATTATCAGGACGCTATCACATCCACAAGTTGTGTCTGTTCCTGTGTCGTCCGGTTCTGTAAAAACTATACAGGTTAGTTTTGTATCGAAACTTAAACTAATACATTTTTGCAATACAGGTGAAAATAATAATAACAGGAATAATAGTAATTTATATTATAAAATATAGATGCAATATGTGTATGTAATATATAATTTAATTAAAAAATATGAACCTAGAGAAAAATGCCAAATGTATCAACTAAAAAAAAATTATATAATAAAGGTTTTTTTAATTTGGTGTACTAGTTAGGCTGGTACCGATTAGCTTTAAAATAAAGAATATAAGATTGGACTAGGGTTTTATCTATGACAAAAATTATTTTCTCTGCCTAGTGTTGTTGTAAAGTATTAATAAAGGTTAACAATTTTATCACTTTGTTTTATGTAGACTGTTCCTGGAGGAATTGTAAGGACAATTTCTCCACAGCAAATGACGGTGACAACACAGGCTCTTGTTAAAAGTCAACAGGTACTTTCTTATTTATTATATTAGAATGATTTTTTTTATTGGAATAGCACTGAACAAAAATTTGAAATGGTTTGAGCATTTTTAATGTATTTGTGATTTGACTGTTATGTTAAATATATTTTTCTCTCCCTAAGATATTCTTTTTCCCACATCAAAATTTCTTTTAAACCAAATGTTTAAAGCATTTAAGAAATTGGAATATATTTTGTGAAAAAGCATTGTATTAATAATTATCTAGGAGCATGACAATATAACTTGTATCTATTTATTAAATATAGTATTACTTCAGATTATTGTATTTCTTTTAGAAATATGGCTTGTATTTTAAAATTTTTAGTTCTATAATATAATATTAAGATGTACATTAAAAGTATTAACATGTTGACTGCAGTTGTAGACATCCCCTCCTTCTTACCCGGTGGGGGGGCCCGCAGTCAACATGTTAATATGTCACTGGCAAAGTTTTCTTACTCTTCGAATATTTTTTTTAATTAGTTCATTATTTCAAATTTTTGTTCACATAATTTTATCTTAGTCTTTCTCACTCTAAGATAACTAAGTATATGGTGAACACTTTATGTAGCTGATATGATACTCGAGACCTAGGCATTTGTTTTGGTTTAGTGGCTAGAGTATCAGGCTATCATATAAAAGTTTCTCGAACCAACACCATCAGCAACACATTGAAAGTGCACATATCTGTTTGAAAAAACAAAACAAAATTAGTGACACCAATATGAAAGTGATGAGGCTATTATACTTAGCTCACTGGCCTAAGATGATCAGTACATTCTCATATAAAAATTATGTTTAATAAAATCATTTTAAAGCGGAATATTGAATTGTCAATAGCGGTACAATATTTATTATTCTCCCAAATGGTTGGCTTTTATTTCTTTTACAGATAAGGTATTTGTCATTTTCTGCCAAGTGAGCTTATTTATTTCAAAGTGTTGTGATTATAAAATAATTATTTTATTTATTGGCCATTGCAGTCAGCTTAGAGTGAAACTGACTAATTCTTTTAAGATGGTGCATATTTTATATACACAATAAAATATTTTGCTTTTTCATCTTTAGCTTATTAAATAATACCAAATTGTAATGTATATCAAGTCCGTCTCCATTCATTGAATAGGGGTAAGAAATAAATTAATAAAAATGGTGTATTTTATTTGTTGCATGCTTTAAAACTATTTACGGTTGCGGTCCCAGGATTAGTGTCTTTGAAGGCCTTTTCATGCATAATCTTACCCCATGCAAAAGTATTTGTTGTATTTCTGCCAACTTGTACATATTTTCATGTAAATGGTATTTATACCAATAGAGTATTAAATTATATAAATGTCGATAATATTAAATTATTTTTCCAGCAATTTTTTTATCTTTTAAAACAAAGAAAATTTGATAAGTATTTTGAAGTCAAAGGGTCATTGTTTCTTAAAAATTAAAAACACAAAACTATTTTTGACTATGTCACTGATAGTCAAACTCGTTAGTGGATAAAGTTCCAAGAACAAAAGTTTTTGCACACTTCCATTCTGAGGAGCCTGCGTTATCTGGCCAGTACTATCCAACAAAGAATAGAAAGAGATGTGGGCATTAAAAAATAATACCGTATATACTTGGGTATAAGCCGACCCCCTAATTTTAGGACGAATTTTTGTCCAAAATCGGAAACTTGCGTTTAAGCCGAGTTGTATTTTCGTACATGAAAAATTCCGATTAAAATCGGCAAATCCTCGACAAAAGAGTTAAATTTTAATTAAAAAAATAAATATTTAAGCCTGGAAATTAAAAGTTTAAAGAAAGTGGCTGGAGAAACGGTCTTCCTCGAAGTTCGTAACGATTCATCAGGCTTAAAAGTATGTACCACTCGCGATGAATTGGTGTCTTTCAAACCTCCATTGGACTTCTTAAATTAAATCTCCCTTATTATCAAATAAAATATTTTAAACCACAAACTTAAATACCAAAATATGCAATTTCTAATCCTTAACATCGTTTTGTAAAGATTTAAAAACGTCAACTTTCTGTCAACATCGTTGACTACTGTCGCTATTAAATACGGATGAGCATTTTTTTTATCCATCTCGGAAGGAAATACTACTACTTTGTGGATGAATATATACTTCTTATTAAAATATTTAGTTTTTAATTACGAGATAAATGACTTGAAAGTAGAACTTGAATTCGCCGATTAGCAACCCCGATTTTACCGCTTTAAAGCCAATTCCATCCAAAATACTAATGAAACAACTATTAATATATGTACATAATATTATCAAGGAATAAAATCTGCATTGGGGAAATAAATTTTGTTTAATTATTGCAATTGAGCAAGAAAGACATTAACTTTAAAGTGGTGTCATTCGCTACTCACGATGTCAACTTCTTAGTCTTCCATCCAAAATTCTATTAAAGTAGCGTTTACTAGCTTCATAAATTCTACAAACCAATTAAATATTTATCAAAATATATACTTTTTATTAAGTTAAACTGATTATTTATGTGAGTAGTTAAATTTTGCGTCACGATTACGCCGCGATGCGCAGAACGGTCTTCAGTCAGCACGTGACGCACATTCTCGATCTCGGAAATGTGTCGGCGCGTTTCAGAAGATTCCGTTAAATTCAACTTCTCTCCTTTTCCCATTTTAGGCAAATTATATTATAAATTTTAATGACCCGCGTATAAGCCGACCCCCCCTACTTTTTAATGAAAATTTTGACTTAAATTTCTCGGCTTATACGCAAGTATATACGGTACCTAAGAAAATAAAACTTGTTTCACCATTATGAGGACTTCTAATAATTAACTTTAATTTCAATTTTAAATAATAGCTTTAGGCAAAGTTTCAGGTTTATAAATGAAGTACCAGCTTTTACATTCTTTAAAATACTTAACTAAATGTTAATTGTTAGTGGGTAGTAAAGATACTTTTGCTAGGTGTAATGACTTGTGTTAAGTTCTTAAAATAAGCTTCTGTATGTGAAACTTTTTTTGAATGAAAAAAATCTGTTGTTAGTATGAAGGTGTTTTTGTTGTGCATGTTACGTCTTGTTTTCTTAATATTTATTGTGAATATACATGTGCCCATCTTTCATTCATATAGATTGTTTTGCCATATGTGGTTTATTGTTACAAAAATAAATTGCATGAGTGTTCTCACTGTGGTTGGTATATCATTTGCTATTTTTGCACTTATTCAAGTAATTTTGTGTTGTTTACGTGGCAGAATTTTGTTGCAAAGGACATTTCATTTCGATGTTTTTAAGTTATAACTGAATATATTTTTTATAATGTTACACAATTTGCAACTGTGAAAATGCTCGTTAGTTCAGAGGCATTAGTTCTGCACATTTGTAATTTTTTTTTTTGCAAACAAAGGTTACTAAATGGTAAGTTCTTTAATGCTGTTAAGTTATCCGAATGTGCACTATTGTCTAAATATGTCATTAATATTTTATGATTTTTTTTAATGAGCTTATGAGATGGTAATGTGCTCATAAGCATGTGATAAACAATCAAATTTATAAAAGCAACTGAATTTTCAGCACATGGAATATTTTATTGCATAAAATTACTTCAAAGTGTTATATGGAAATAAAGTCCCCAGTTGTTCTTGATCTACCCTTGCACATCAGTTTCCTCACTTTTAAACCAAGTCACACTTCCTAACATCAATTTTGTCTTAACCTTTCACACAGAGTCTTGCTTTGAAGTTGCTAGGTTCAGTATTTTAAAACCTATGATTTGCATTTTTTAAAAAATTAATGTATTGTTGTAAGAAAGAACTTGAATTTTTTTTAATCATATAAGCATTTTAGACAATGAATATACATTTTTATTCATATATATTCCATGTTGAAATGCATTTGAAATCTAAAACGTTGAGGTGTTTTTAAAAGTTATCTCAATTTAAAAAAAAAAAATGGAAATATAATTAAAAACTTGCAAAAATAACCTTGATATTTTTCACACCACTTGGAGGTTTTAAACTGTTAGCTTGAAACCACCGAAGTAAAAATTCCAAATGTAAAATTGCTTTTTTTGGTCATTTCTGTATTTAAATGTTTTTAATTTGCCTTTCAGCCCCACACAGTCGTAAGCACTGTTTTGCAACAGACCACCTCCAGTGTGACTCGTAGTACTCCCTCTTCCACCACTGCATCCTCTGGCGCTGTGAGTATACTGAGCTCTTTGCGTGGATTTGTGCTGTCAGTCATTTTGTAAAGATCCATTGCAATACTATTACCAATAAGTATGGATACCAAAGATTCACTGGTGTTGCAGTATTGAAATAAATATGCATGATGCATTAAAAATCTAATTAACTCATTAAGACTTCCAGTGTTGGCAGTTATAAAGAAAGGGTTGTTATATTTTACAGGTACATTGTAATTGTTAAAAGGTATTTAGTAAGGAGGGTGTACTGTAGTAGAAACAAAAGCAGGTTTATTATACAGTTTTCTTAAGCTACTTAACACGTTCAATATGGTAATGGTCATTTGACCCCTTATCTGGCTTTCTCCTAGTGTTGAGCATGGGAGAAGTAAACTTACAAAAACTTATAGTTTTAGTTTTGAACTATTACATAAAATTAAAACAGTATGGCTGTGTGTCATGAAGTCTAATAATCTCTCTGAATTGAATTAAAAATAGCTCTGAGTCAAATAACCCTTACCACACTGAACATGTTAAGTTAATAAATCTTTGAGTGAATCAAGTCATGGCCTGCTGCCGTGGAATACCGCTTAACAATTATGGAGTGGGGAAAACATACAATTTTTCCCAAATTGTCAGTGTTCGGGGTGCTAGGTTATATGTTTTAACTAAGGAAAAAGTAGGGGTCTATTGACCCTGCGACGCACTTGCGGATAGTTACTGCACAAGGTTAATGGACCCTGTGTCGCACTTGTGGATAAATACGTATTTTACTTTCGGCACTAAACGTGTTAAGTAAAATATTTTAACTATGCATTTTTAGTTTAATAACAATAAACAAAAATTATATGAACTTTGAGGATTGATTAATTGTTCTAGAACAAAGGCTTCTAACCTATTGTCCTCAAGTGTGATCTAAGTGGGCCGCGAGAATCCTCTGATTTCCAGTTTTGAGGGAATGTAACTTCCAACTGTTAATAAATATTGTTAAAAATCTTAATTAAATATAATATTTGGCCCAAAAATATCTGAATTGGTGAACACGAGGCAAATTTAAATATATTATGGATTAGTTAAAGGTTGAAATGTCGTAAGAATGAGATAAATAAACCATTGACTTTTTAATTAATAAATTTATTTATAAAATAATTACGTTTTTAATAAACAAGATATATTTAGTTTTTAAATATTTTTAATGTTATTAGAAAGTGGTGGTCCATGCCTTGTTCTGAATTATCGAGTCAGTCGTCCATGGCCATCTAAAGGTTGGGAACCACTGTTCTAGAAGGTTAACACAAAGTGGCTTTTATGCCATTAGTTTTTTAGAAATCCATTAATTTGGGCATATTGGACCATGATTAAAACTATCTATCAAAAAAAAGTTGGTGTATGATACTTTTAAATATTGAATTTGAAGTACTTTAGCGGTATAATCAATTTTATAATGAACTAAAGTTGTAAACAAACTGTATTGACATATTTGGAATGATAAAAAAATCAAACAGGTAAACGGAATTTTGAAATATGTCATGAGCATGAATTATTGATGAATAAGGCTAACTAAAATATCTGAATATAAATTTTAAAAGCATAAACATGTTGAAGTTTATTATATGCTAAAAATAGGACTTTAGAAATGTATAAACAGACTAAACACGAAGTTCCACAATACAATTCCGGAGTTCATATTTCATACACAAGCCAAAATCCACTTCATTTTTTTTTTGAAAAAATTAAATAGTGATATGCAGAAATGTCAAAATAAAAAAAATTAATTTTGCAAATTTTATTTGTTTAAATAAAATACTAAAATATATAAACATCAAATATGCATGCTAATAGGTGTTAATTCTTAGAAGGAAGTTATTTTTAACATTGTCAGAGAAAACGCTTTTGTGAGTGCCGTCGCCTTTCCCTACAGTTTTCAGATTTCATCTAAACTCACATTTTCCTTACTTGGCTTCAAACGATTCATATTCCCTTTTCTTAATTGTTAAGAATAATCATGTAAGTCTACTAAAATATAAAATACTAAAATATATAAACATCAAATATGCATGCTAATAGGTGTTAATTCTTAGAAGGAAGTTATTTTTAACATTGTCAGAGAAAACGCTTTTGTGAGTGCCGTCGCCTTTCCCTACAGTTTTCAGATTTCATCTAAACTCACATTTTCCTTACTTGGCTTCAAACGATTCATATTCCCTTTTCTTAATTGTTAAGAATAATCATGTAAGTCTACATTTTTACATCTTGTAAATTTTTGTCTTTAAAAGGACTTCAATTATTCTGGATACAATCATGACTACTTCTATGATTATATGGTAAGTTTGACATTATAAACAATTTGCACAATTCTTCCCTCCATCTGTGTGCATCACTTCATCGCTTTTACTGGACCTGGCAGTTCTACTTTCATTTTCATCCATTTTGCTAAAGGGTGTTTTACCTTTTTTCCCCCCCTCATTGCCTGTGCTGTTCATATTTCATACAATCAAAAATAAGTTTTCTTAGTGAAAATGTAGACCCATTTTAATTGGACACTCTTTTGCATACTTATTTCCAAAGCAACTTTCTCCATTAAAATAACTTATTTTTAACTTGTTTATTGACAACAACCATAGTATACAAGTAGTTGGGGAGGTTTTAATTCATAGATCTTCGCCAAATTCCTCCCAATTGCTTCGACTAGAACTAGGCTTTCCATTATCGTGATCTTTTATTCCTCGTCTTAGTGATGCTCAATTAGTTCTATTGTTCAGCATTGACATGTTGGTTTGAAAACTGCCATTCTCAAAAGGTTAATTCATGAAAGCAAAGCCAGAACCTATAGTTATACTACGATGGAAGAATCAATTGTAGAATCGAGTATAAGGGAATACTCTGATTAGTTTTTCATTGCAAGGTATCTTCATTTTAAAAGTATGGATAAAACATTTTGGTTATAAAATAGTTTGGCGAAGACCTCTGGAGTCTAAAACCTCTCCAATTTTTTTTTATATATTCGATAAAGGATTAAGAGTTTTTTATTGGAGAATATTGGAAAGCGGAGGGATTTGAGAAGCTAATATATCAAGTTTTACTTTAAAGTTCGGTTGCAAGTTATCTCTTTTGCCATATGTTAAATTCTATTTAAACATGTAAAGGGATCCTTTTCTTTTGGATGGTTGTTTTAGGGTTTTAAATTCTGTATTGCCCAATGTTTAAGCGTAATTTTTAAGTTACCTGTCACTTGCTTTATGTCTGCTTTCGTCACTTGTGTATGTGTCGTGCTTTTCTGTTTCGTGTTGTGCTAAATGTCGCTGTCACTTACAATTGGTGTTATTACATTCTGCATAAGTTTTAACAAATGTTTTCTCTTGTAAACCATTAAAAGAAAAACTTCAACTAGTTGACATATATTTCCTAATGTTTTTCCTAAAGTAACATTCAGGGATTAGATTGGAAAGTTTTTTTTTTAGACATAAAAAAATGCCACACTGGTTAAAGTAGTATGGCTTAGGGTCTTATAAGTAATGTAAAATAAGTAAACATAATAAATGCATTATGCTGGCATATAGGAATTGTCAAATGTACTGCATTGTGTGTGAGCAGTACACTTTAATCATACATTATTACTGTACAAATTCATATCAGTGACAATATTGTTTGTACAAACATCATACACCAAATAATAAAAAATTAAGTTTCAAAATTAATACTTACAAAGCAAGAATATGGAAATGCATGACAAAAAGAGTATTTTTAAAAAATCTTGCGTTGGCTAAACCAAAATACTTTCATTATTTTAGGTGATTTAATATCTAGCTTAAGCCGAACATGTTGTTCCTTTTGTAAAACATCAGTTGAAAACTTAATCGTTAATAGTTACAAACTTATTTTGTTTATGGAATTTAGAAATTGTAATTCAATATTAAATCTTTTTCTCTTCTACAGATGTCTCCAAACACAATCAAGAAAAAATGTCAGAATTTTCTCAGTACCTTAATCAGGCTTGCTGGTGTGGAAGCCACAAAAACTGCATCCAATGTCAAAAAACTCATTCAGAATCTTATTGTAAGTTATTACTTTACATTTTCAGTGTTCACTCTAGGCGTTTTTTGAAGAGCGGTCCGCCCTGCCCGCCCTTTTTTCATCTTCATAGCGCCCTCATGCCCTTTTTTCAAAAATGCCGCCCTCTTTTGAAAAAATTCCGCCCCTCTTGCCCTTTTCAGTTAAGCACAAGCGTCTTTGCTTCCCTAGCTGTGTTTAAAAAAAAGCACCGATTAAATTTTGGGTGTTTGTAAACTTGAATTAAATTAATCATGACAATAAATAAACAACCTCCTTTTTAACTGTGCGTGTTGTGCAATCGCGATGATTCCGCTTTAATTTCGAGCACGGGGCATTCCACGAATCCTATTGATTGCCTGTGCTTGCATATGAAATGCTAAGTTTTTTTCTGTGTTTTTTAAAAGAGAAGATGGTTTGGGGCTAGATTACAAGATTAGGCATTTTATACCAAATTTTGTATTTAGCCTTTCATCAAGTAGCCTTTTCATCAGTTTTGTGAGGGGTCTGATTAGGGCAACTTACAGATTTGGTTTTTAAGGAAATAATTAATTTACAAATGTTAATTTTTTTATTTTAAGTAGTGTATTCATAAAGATACATCAATTTTGTATGGGTCTTTCCTTCGAGATAGACACCGAACAGTCAACAATAGCCCAATATGCAGCTCTAGCGCAATGACAACCAACATTTGAACTTTTTTTGTTTGGTCATGTGTACGATGTGTCAACAGGTGGACACGCTCACCCCAAACTTTTTTTTAAAGTGCCCTTTTAAAAACAAGAAGTGCTCTTTTATCGCCAACAGCGCCCTGCCATTTTTTGTTTCTAGAGTGAACACTGACATTTTGTCTCCCTTTAAAAAGTTAGTAGAGTATTGATAAATTACAAGAAAAAAACCATTCATACCATCAAAGTTCATAGTGAAAATTATCGTTTTGGTTACCAATATGCAATATTAAGATATTGTATATCTGCTAATCAATCCACCATTTTGGCATTTCTTAAAAGCTTTCTTATAAATATTTCTGTGTTTGTTAATTTTGAATAATGTATTCATTTTTTTAAAAGTTATGCATTAGTTTAAAAAAATTCAAATGTTCTCTAGTTTTTTTCACTTATTAATTTTTAAAATTATATATAGGATGGCACCATTGAACCAGAGGAGTTTTCCACTCAGCTACAAAAAGAACTCCAGTCTAATCATCAGCCATATCTCATTCATTTTTTAAAGGTATGCATTTGCATTTTACTTGACTATTATTAAAAAAATATTATTCTTCAGAATAGTTATAAAAATACCTTTATTTTTCCTTTTGTGTTGTATACTTTTCCTTGGAGCTTATCTTTTGAAAGACTGTGTATTAATCACTGCATGCGAGTTGATATTTGTACAAATAGTGATTCGCAATGATCACGAGAATTATACACAAACCTAATAAAATATTATGTTTGTTCCTCAGGAAATACTGTATTAGTTTTCCCTTTAAAATCCAAATAACCTTCAAGTTTGAATGATGACTTTAGCTTGACTTGGTGTTACAACATATCTATTGTTCTAATCTAAGAAGTTTTAAAATTCTTAGTTGCTGTTAAGCATTGCCGAAGTTGCAGCATTTTGACCTGCTTTCATCACTTTAGTTTTGGCATTGCATTCAATTCAATCTTATATTGAGAAGCTTGTAAAGAAATGATGTGCCCATCTTATAGCATACGGACAGATGTTGACAAAATAAAAGCCATAATTTCAAGCATGGAAACAAATTATCTTTTAAATTCATGGGTATATTCAGTAAGAAATATAAGTTTTAAAAAAGCTCTAGCAGTTTCTAATTTTTGTATTGTAACAGATGGATTTCATTGTTGCGTTTAAATGAGAATGTTTTTATTGTTATTTACTTAGTCCAAGTTCTTCATAAGGGTTTACTTGTATTTCAGAAAAGCTTGCCTCATGTTCGCCAAGCCTTAATGACTGGAGAGATGACAATCGAGGGTATTCGTCCTCCTCCAATGCCTGTTTCGATGCAGAGCATCATCCCCACAACACAAGTAGGATATTTGTATCCATTATCTTGTATGATGCATGCATTTGAACCATTTTTTAAAGAAAAATAATTTTGCTTAATTTTTACAGAAATTAAATGTTAAATAATTTCAAAAAACGCTATTTTTTAAGAATTAGTACTTAAAGCTATTGTCAGTTATTGGATTGCAGAAAAACTGTTTAATATCATTACTGTATTTTGTTGATGCATATGTCTACGATTATTGACATGTGTATTTTCACTTGCTTTCTTGTGCAGCTTTCATATGCGTTATTTAGTGTGTATATTTGAACTTAGGGACTTAATTTTTTCGACATGAAATCCAAAACAAATTTGATTTTCTGTTTATATAAAAAAAAATCAAAGAATAACCTTTTTTCTCTGTTCTTCAAATGGAACGAGATCTGCATGTTCTAGGGCAGGGGTCGGCAACCTATTGAAACGGAAGAGCCAAAAGTTACAATTTACAAAATTTCCCAGTTTTTAAAGAGCCACTAAAAATTTTCGTTTCAATATTATAGTATTTGCTTATATATATTTGATTTTTGATTTAAAATAAACGGCTTTAAATACAGAATAATATTTATTAATTCATTTATTCATTATATATTATTGCTCAATACACGAATATAGATAGTTACATCAATGGGAGCATTCGCTTTGCATGCCTTTTGAAAGTTTGATTAAATCTGGCTTATAACTTGTTGTTTTAAGTTTCAAGCACGACTCTAGATCTTTATTTGTTAGTTGACTTCTAACTTTACTTTTTATTATATTCATGCAAGAGAACGATTGCTTGCACGAACATATCAACCCGAAGATCGTCAGCACTCCATGTGCCAAATTCTTCACCTCACTGTAGTATTCTGGAAGACTATTCCATGCACCGAATATGAGGGCCTCAACTAGCGGAATTTCTTTTGGAGCTGTCCACTTGTGCTGCGCGATGTGCATGCATTTCTGGACCTCCAACTCTCCCAACTTGCTCTTGAGTTCTGCGAACTTGCCACTCCACAAGTCTTTGGTTTTCAAATCTAGCAATTGCATTTGGAGCGATCCAACATCAATTCCAAATGGCTCAATGTTGACCTCATTTGTATTAGTGTTGATAGGATTTACTATAAACGCGAGAGTACTTTTGTTTGTTTTGAATTGCTCGAATCTCTCAGCGAATCCATCCTTCATGTTTTTTAAAGCTATGCTGAAGTAATTAGTGTCAATAGTTGCATTGGTTTCAATGCGATATTGCTTCAGATTTTTAAAATAAAGTAATGTACCGCTCTCCATGTCTTCAATAAAAAGAAGTCATTTTATTTTTCGAAACAAACTACTTCTTCAAGCAAGGCGTAGGCTGAGTTGCCCTTTCCTTGCAGTTTTATATTTAGTTTCATTGTGGTATCTACCATGAAGTTGAATTTTTGCAGCCATTTGTCTTCTACTAATTCGGAATAGTCAATGCTTTTTTCATTGAGGAATATTTTTATTTCACTCAAGTCCAAAACAAAACGTTGCAATACGTTACCGTATGTTTCGTATGGAACTGGTGAGCCGCAACTTTACATCAAAAGAGCCGCAGGTTGCCGACCCCTGTTCTAGAGGAAAAAAGATTTTTTTTCATTAGCTTGTCCGTTATCTAACTTCGTTTAAATAAAGGCCCGCTGTTTGCAAACGGATATAGTAGCAAACTCATAATCGTAGGTTTTTGAGCTCGACTTGAAGAGTGCAGTGAGCTCATGATCAGAAGGTTGTGGCTTTGAATCACAACTTTGAAAGCAAAAAAAAATATGGGGAGTATATACATGGTGTGATGTAGTGTGATCAATCTTGATCGAGTGTTTCGGAATTAATATCTAAATTTATATTGTAAATTGGAATAAAGTTTAGCGTTTAGGGGGTACATTTAATTATGTTAAAGAACATCGTTAAGACGAGTGCCGCTGACATTTTACTTAGGAGATATTGAAAGCTTTTTTTATTAATTTGTGTGTGATATTTTAGATGGGAACTCTGAGGCCAGTCCTTGCCCCTACCACCCGAGGTGGAATTATGACCAGTCTTGGAAGTGCCTTAACTGCTCAACTTTCCCAGCCACCTGGAAGCACTATCCTTACACAGAGACTTATCTCAGTGAGTTCAACCTTCTCTTTGAATGTGCTATACAAATAGCAACTTATTTTTTTCAGGGATACCATTTTGTTGTTAAATACATATAGTTTGAAAAGTAATCAGATTTGCTATGTCGTTATTTCTGTTTCAAAATCCAATTTCTTTTCAAGGCGCATTTTTAGAAGTATACATTGTTAACCTTTTAATTTGTGAGATGTACATAAATTTTAATTCGCTTATTTGGTATTGCGTCATCTTTATTTTTATACAAAACAGTTTTAAAATAAATCGCAAAATTAACTAGAATTAAGAGAAATTTTATTGTTCTGTTCCTTTAAATATCTTGTAAGAGTTTTATGCTCATAACAAATAATTGATGCATCTATTATTTAAATGATCAAACCTTGCTTTGAAGAATTTTAGAACAGGCCTTTTATAGTTCAACATGCAAGTAAAAAATATAATCTTGAAGCAACTTAATTTCAATTACTACATGGTTCGTAGAGTCCTTTGAAGTCTAGGAACTGCTTATTTATGTCCAAATGGTCCTCGGAAACTTCCAAGTTAGCAAAGGCTCTTATAAAGTCCTTAAATTGACAATAATTTTAGTAAATCGCCAATAAAAATATTTGATGTGAATTAAACAACTTTGAACCTAATAGATTACACCTATTTTTTTTTCTTTTATATTCATTTATTTTAAAATATTTTTACACTAAGAAACTATTACATTGCGACTTTTGCTGCAAATGTTAAAAAAAATTTCGCATTATAAATAAGGTCCTTAGAAACTCATCATTTTTATTTTGGGAATATTTATACAAACCCTGTATTGTATTTTTAATTACCATTATATATAAATATTTATATCTTAAATGTTTTTATAGCCTCAAGGTGTTCAAAGCATCACACGGCCTGTTCGCCCACTAACGGTTGCCACCACTATGGGATCTTTAGCTTACGGTGGTATGGTGGAAAATTCTCCCGCAACTGTTGGTGCTCTTCAATCAAAAATCGTTTTAAACAAACAAGTATCCATCATCAAATCTACCTCTGCATCAAAAGAAAAGAAGCCATTTGTGTCTGTAAGGTAAGTGCTACAATTGTTCTATACTCGGGGACAACCTAAGTTGAACCTGAAGCGGAAGCTATGATATATATAAATGTTCAATTGCTGTAGAATCAACATAAGTTGTCTACGAGTATAGTCTTTGGTATTTGTAAGTTTGTTTACTCTGTTTTTTAAATATAACATTAATGCCTGCCCTTTATTATAATCTTTATTTCTGTACCTTCTGTACAGGATAGTTAGTTTTTTACAAATTAAATACTAATTAGTATCCAAATGCAATTTTTTAACTATGCCGATACGATATGTTAAAATAATTTTATTTGTCATTACTTAACATTAGCTTTGAAAGTACATTTATAATATATAGACAGCAGCCTCGTTTAAGTATTTCAACTATTTGTTAATTTTAAGAGTTAAACGGCATGTTTATCTGATCTATGCGTTTAGATAAAAGAGATTTTTTTTTTTTAAATTACTTTAAAAGAAAATCTGCTAATAATTTATCAAACTAACTTTTTTGTGTGTTAACTCTAAATATATTGTTCATTCTCTGTGTGTAGGGACGAGGATGACATCAATGATGTTGCTGCTATGGGTGGTGTCAATCTAGTTGAGGAAAGTCAAAGAATTTTAGCGACTAACTCCGAATTGATTGGCACCCAAATACGATCCTGCAAAGATGATAATCATTTTTTATCAAGTGCACTTCATAGGCGAATTTTGCAAATAGGTTTGTTGCATGTTTTTTTTTTCAGTAGTTAATACTAATTTATGAATGCTTTTATGGCGCTGCTAAATCGAAGTGGTATTGCTACTACTTTTCCGTACTGAAAAGTGAAATTTATTGAAAGTTTTTTATAAGTTAAATAGGAAATCACCGATAGTTTCATTAAAAACAATGTATTTTAAATTTCCAAAACAAGACTATCATTAAATTTAGTATTTTACTTCTAGAACTGTAAATACAAAACTTTTAAAATCAGCACTATTGTAAATTTAGCCAAATCATCCTTTAAGTTCTATAAATTATTTTTAATTTTATTTTAAAAAAACTTTAATTTAATATTTGCAAGCATAACAGATAACTAACCAAAGTATCCGAAAGGTAAACCTTAAAGTTTTAAGGCGTAATATTAAAGATATTTTAATCACTGATTAAAAAGCTGCATATTTCTGAAAGTGATTTAAAAATATTATGTTTTACAGAAACTTATTTTAATTCAGCCAGATTTTTTTATTAATTACAAACAATTTTTCAAATGTTTTTTTTCTTCCTAAATCTTGTTTTTATGCCCTGCATTTTAACAGCTATTTGGCTGATGATATGCCGAATATAATAAATATCCAGCCTAATCGAATATTCGCCATAGAATACCAGATATTTGTTCCATCCCTATTTATTATTTAGTTTAAATTATCTGTAAATATTTTCCCAATTGAATCCACCATCGCCAATAGCCCACTGTGCAGCTCTAATGCGACGTTAATTAAAACAAACCAAACCAATTGAATCCAACTGAATTACAAACAATATTTGATACATAAAATAAAATCTGTGGATTTATCGTATGAAAAATCGATACTAAAATTCCAAATTTTATAAGGGTTTGCTGCCATATTAAATTATATCGAACTAAACTCTACTTACAATGTATGAAGATCTTGGTGCGATATTCATAATTTTGTATTTTACAATTTAGCTAAGAAACATGGTTTAGAGGAGGTGAGGAGTGACGTTGTTGATCTGGTGTCGCATGCAGCAGAGAATCGACTGAAAACGCTTATAGAGAAACTTAGTATAGTGGCTGAACACAGATGTGAAATACCTAAGGTTGGTAATAAAACATGTATTTATGCCCCTCAAAGTCATTTTTATTAAACTCGCATTTTAATAATTATTTATGCACATGCTAGTTTTACTGATTGTCTATTGTGTGGAAATTTTTCATACATATTTGATATTCCAAGTTTTTTTAAATGAATTATCATTTCAGAAATACATTTTAAACTGCTCTGTTTGTTCATAAAATCCAAATTATGTTTTTAATTGTGTAATTAAGAACTTCTAGAAATTAAATAAAACAAAATAACCAACTACACTAGTGGTTCCCGAACGTGCCATTGATAGTTCAAAGTTATCCGTAGAGATTTTTGCAAAAACACAATTTTGGTGTAATTCTTTCCACTTGCAGATTTAAAAGACTAACATTAATTTCTACTGTTGTATTTGCAGTAAAAATGTAGAAGTTGGTTAAACAGGTATAAGTATTGGGCCATATTTCCCTTGACTAAAAAAATTGCGTCCCACCTTCCTCTGACCTGCATTTACATGGTTGGAAGAGTGCAGTGTTCAAAATCAGAGATTTGAGAATTTGTCCTTATAGTGGGAAAAATAGCAAATCATAGGATTACTAGTTTGATCCTCTTTGTTTGCCATATAGAAGGGGCTTGTGCATGTTAAATATATTGTGGGAATGTCTTTACGTTGGCTTGGGCTTAGAGAGTGGGTTGCCAACTTAGGTGTTATTCTCTCCATCTGCCAGATTTAAAATTTTGAGGCAGTGTTCATTGTATCCTTTAAAATGGATATAGAATCCTTCCCAATTGGCTAGCTAGCTTTAGTGCAATGTTTATTCAACCAATCCATCCATATGTTATATAGCTTAAAAATTAGTGCAATGTCGGATAATTAAGTGAATGTGCGTACATGCTTTTTCTGCACACTTGATTTGAAATGTTTACAAAATGAATACAGATTATTGTTTTCAATTTTTTTATATTAATATGTAATGTTGGTGTATTGCCTTTTATATGTTCTTGTGAATTTAGTCAAATTTCTTTTTCAGTGTGATCCACGTTTTGAAGTAACAAGTGATACGAAAGCTCAAATAAAGTTCCTAGATGAATTGGATAAGTTAGAAAAGAAGAGGCATGACGATCAAGAAAAAGAAATTTTACTTAAAGCTGCTAAGGTAAATATTTTTTGGGCAACAAAATTTAGTATTTGGTAATTTATCCGATATTTTTAACTTGAAAAATGTAATGTGTAACATATTGAGACAAAAAAATATATATATATGAAAATTGGTTACCTAATTTTTTTTTATATGGGGGGGCAAAAGTTAAAGATAGTTTCTTTAACCAGATGTCACTTCTACAGCCTAGTTTTTGAGATGTGTTTAAATAACAATACCACAAGTTGTTTCAATACAGAAATAAATAATATTAATGTTTGTTGTTTCTATAACATATTAAATATAATTTAATCTAACCCTTAATAAAAATGCACTCTGCTTTTTATGATTCCATCAAGAAAGACACAATAGCTCAGTGGAAACAGAACATCCACCATGAAACTTGAATTCAAAAAATTATAATAATTATGGTATAAATAGTGTATCTAACTTAACTCGCTTATTACCTTGGATTTTTTAAATTATCTACTGTAAGATGTCAAAATAGACCAGTAATATTTTATTTGCAATAACTTCTTGATATCAATTGTTTTTAACTTCCTTGTATACTTGTTTCTTTTATTCGCACATTTTTACACGTCATAACATTGAAGTTTCATTCATATTTCCTCTAAAAACATTTTTTAACAGTAATTATATATATAAGCCTGTTTTCAAAAAAATATTATACGAGTGTCATGTTTGGGTGCATTTGAAGGGTATCAAAGTAAATTATTAAAATTTAATGTTTGCTTTGAAATAGCTTATGACAATTTCTGACATTGTAACAGTTGAAAACTTATAAACCATTGACTAGAACCAGAATGAGATTTTTGAGTTAAAAAATGCATGTTATTGGAAATTTCTAAAGTGTCGGGTTTTGGTGCACTTACCTTGTATACAAAATAAATGTTTAGTACACACTAATTAGTCGAAACCAATGAATCGTTCAATATTATATAATGCTTGCTATACAGAGGTTTCTATAGTGCAGTGGTAAAAGGAACTGTTATTTCATTCTGAAATCTACTAATTCAATTATTAGGTTATTGAACGTACTTTTGTTTTCAGAGTCGTTCCAAACTAGAAGATCCAGAACTTTTAAAACTAAAGCAGAAAGCTAAAGAGGTAAGTTTCCCTTGTTTTTTAAATAGCTGACCATTTGTAAAGTAGCTTAAAACTTTAAGGGGTAATTTTATCCCTTGTGTCTTTTTAGATGCAAAGGGCTGAGATCGAAGAAGTGAGGCAGCGGGAAGCCAATATGACTGCGCTGCTTGCGATAGGACCACGCAAAAAGTTTAAACCTGATCCTGCAGCAACACCCACAAACCAGGTATTTCAATTTTCCTGATTGTAACACAAGAAAGTATCCTAACCAGAGAGTTGTTATATTAAATAGAGAGCGCCTTCAATGCCATACTCTCGTAAGGCCGCGTGTCAACATTGAAAAAGAAAACCAACATCACGGGGTTTTAGCGCTGCCACATTTGGCGTTCAGACATCTGCAGGAGTTCCAAATTTGACGCACTTTCTTCTTTTTGGTGATAAGGCGTTCTGTCCGTATTCAGTTTCTTAACATATATGTAGGTATTTACTTATTTTCAAATAATTTGCGCTAAATATTTCCTCTTCATTAATGAAACGAAAATATAATTTTCTTTGCGTTCAATATTCGAAAAAACGAAACTCTTTATATTTCTCCGGTTTTATTGTTCATATTTTCTTATTGAACTATACAAAATAATAATTGAAAGAACTTAGCTTATGGTAAATTTTTTACATAAAAACGTAACGCAATTATTTCAAAAATACAAAGTAATTTTCCCTTAAAAATATCTTTAATATATCTGTTAAACTCCCTTAAAGTGTGCCACTCGTTAAAAAAAAAGATATTTAAATACAAAATTAAACACAAAACCATATTAAAATACTTCGATCTCGCTTAGTTCTGAAAGTCGCCAAGGCCTGCCAACTAATATTGGTGCATGAATGAATTGGTATTTCCACAAATCGCGTGTTTTCAATGATGCACACACGGAAATCAGCATTTTTATTCCTCTATTTGTATCATTACTCCTAACAATTGTTTGAGATATTGCTTAAGAAACTTAACTTTTTTTATGTTTACCTTGTGCAACTCCATTTAATATTTGAAGCATTTTCATTTATGGATTGTTAAAAGGATTTGTTTAAAATTGACAAAACATTCTCTTTCTCTAACTTAAAATTTGTCAATTAGAAACAACTGTTTAAAAACATAATTTCAATCATCCTAGACGTTAACAAAAGTCTATTCAAACCTGTAATTAAAGTTTTTGAATAATTACACTTTAAAAGGTATATCTTTACATTAAAAAGGTTGTGAAAATTTATTTTTAAACTTTTCTATTGTAAAATGTAGGAAAACCTGTGTATAATAGATCCAAAAGGGAAGGGCTGTTAGCCCCTATGTAATTCAGTCGTTGAACTTTTCCTGTTCTTAAAGAATTAATTTTTATTTTCTTAATTCGATTAAAAACTGATTTACTTATCTAGTTTTTGAGAAAAAAATTAAGCCTCTTATTTTTTTAGATATTTTAATTCATTTTCAATGAACTGTAAGTAAATTTACTTAGTATTGATATAACCTTTTATGACACTTATATTTATTTGTAGTCTGGAAATATTGAATCTCCTAGTTCAAGTACTGGCCCCAAACCTCCTGTAAGTCTTATTTTCTTCATTTCAGTTTCATAAATCAATAAATTATTATTATTTGTTTACAGAAAAAATAGCTGGATTATACATATTTTTAATAGTCTTTATTTATATTACACACTAAAAAATCTTCTAGCCCATTTAGTAAAATAATGTATATAAATATCCGAATAAGTTAATCTTGTTTATGTTGTGTTTTATGAAGTCATTAAACTTTTTTAGAAGTAAAAGTTTAGTTGTTTTCTCTTTCAAGTAATTTGTTATTTCACTAAATTTTCTTTTAAAGTATCTAAAAAATGGATCTCAATGTAATTTTTATATTTATTATTAATCAGTGTTCCCTCTAGAAATAAAAAGGGGCAGGGTGCTATTGGCTATTTGCCCGTTCAAACTTAAAATTGATGTCTCTTTATGAGGATATTACTTAAAATCCAAACTTTGACATTTAATAATTAATATTTTCCCTAAATACCAAATCTGTAAGTATCCCTAATCAGACCCTTTACAAAACTGATGAAAAGACTACTTAAATCCAAAATTTGGTAATAAAATGCCTAATCTTGCAACTTCGCCCCAAACTATTTTCTCTTTAAAAAAAGAAACTTAGCATTTCATATGCGGGCACAGGCAACCAATAGGATTCGTGGAATCATCGTGATTGCACAAGTCGCATAGTTAAAAAAAAGTTTGTTTTTCTACTGTCATAATTCACTTAATTCCAATTTACAAAAAAAAAATTGTAGTCTATGCCTTTTTTTAAAGACAGCTAAGGAAGTAAGGACTTGTGCTTGACTGAAAAGGGCAAGAGGGGCGGGATTTTTTCTAAAGAGGGCGGCAGTTTTGAAAAAAGCGCATGAGGGCGCTATCGAGATGAAAAAAGGGCGGGCAGGGCGGACCGCCCTTCAAAAAACACCTAGAGTGAACACTGTATTAATTATAGAGTTATGTTATCTTGTGTTCTAATAATCAAAATGATTTCCTTCATTAGGTACGACCTCGTGTAAAACGTGTCAACCTCAGAGACTTACTGTTCGTCATGGAGAACGAGTACAAAACTGTCCGGAGACCACTTTTATACAAATATTATGCCAGATAGAACTGGATTTAGTTCAGAGGAACTCTGAACCTAAATTCTTGCACATTTGCTCCTGTGACTAGGTAAAAGTGTGTTGCACATTGCTGAATCTTGACTGTTACCATGTGCATACTGTTGACTTGCCTTGCGTGATCACATGCACGTTGTTGCATCTTAACTATCGTAAGCAAATGCTTGCGCACCGCCTCAGTATGGCTGTCCATCCAATTCACCAAGTAGTGAGAAAAAGTGAGCTCTAGAGTTACCATAAAAGCATATACTCGAGCCTAATATTTTTATGGCAAAGACTGGTTTATATATTTTGAGTTGTGATCCTCATTCTTCTGTGGATGTACTTATGGGAATGTCACGTTTTGTGTGTTTTACTTTGAAAGTCTAGGATTTTAAACAATGTATTTATAACCAGTTTTTACAAATATAGCAAGTATATAGATTCTGGAAGGCCTCAAATAAATTTATCCAGATTTAATTTATTGTAGAATATATTTTATTGTACTATTTACCATTAGTGAATTTCTGCACTGGACAATGTTTGATGTAAAGTTGGCGATTATTTTTTTTGTTAAAGTTGATTAAGGAAACAAATTTGAAACTCTTTAATATTTTTAAACTTTTCAAAGGTTTTATAATTTGACGTTCGAGTAGAACAATATATAACGATGCAAATTGCTAGATGTTATCAAATAGTACTGACTACTATCAAACAGTCACTATGACTTTTAATCCAGTTTTATTTCTGTGATAAATTTCATTCTTTCTATGAATAAGCAAATGTGCACATTATACTGATATGTTGCAAACTAAATTGTTAATTTTCATTGTTTCGAATAAATCTTACATTTGTTAAAATGTATTAAAATTGGGGATATATTTTATGGTTAAATTGCTTTATAATAATCAAAAATCTTAAATTTCTTATTAAAAGGCATAAATTACAATGTTTCATATACTCTTACTAAATGTTAGACGTTGACAATTTAGAACATTCTTTTCATTTGCTAAGTAATTTACTGAAGAAAATTAAAACCTAGCATTGTTTTCTGGAATTTTGCAATTCTTTAAAAAATTATTGTTTAATGTAGATGGTTTGGGAAAGATTGTTAGAAATGTTACTATCTTGCAAAGAAAACCATTACCAGCTTATTTTTCAAATTCCAAACTGTCGTATATCAACATGGTTGTATCTAGCTTAAGCTAGAATTTTGTGTAGGTGCCTTCAACTAATTTAAGTCTTAATTTTTAATTAGAAAATCAAAACTTAAGTAAAAAGTTCCTGTTCTCTATTATCAACAAGCTTCTTACAACACTTTGCTTCAAAATTAGGTTCATTTAATAAAAATATTATTTTACATTGTTTTGTAATCTTAACAATGTGGTATTATCATAAATGGTTTAGCTATATTGTTTTGTTTTCTATTTAGTTGTAAATAGAACATTTTTATATTGAACACTTTGGGCAAAAGTAACCCGATATCAATTACCTGTATGTTTTTAGTGCACTTTGCCATAGCTAAGTGAATTATGTATTATTGGACCCAAATTTTAAGTATTTTAACAATTTAATTGAATCTGCAATTTATATTTAGATTTTGCATAGATTTTAAATGTTCCAGGCCTACTAATGCATCACATTCTTTTGCATAGTCTGATGCGGGGTTCTAGCACATCCCAAAAACAAGTAATAACCTGCTATTGGCAATCGAAAATGACCAAAAACCAGGGAATTGTCAGATAACTTAATAACAATATTTCAGATTGTCTGGTAAAATTAAACACAAGGAAATTTATTTTTAAAAATTCTGTCATTTTGGTGTCAACCTACTAATATTTCGCCTTATTTTTTAAAGTAAAGAAATTGAACCATCTACATTAGTTCATATTTTTTTTTGTTATGAAAAATAGTAAAGATTTTATCTTAAGATATTTCTTATATGTTTCATTATATCAGGTTGGATTTGCCACAAATATATACTAAAAGAATGAAGTATAGAAGCCCATTTTCAGATCAAAGTTTAATGCACTTACAAAGTGGTTAAAGCTTGTATAACTCGTGTGAAATCAATCTTTACATTTGCCTTTTAATCTTTGAGGACCATGCACCATTATGAAAGAGCTTGTATATTGCCTTCATTGCAGTGTTTCGTTTCAGAAAATACTGCAAGGAAACAGTTCAAAGAGACAAAACCTTAAGTGTTAGAATTTTATTGACCTTAAATGAGAGACTTTCTTGTGTGTAAATTGTCTTAAAATGGTTTATTTCTTCACGTGTTGGAGATGCAAACAATCTGGATTTACAAATATTTTAATCAATGTCGTGATCAAATTAATTCTTTAAAAAATAAAATATACCTGCTTAAAAACTGAAGTATTAAAAATTAAAAAAAAAATTAATATTAAATATTTAGATTCCTCAGATTTTTTATTATTTGATTTCCTCAGATTACCCTATTAAAAATTGAAATCTTAAGATTACCTTAACTCAGCAAATTAAAATTGGTCCTATTTGCCTCTAATTGTATGCATATTCAAAAATGACTAAATTCCTATTTTTAGCATTTAAATTTTATTTTGTTTAAATATATCCCTATCCAACTATGTTGTCAATTTCTTTTTCCTAACTGTTTTTTTTTGGTTTGAATGTTCATCAAGAAAGTAATTTTCTAGAAGTTTATTATTATGATTTATTGTCACACATGCAATTTTTTTTCTAGCCTTCTTTAAGCTCTTTTGCAATCTTCAACATGTAAAGAAATGAAACTTGTGATTATATTTTGAGCATTCTGTAGAACGAAATTGTATTATATTTCAGCACATTGTTGATGTTATCATATTATTTTTTTTTCTTTTGTTGTCTGTGTGGACAAAACATTCATTTTGTGTTTTTATGTTGTATATAAAGTGAAATTCATCTAATTGCATCTGAAGGTGGTTGCCACATAGTTTGAATGTTTTGGAATCAAGTTGCTTTTGTTGGTGATGAAATGTTAATTTTTTTTCCAAAAACATCGGCTAATTTTTCCATAATTGCTTATTTGTAATGTGTTTTTATAACTATCGTACCTGCTCGCATTATTGTATTAACCTAGTCAACTTTTTAAAATATTATAATTAGTAGATCAACATTCAACTCCTTAATCTGCAAGATCTTTAAATTATATTTATTAAAATGAGTTTCTGTATATATAAAACACTAAAATTAGTAAATTATGCCAAGCATTGGCAGAATATGAGGTATGTTTATGTGTCAAACATACTACATGCAAAATTTACCGTAATGTTGTAATGTTAATTTTAGATGGCATCTATAAAACAATTTTTTTAAAAATTAGGCTGTAGGTTTAACCAGTCCATCTTGCTACTAGGTTGCTAGATTATTATTTTAGAAAGGGTGGAGGGTTACCACTTTTTACTCTATTTTGGAAGTCGGCAAGGATATGTGACATTTTCTAATTTTGTTACCTGGCTGTTTTGCTACTTTCTGCATGCATGTTATTGAGAGTCCAAGTTTAAATTGTAACTAAAATAGTTTACAATTGGTTATATCTTGTTTTGCCATTTTTACTGCTCCATTGTATTTGAGGATGATAAAAAAAAAATCTTCAGTTTTCTACCTTAATTTAGTTTTCTACCTTAATTAAAAAAGTTATGTAAAAGAAATGCAGGGAGCAGTTGGAAAATGGGCAAAATTGTAAAGTTGTTTTCCCTGCAAAATAGTTTACTTGAAATTTCCAATGTATGTATATTATATGTATTTTCCAGAACACCCTAACGTTAAAAACGTTTTTAAATTTGTATTGCTGGAAAAAACTGGAAATCCATGGAGATCTTCTTCAGAGAGTTAAATTCTGAAATAAGCAATTTCTCATGGGTTTGCAAATATTCTTTAAGGATGACATTCCCTCATTGTTTTCACACAAAAAAGTTTTAAAATAATTATTATAAATTCAATTTCAAAATACATACTTAAAAACTAGTAAAAATTTTAGTATGATACATTTAAACAAAATTGCCCTGTTACTTTAAGTTACATTTAAATTTGAGGCTTTAACCTTCTTTCGACTTATAAACCCTATAAGTTTTATTAATCAATGAAAGACCTAATTTATTAGAGTACGAAATAGCAAAACTCTTTTCTGGAATCACGAAATTTTTCTCTGGAACACTTCAAACAACAGCAATGTTAACATTTTAGTGTTTGTGGGTGACAAAAGTATAGAATCTTTTAAATAAAAGGTTGTATAAAACATAAGGTTTTTATAATGGTGCAAGCAGGTGTAAAAAAAAAAATTCTTATTGTGCAGCAAATGTTTTTACAAAATTTCCAATTACAGTATTGCCACATCACATTTTTCAATTTAAAGCGTGATATAATTTAGAATTTGTTTTTCATAAGTATAAATTTTACATTATTTAAATAAACTTGCACTTGCCAATTTTGCCCTTGTGGGAATAATTTTATCCAATTTTTATTGTGTAAAGATTAATTTATAAGTAATTGGTATTTATGTTTGTAATTATTCATAAAGTACTAAATTTAGATTCTCAATCATGTTTTGAAAATAATTTCTTATGGTATGTCTTATGTTAAAATTGATTTGTAATTAGAACAGTAAAAAAAAAGGCAAGAGCATTTCAACTAACACCAGTGACTTGACTATGAAAAGATTGAGAATGCTTGTACAGATACTTTAATATATATTATTTATTTAAAAAAGTTTTAGAATTATTTATCAGTTACATTGTACAAATTTTGTTAGCAGTGGTTGAAAGAAATTATTGTACATACTAAGTTAATTGACCAAAATTTAATTAGTGTATTGCTGTTGCGATTTCTGCAGTCTGTTGAGATAGTCAGTGTATTTGTGAAAATATTATGGTTTATTTTATAATAGAATTTAGATTTATAAAGTGCATGTACATTTTCATATTTTACACTACAACAGAACATGTTTATAATTTCCCAACATTACTTAAAGCATATAAGATTAAAATGTATGCCTAATTTAGAGTTTGTTCCCTTTGTACATATAGTGGGTTATAACTTTTATTGTTGAATGTATCAAACTTGTTTTAAAAAGAATATGTGAATATTGTACACTGAAAATAAACATTTAATGGAGTTCGTTTTGCTTAGAATCTGTACTTGAAGTTTACAATTTCTCTCTTATTTTATTTCTTTTAAAAACACGGATTCAATGTATAACCGCAAACTTGATGTACAGATTCTAAGGAAACGTACTATAATAGTCTGGCATTTGTATCGTCTTTATTCACTATGTAATGAAATTGCAATGTTAAAATTAATTTTTATATGTTCCAGTAGTTTTTGTACTTTCTTAATACAAGTCATTGTTTGACAAATATTTTTGTTTTACAAGTTGAATTTTTTAAAATATGCTTTTTTGTGAATTGAAACCTTTGTTAAGTATCAACTATTTTCTTGATTGTATTCGAACTACTTTTGTAGACCAAATTTTCTGTTACTAAATGTTATAAGTTAAATCTTAAGTTTTTTTTTTTTTACCGTACGTTAGTATTAAAAGTTCATGCTGAACTTTTTCCAGTTTGAAAGGCATTTTTTTATCATTTCTTTTAAAGCATATTTGCAGTATCCTCTCCTCTGCTGTAAAAAATAAGGCCAAGGTCCATTTACTAATTAAATACAAGTCTTTTTTTTTTTTTTTTTTAATCTTGGTAGCAAAAGAAAATTTAAGGAAGGTTTTTGTTATTTTGAAGAAAAAACAATTAAACAAAAGTTAAATATGCTGAAACAATCCTTTTTCTATAACGACGGTGAATTATTTTAAATATGTACTAATTATTGCTATGCATAATTTGAAGTTATTTTAACTTAAAGTTAACACTTAAAAAGTGCCTAAAGATAGTACTATAAGTTAATTCTATATTGAATTTAGTTATGATATACAGTTTATTGGCTATTTTATTTAGTGATGCAATAACATCCTTATTTACTTCATGTTTCCTTTAGTACTCTGTTTAAATGTTATTAGGATAAATTGTAAAATATTTGTAAAGTGCATATCATGGAGGAATTGATTCATGCAAACTCATAATTGCAGCTTTTTAAAGCATTTTGAGCCCTTTTACTGTTTAGAAATCTCTGTAGGTTTCTAAAATTTATATTGTAAACTCTACTGATGAAATATTGTGATTTTTGTTCCCCTGCCTAAATTATAAAATTTTGTTTTAAATTAACTAACAAAATATATCACTCATCTGTGTTCTACATGAATATTGGTGGAAAATGTTTGGCATAAACACACTTTTGTAATTGTTAGATTGGGCCTTTGTTGTACAGTTATTTTACAAGAAATCACGATAATTTTTCTATCGAGAAATCTGGTAGGGGTGTACTATGTTTAATTTATCTGTGTTGAAACTTGATTGCAGTACTCAATGGTGTATACCAACCTCAAAAGATTTTACGAAAAAAAAGTCAAGTATGAACTACAGTCGTAATTATATGAAATCTTAATGCATTTTTGCTCTAGTCATTTGAACCACTTAACAATTCCTTACTCGCCCCCAAAAAATTGCATTTTTGATGGTCTCAAAACAATGAGATGTGTTTGTTTTGTACAAAGTCGATTTCAGTTAATTTTAACCATTTTCAAAGTAGTGGTTCCGTTGTAAAATGCTAGTAAAAAAGATTTCTATGTTTGCTATTCAACTTGGCTGTGGCTATCGGGATTCGCTATCCCAGTTGTCATGTATTCAAATTGAATTTTTTGTAAATAGTAAAGAGCAAGTAACGTTTTTAATTACTTTGTTGTTGTTTTTTGTTATGTCCTAACCATTTTCTATCTCCAAGAAAAGACAGTTGAAAATAACCTAGAAATTGAGGAAAAGTATATTTTTTCCTAAATATGAAGTAAGCAGTCTTTTCAAATTTGCAATAGTTTTGCTTTAGTAATTTTTTATAATTGTTGTTGCCAAATGACCTGTCTAATTTTTATGGCAACTTCTATATTAAAACTCCCTTTTGTTCTTAAAAAAACACATAATTTCAATCAGTTATAATAATGTGCCCGTGCCTATCTTTTAAAAAAAATCAGTAACAAACCTTTTTTATAAAACTGTAGTGTTTTGTTCCAAATTCCTTCATTTCTGAAATTTTGCGTTTTTCTTTAAAAACTTAATTATTTGCATAAACAGTGATTAAAAAAATCTGCATTATCACAAATTTTATGATTTTTTTTAACTCGAGTTAATGCCTTCTTTCATTGTAACATGAAATTAGATTTAAGTTATTTTATATTTTCGTTTATACTATGTTGATTAACTTACTGTTTTAGTTATTGCGTTATACCCCCTTTAGCAATATCTTTCTACACTAGGATGATTATAATCACTTTATGTACAGCTGCTCGAATTTGTAAAAACACTTGAATTAATAACTTGTCGCAAAACATGATTTTATTGCTGTGTATTAAGTATGGCGACTTCACAATTTAAGAACTGCAAAGTTTTTTATTTTTGGTATGGCATTTTCAAAATACTAGGACAGTTCTGTACTGATACTATTGTAAAAATGCATTGTCTTGATAGTGCAGGGGATATATTAACAGAAAGTTGTCACACATAAGTGCCTGTTTGGATTATGCAAATTTTTTAGTGGTTTTTAAATGGCATTATTTCTTGTAGCCCATTTAAGACCTTTTATCATTTTGAAATATAAATAAATTGTTAACTAAAGACTACTGCTGTCATTATTCATTAAATAATCACCTAAAAACATCAAATGTTTAAAATTGGCGTATCTATTTTTTTAATGAAAATTAACCTGTACGACAGTGAAACAAGAGTTGAATTTTAGACAAAACCCAGTGGAACAGCCAACAAATACCTAGTAATTAAAAATAAAAAGGATTATTAATAGTATATTAAATATTTAAAGAAAAATGCGCTAAAAAGTGAAAAATTATTTTTAATTTTACGAACAAGCTGAAAAAAATGAATTATTTCATATCAATTTTATACTTGTTAAAACTGTTTGAAATCGGCGCCAAAATTTATTTAAGATTTTTGTAAATTGTCACCAACTTCAAAAAGTTGTAATAAGTATAAAATGTATATTAAATTCAATTTTTTCAAATTGTTCGTAAAATTAAAAATATTTTTTTACTTTTTAGCGCCTTTTTCTTTAAGTCGGGTTTTCCCTTTTTTTTTTTTTAATATTTTGTAATTTAGCAAAGGGTTTCGCCCATTGCTATTGGTTCACCAAGAAATTCAAGTTACAACTTGTGCTTACATTTTGTCTCGACAATGTAAGTATATTGTAAAACAATCCCTATCCATGCCAATAAATGCTCGTGTATGAAATGTCACTGTTGTACAATATTTATGAAATATTTGATGAAAATATTTTGAAATCTAATAAAAAAAAAAATTAAAATTCCGGTTAATCGATATTTCCAGATATACAACAGCTGGATAACCATATTTTTTTTTTTTGATCCAACAAAAAAAGAATTTTCGAAATCGGATAAAAACAAAAATTCAAACGGTTTGGTTAATTGAGAATTCCAGATAGTTAAATGCCGGATAACAGGATATTTTTTTTTCAAATGGCTCCAAAGTGAGACATCCCCTATACAATAAAAAAAAGTTGTCCAAATATCTGAATTAAAACAGAAATCTTGCGCGAACATACATTTTAAAAAAAATACATAACAGTCAAATTGATAACTTCTCTCCTTGGCGCGCGATTTTGCGGTTTTAATTTAAATTTTCTGACGTTTTTGTTAGCGCGCTGTTCAGTCGGTTAAAAATAAAAACCGATCTCTAAGAAAAATACTCTAAAAAAAATCTTAATTTTGCACATTAATGGAGAAAAAATATTTAATATTAATTTTATACTTATTACAACATTTTGAAATCTGCGCAAAAATGTAGGTATGGTGTTTGTAAATTAGCACCAACTTTAAAAAGTTGTAATAAGTATAAAATTAATATAAATCAATTTGTGTGCAAAATTAAGAATTATATTTCACTTTTTTTGCGCATTTTTTTTAAGTCTCTTTTATTTTTAGATTATGGGGTTTAATAAACGCCGAGTGAATGAAATTTCATTGTTGGACAAAATTTATCCGACAATGAAATCGGAAAAACTATTAAAAAAGTTCGGTTAATCTATATTTCCGGATAACCAATTTTTTAGCAGTTTTTACGTAAGTGGGTTTTTCTTTATCCGACTTTTGTTGGATAGAGAAAAAATGTAGAAAAAAGAATTTTCGAAATTGGACAATATTGTTTTTCAAACGGGTTAATTGAGAATTCTGGCCATACATTTCTTTTTCAAAAGGTGCCTAATTGAAACATCCCCTCAATAATAAAAAAAAGAACTTTCCAAATACTTGAATTAAAGCAGAAAGCTTCATTGAACATATATTTAAAAAAAAAATTCACAACAGTCGAATTGATAACCGGTTTCCTTGGCGGTTGGCTGACGCGCTTCAAGCCGGTTAAAAAGGAAGAAATAATAAAAAAAATATAACAATAATGTATAAAGTAGCGAAGGCCGAACTAGATTGTGTGCAGTCCGTGTTAGGGGTTAATACATAGGTGTAAAGTTTGTAAAAATATTGGAACGACTCGGGCCCATCTATGGTCGGTTCGTGACCTATCTCGAAGGAAAGACCCGTTGACCGTGGCCTATCTGACCTAAAAATAAAAACAAAAGTATTAATATAACTTTATGTAATCTAGCATTTAATTCACCAAAATCTATATTAACTGTAATTTTCCGAAATACCAAGCTCGGGTGTTGTCCTCATCATTTGACCATGGTGAAAAGTACGAAGCAGTGTTCCCGGGTCTTTCCTTCGAGTTAGAGCCCGTTGTACAGCCCTAGTGCAACGTTTATTAACCATCAGTCGAAATACCAAATTATAACAGTAAAAGAACGTTCGGGTATCCCCTTAAATATCATCAAAGTCTGGGCACTGCCTGTGTTCTTGGACGGTTCGAGAAATTTTGTTAACCTAAAAACCTTTTTTTTTTTTTTTGCACGCCCCCGCCCCTCCTCAATAAAACGTTTTGTTGGAAATCAAGATCAAGACATCCTGTATTTTTTAATTTTTTTTTTTAAGTTTAAATTGGCTGGCTAATAAAAATATATTACACTTCTATAAGTAAGTAATCTACAATTAACATGTTTGACAATCAAATTTCGCGCCCTCCTACTCATGGGCGGTTGAAAGCCCAAAGCGACCGCATAGGCGTTAATCGCCCCTGAGTCGTTTCCTGCAAACTCTGAGATACTAAAAGTTATATATTTAACAAAAACAAATTCGAACCCAAATGATAACTTGAAAAAGAAAAGAAAAATGTAGTGATTTTGCGATTGGAGGGGTACCAGCTTTCGTTAATAAAATACTAGGAGAGCGTCTAAAAAAATCGAATAAGTTATACTGGCGTGTATATACGTGGACTGGTGCACGATAAATCTAATCGCGATCCAATGTCCTGACGCTAATTGAGGCTACGTCGGGTACCAGCTCAGGTGTTGTCCTCGTCATCTGACCATAGTTAATCTGACCATTTTTAACCGAGGTCAGATGACGAGGACAACACCTGAGAACTTCGAAGGAGAGTATTACATGTAAAGTTAATGCACGTTAAATATAGCAAGTCCTAACGTTGTACGTGGTGTGGAAGTTATAGATTGAAAAGCGAGCTGAAGTATATTGTCTTAAACATATATTTCAAAATAATAGTTTCTAGGTCTTTAGCTGTAGTGTGATAAAAATGTGGGGATCTTGATCATCATCGGTCATATGGTGTCCTTGGAGGGTTTCCAAATTCGCTGTGACATTACAATACTCCCCCCCCCCCCCCCACCGGGTCTTTCCTTCGAGACAGGCCCCGAGCCGTCGCCAATAGCCCACTGTGCAGCTCTAGTGCGACGTTAATTTAAAAATCCAAATCCAATCCAAATCCCCCCCCCCCTTCCCCCAGCCCCAGTTGCACAGTTGGGAAGGCGTTCAGCTACTAATCAGAGGATTGGTGGTTCGAACCCGGGAAATGGACTTGACATAGAAAGGTAAAAAAGTAGTGATCTTGTGATCGGAGGGTTGCCAGCTTCACTACAAAATTACTAGAAAGTCGTCCAGAATATCCAAAAAATTATACTGGCGTGTATACGGGACTGGTGCACGATAAATCTGATCGGGGTCCAAAATCCCGACGTCTATTGAAGGCGTTGGGGGCCAGTTCAGGTGTTTCCTCGTCATCTGACCATGGTTCTAAAATAACGAGGTGCATGTATGAATGTGTATGTGTTCCCGGGTCTTTCCTTCGAGATTGACCCCGAACCGTCGCCAATAGCCCACTGTGCAGCTCTAGTGCGACGTTATTAAACAAACCAAACCCTTCCCCCCCTCCCCTACTCAACAGAAAAACCTTTTGCTACATGATAAGCCTAAGTTACCTGAATGGCATTTCTATTGAATGGCATCACCTTCCACTCTGCAGAAAGAAACAAATCGGTTTTGAATTCTAGGAAATGTTATGTTTTGTGAGATTTTTGTACCAGAATTTCCGTATTAAATATGAATTCTCTAGGAGTAAGAAATAATTAGACAATATATTTTCTCGCCCACCAAAATATTTTTAATTTGCAATTTCTTTTTCGAAGATCAATTTACACTCCGAACTTGCTCTGACATTAATTTTGTTCTTGAATAGTTTCATATTGTATTTACCCAGTAATAACACTATAAATGGAAGGAACTGTCGAAGAAGCCGATAATAAAGTGTCCCAACTATCCGTTGTCATTAACCGTCTTTTCTGTGAAGCTTCTAAAAATCAAAATGAAAAGTGGTCGGTGCTGAAGGAGTTTCAAACAAAATATCTTGAAACAAGTAGCATATCTGTTATGTTATCTTCTAGTTACCATGGCATTATGTCTACTCTCTTGGATGCTTTAAAACCAACTCTTTTCACGGAAAAGTGGCAGGAGAATCAATTTGATGATATTTTCCTTTGTGGGATTCCCCACGAAGCTTTTATGATTCTGGTACGCAGGTTAGATACCAGTTGGTAAGTCATTCCATGTTTATTTGGAACAGATGTAGTAAAGGACATTTGGCGCGTTTATTTTTTTGGCGACGAAAAATTGCCGTTAAACATGCATAGGATTGCCAAATTGAAAGTCGCCACAAGAATCGGAAAATACCAACAATGTCGGGTGGGGTTGTCATGCTATAAATTTATCGCCCCTTTAAAACACGCCAAAAAAAACCTTGCACGCCAAATGTCCTATACTACATCTGTACCATTTATTTAACTAAAATGTAATTCTTAAGGGCATTAATTTTTTTCCACAGAAAAGTTTTTATAAGTACCCTTTCAAACTTTTTGATTCAATAAATTAAAGGGTAAATTCCTAGAATACGGTACCTCTTAAAGCGATTCTCGAAATTGTTGCGAAGACCAAAATGATGTGTTTTTTGTTTGTCGCCAATTTAAATGGTGGACGATAATGTGCGAGTTGGTACTCCTGCTTTGTTGAGGGTCCAGGCAAGTGGCATTAGTCTTTCCGTATACAGCTGGAACCCCCTTTTGAATATTCGTCTAGAGCAATTCATCCCTTTGAGTAGTCGTTTGAGGCACCTAGAATACTATATTGCCCTCATTTTGGTTACCATAAATCATGCCCATATCACCAATTAGGGTTTTCAAAATATTTTAACTTTATTGCTTACCAATTTTGAGGTACCATAAACTAAGAAATAACTCATTAAAGTTCAAATGCATTGAATGGTCACCCTGATTTCTTGTTAAATCTAGTGATCCTTTTTAGCAGCCCTGTGAAAGAAAATGGAAGAGTTCTTTGATTGGCAACAAAACAAGATTGTTAACCCATTCTTGGTAGCAAAACCAGATTTTGTTGCAAAGAATGGGTTAACATTGCGAATATAATCTTCAGAAAAGTCTGCATGAGTGACCGTTCAATGCATTTTAACCAAATTAAATTACAAATTGTTATAAAAATATACTTAACCACACCATAACGATGATTAAACAAAAAATAAGTTGATTATTAAAAGATATTGCTTTTGAATTACTTAATAAAAATTTAACAATTATAGCGCAGAAAAGTTAAATGATCAGCATTTTTTATGACATTTTGGCTAATAAACATTTTTTACTTTAAAAAATAGTGAGTTATTATTTTATAATATATGTTTTAACTTTTAATTTAACCTGGTGTATGCCTAATTTGAATGGGCAGTTCCCTAAATTTTGTTCAATCCAAAATAATAAGCATTACATTTGCAAGGTAACAATAATAGATCATTACAGAACCGTTCTAATCAAGGGGACCCTCCCCCTATTTAAAAAAATGAACAACGACATCATTATGATGAACTATTCATTGTAACAATATTTGTGTTTTTGAATGCTTGAAGATATATAGTAATTAAACATAGCTTAATTTTTTACTTTCTGTATTTGCAGCGAAAGTTATCAGCGATTGAAAATATTGACCCTTTTGGAGAAGTTTCTTCAAGGGAAGAGCATTGATGCCTTAATCTTGCGTCAGTGCCTGAGTCAAGGAACAAGCGATCCTGAGTACATAGCAGCTTCAAGCATTTGGAATGACTTGATAACTCTAATGGTATCTCTTCCGGAGCGTGTGGCTAACAAAACAAAGGGCATGATGCAGTAAGTGTTAAATTAAAACTAGGATGTTAATATTTTTTACTGTGCCTTGCATCAATACCATATTTGGGAAATCTAAATCTATAATAATTAAAGAAAGAGAATGTTTGTGGCATGCAAAACATCTACATCCTTTGTGCGGAAATGTCTGAAATTTTAAGCATTATAACATCAAACTCTAATTGTGCACTTGAGAGCCGGAATTTTAAAATATAATTATTTTTTTAAAAATATTAATATTTAAAGTTTCCAACCAATAGAAATCGTAGGGCTGTAGTGAGTGTATACATGGCACCGTCTATGTTTGATTTCTGTGTTTGTAAAATTTAAAAAACCTTTTTTGTGTAGTTCATTCAAAATTATTTCAAATAAATGTTTTTTATTTTTATTGCCTTTCTTTAACATATTTTATTTTTTGCTAAAAATTTTTTTCTCTTTATTTAATTCCTTTAAAATGAATTTAGGTAAATTTAGGTGTCGCCAAATCAAAATGGCGGTTTGGTTAATTAACATCGCACTAGAGCTGCACAGTGGGCTTTTGGCGACGGTTCGGTACCTACCTCGAAGGAAAGACCCAGGAACGAATGCTTCGTATTTTTGAACCATGGACAGATGACGCAAAATGGCGGACATTGCGTTGGACCGAGAAGTCGATCATGGTGCTTACAGCCGATCTTTCGGGCAGTTGTTTGGGGCATTTCGATGGCACTCTTAAGTGCACAAGCGTACCACGCGCTTAAAGTCACAGACTCCTGCCATCGATTTTGTGGTCTCTTTGGCCTTCGGCCTCCGACTACTCATTATTACATCCGTGACCGACTCCGGGCCGTCGATCATGGTGCTTACAGGCAATCCTTCGGGGAGTCGTTGATCGTTAAATCAACATTTTATATGAAAATCGGAAACAATAACGGATCCAGGCAAAACAAACTGCTGCAAAACGTTGAGTAAAGTTTCCGATTTCCGGTCGTCCACGGCAACCATGAAGCACTTGTTGGTACAGGATTCTAACACCCACTGGCCTTATACACGCTTGCTCCGGTTGTACTTGCGTTTGCCGAACTTCGACTCGTCAATCTCAACGACGACATGCTCTCCACCGATAGGAACAGGATTATGAATGAACCACTCCGTACATACCTCCCGGCAGAACATCATACAGTCAGTGACTGTCTGTTTCGCTAGGCGCATTTGCTGCATAACAATCCGGCATCCATGCACCACTGAATCACGGCACGTTTTGCCTTTCATCTCCAATTTTTAAAAATACCTGCTATTCAAATAAACATCGTCTGCGTAAACATCGTTAGCTCAGAAAAATCAAAATCACCACGTAGCCACCGGACGTACATTCAGAAATGCGTGAAACCAAGGCTAAACTAGATGCGCGGCGCATCTAGTTTAGCGTCATTTAACTAGCTGCCATCAAGCGCAGCATGGCACAGCTACGTGGGTTAAAAAAATTAGGGTTGCCATAGAACATGATATTTTCGCACACATCAAGTAGGGTTGCCAAAATATAAACTTTATCGCCCAATCATTTGTCGCCAAATCCCATTTGGCGAGGGCACCGGACACTAGGAATTAACCTGAATTTAATTTTTTATATTAGTTATACAGTGTTTACTCTAGGCTTTTTTTGAAGGGCGGCCCGCCCTGCCCGCCCTTTTTTCAACTCAATAGCGCCCTCATGCCCTTTTTTCAAAAATGCCGCCCTCTTATGAAAAAATTCCGCCTCTCTTACCCTTTTCAGTCAAGCACAAGCTTCCTTGTTTCCCTAGCTGTTTTTAAAAACAGCGACGATTTTTTTTTTTTTTTTTTTTTGTAAATTGGAATTAAGTGAATTATGACAGAATAAAAACAAACTTGTACTTAACTATGCGTGTTGAACAATCGCAATGATTCTGCGTTAATTTCGAGCAGGGGGCATTCCACGAATCCTATTTGTTGTCTATGCCCGCATATGAAAAATAATTTATTTTTTGTGTTTTTTAAAGAGAAGATCGCTGCACACTCATGCTAAGAATTGAGTACCCATTCCTCCGGGCAGGTGTTCGATGTGTCCAATGGGTGGCCACGCCCACCCAGAACTTGTTTTTTAAAGTGCCCTTTTAAAAACAAGACGTGCCTTTTCAACAACGGGGTGCCCTTTTACTGTTAACAGCGCCCTGCCCTTTTTTATTTCTAGAATGAACACTGAGTTATAAAATCTTAACAATTATCATATGTGCATTTTTTTTAACAACTTTAGTTGCAAGACTTTTTTTTTTAATTAAATAATAGAAATACATTTCTGTGTAAATTATTTTTATGTTTATTCATTGATTTTATATGAAATCTAATGTAAAATAATTATTTTTCATAATTATATTAGGGGTAATTAGCGAAGCTTCTGCAGCTTAGGGTAGAGTGTTGCAACTCGAAACAAATGTCAAGGGTTCAAAACCCAATGGAGGCAACTCTATTTTTTAATCTATATGCCTTAACGGGTTCCAGCAATGCAGGATCATGCAGCTAGTAAAAAATATAAGTTTATTCCAAAGTACATTATTATTAATTCTAGCCTAATATATACTTTGTTTATGTACTTGTACTGATACTTATTTTTTCTTTAGGGAAATTAAACAGAACCATTATGTATTTAAAATATCAATTCATAATAATGTAAAATCAACTTGGATTTCCAAATGAAAGTGTCATAATTTTTCCCATTTTTTTTAAATGAAAAGTTAATTAAGATCAAGAATGGGTCAGTGAAAATATTCTTAGGACATTAGTTCTGCTTGATTTCATTGCTTATTGAGTTTTCATTGTCCGTTAAAAAAATAATCAGTAATTATTTTCTTATGCAATATTTAATTCAGAAGGAAAAAAATGCTTGTATCTTTGTCTACTTCAAATAATTTATTCTTTTTTTTTCTCAGTTATTTAATATATTTCTTATTTTTGTGCAAAGTATTGATTTTATTACAAACAGCAAATACTACAATAAGCAAAATGACAGTATTTATACCCAAAGAAAGCTATTTTCCTCAGAACACTATCTTCCATTATATTGGGATTTTGAACCCTTTGATTCTTGTCAAAAATCATTAGCAAGCTGTGGATTTTCTATTTAAGGCTAAAAAATGTTTTTTTAGAAAATCATGTCATATGTATTGAGTGACTTGTAGTGGCTTGGTCGGGAGAGTACCAAGCCTATAATCAGAGAATTGTAGGTTTGATCCTTTTCTTGAAAAAGCAAGCAAGCTTGTATCTAAGCATTGCCTGTGTTGAGGAGACTGATGCACATTAAGTACGTTGTCGTTCAAATGACCTTACGTTGATCATGGTGTTTAAGTTCAAGTTTGGAGAGTAGGGTGCCTGATCAGATGTGGTCCTCGTCATATGACCATTGTTCAGAATTATGGGACAGTGTTCCAGGTCTTTCCTTTAAGATGTTAATTCAACTAACATCATATATAACGAGGATTGCCTAAGAATATGCCCTATGGTTGTATATAATCTCTTCCACTCACTGAACAATGGTAACTAGTGGCAGACATGAATGTATATGTAAAAAAAATTGAGTAATAGGTACAATTCAATTAAAGCGAATCAGGCCAATCTTAAGATTTGTAAATATTTGTGCTCCAAACTCTTCCTAAATAATAAATTGTTATGTATATATGAATATTTGAAATTAAGTTTGTATTATAAATGATTCATACTTCATGAATTTGATTGTAAAATTATTCTGTATTTTTTCTGCATGGATTGTTGAGTTTTATTTCTCTAATGTTTTAATCTTTTTTTTCAGCAAAATCTTTCATATGGAATGTTACATCCCACTGCTGACCTCATCAATTCTAAAAACTTTATCTTCTTTGCATCAAAAGATTTCAGAATGTCAAAATTGTACACTTGAATTTATAGGAAAACTTGTAGGGAAACTGTGTGTTTTTGGATATTCTGGTAATACACTTTATTATACATTACATTTGTTTTATTTTACATTTTAACCCATTGACACTCAATCAAAAGTTTGTTTTTACAATGTCTAAATTATTAACTGTTTAAATTATTTTTACAATATATATATTTTTAATTCTTAAAACTTCATTTAATATTTAAAAAAAAAAACTATAAAATTAAAGTAGTAGTATTAAGAAATATTGTATAAAATATTTATTGTTTTTATAGATTTTAAAATTGTGTGCATTGCTGGGAGTATAACATGGTTTTATATAATTATAACATGATTTTGAATTTTTCTGTGAAACAGCAAAATCTGGAAAATTACTTTTTTATGTGACACATTTCATTTAAATTTTTATTTTGTAGTTGATTGCGATGCTGAATTGTGATATTACTCTAATTTGTGATTATGTTTTCAAATATGTCTGATTATTAAAATCTTGTGACTTTCATGATAACTATACAATAGGTATTATTATGAAAAGGTTATTTCTTTCAATAAACGTATTGATTTATTAAACTCATTAAAAAAAATTAGACTTTCATTTCGCACAGGAATTGTTGTTTTGGAATTTTTGTTGTTGAAATTAATGCTCTAATTGGCCAAGTAAAAAAATAAGCCCATTTTTCATTTCACCCATGACACGTCTGATTATTCTTAATATAAAAAAACTATTCCTGGGTTTTTTTTCAATGACTTCTCATGTTTAAATGAAATTATTTTCATTTTTCAGAAGTCCTGTTATGTAAATTTGAATGGACATTAATACGCAGCATGTGTTTACCAACTTGCATATGTTTACATAGACTGTTATTGAAAAGATTTGTTTCTAACTACTACCAAGTTAAAAATATTTTTTTTTACAAATGTATTTGTTTAAGTTTTTTTTTTTAAATATATTACTGCTGCTAAAAAAATGCTCTTTTTGCAAATGAGTTGGGAAGACATAACATTGTTTTACATTTCTTAAAATTCAAACATGACATAAAATATCTTTTCTTGTATATAAACGAAATAAACTTATTCTATGGTCAAAAGTTGGTTACGATTTTACATGTATGTTTAGTCCAGTTGCATCTTGCTCTTGGTGAATCATATCTATTAATAAAATGTTTGTTTTTATTCGAAGAAATACCTCTTTAAAATAGAAGTTTAATTTTCATTATTTTCTTCCAGATATGCTCACACAAAGACTTAGTATGGTGTTAGTTAGGCGTTCTGAAAATGATCTAATTTGGAGGCGAATATGCCAAAATTTGATCACTAAAATGCCATTTGCTGCTTTAGAACCATTTGTGACACAGTTGCTTTTGTCTATACCCTGGTAAATGTCCAGTTCATTGCCTTTGATAATTTTTTTTCTGTTAATTGTTTTGAAGAATGCATTATTTCTTAACATAGTAAAGCTAAATTGGATCTTTATCAAAATAAATATATATTTTTATTTATTTATTATGTCATTTTAGGTATGGTTATATTGATTGGATTTTAGGAGATGAAGGTTCAAAAAATACAAGGTTACGTTACATTCTCATGACAAAGTTGATTCTAATAAGACATTTTAAAAAGGTATCTTTAAATATGCTTCAATTAGATTTTAAAATGTATTTCTTGTAAATTTAAGTTAATTGTGGCATTCATATAACTCTACGTTTTATCTTTGGATTTATTTAAACTTTTTTTTACAAACCTAAAAAAAGAGAATTACAGCATTTTTATTTTTATCACTATTTTTGCATTTGGAAAACTGGATATCATGAATTTTTATCTTACGAAACTAAATGCATTTTTTTTAAATACAAAACTATTAATATACTATGTGGTCAAAAAGTTTTTTGAAATTAGGATAGGTGAATGCTATTTACAATGCTATTTGTCCTGGTTACCAAGTGTAATACTTTATGCCTACATGAAATTTCTATGTTTGTCTATGCCTTTATATATATTCTTAAAAATTACATATTAATATAAGAGATGTTTGGGTTGGATATCAAATAATTTATCAACTGTACCTTAATAAACCTAACATAATTCCATAACAAGCTATATAAACATTTATAACACAAATTCTTTTTAAAATATCATTTTTTTTAAAATATACAATATATATGTTTTTTTTCTCAAAATTTCACTAGCATTCTGTAAAAAAATAATTAGGCTGAATTTTGCTGTCGATTTTTTTTATTGCTTCCTGATTTGCATGGGGACCTATTACAATAATAGTACCAATTATTTTATTATAATTTACACCATTTTAATATAATAAACTTAAATAACGTTTGAAATATTTTAATAAATTGTTAAAAGTTGTAATTTTTTTATCTTATAAATGCAATATATTCATAAAAATTAAACCTTTCAGCCTTTGCTGATTAGTTTACCACAATTGTCTTAAGATCATATATGCAAGTATACCATAGCATGTTAACTTCCTTTTGCAACATTTTTATAACCCCAACAAACAAAATCAACATTCAACTATGACACTCTCTACAGTAAAATATGAGATATCCAACATTTTTTACATCGTTTTTGGTGCTTTTTGTTGTCTATTTTGTTTCTTATTTTCAGTTGTAATATTTTTTGCTTTGCATATCAAATATCAAAACTAGTCTTTATTTTTCAGCCTTTAATTATTCAAAACATCATTGGCTACTATGCTGGAAACAACACACGCCAAGATCAGTTTTGTGGTGTAAGTAAACTTAAATTTATTATTTTGTTACTTTTAATTCTTTAAGGTATTGTATCTAAGAATATGGAGTCTTATTAGTTTCATTACAATACATGGCTTTTAGTCGCGATAGTTCTACTTTACACATGCTATGTATTAATTTTAACCAAACTAGATAATTGTATTAAAAGTTCCGATTTCAGTACTCATTTTGCGTAAAGAAGACTGAAAAAAGTTGCTTTTAAACTCTTATGAACAGAATTATGAAAAACAAAAAGGTTTAAACAAAAAAATAATATTAAAACAAAAAGTTTGACTAGGTACTAATAATAAACCAATATCATAAAAACTTAATATTGTATTTATTGAATAAAAATTTGAATTAAACTCTTTAATTTTTAGATTGAATTTTTATAGACATTTTTTTAATTTGTAGTAAAATGCTCCTTCTTCTAGTGCAAGAATTTTTCATCAAAATTATTTCAATTTTTTTTAAAACTTTATCAAGGAGATAAATCTTACAATGGCAGAGTGTTTCCCAAATATTTAACAAGAATGACATTGAATGGCTGATAAATCTGTCTGTAACACCAAAATGCTGCAACCAGCTTTAGAACTATAAAAAATATTTCTTTCTTTCTAGTTTTGAGTATCATGCATTTATGTTATATAATTATTTAATTGCAATAATGTCCTTTACTTTTGTTTAATTAAAAAAAAAATTACATGATATTGTGAAATATTATATATAATTTATGAAATAAATTTTTAAAGTTAGACATATCCTGTAGTTAAACAACAAATATTCTTAAATATATTATGAGATTTTATTAAACACAGCCTCTTAAGCATTTCTCATCCTCAACATTTTAATATTTCCCTTAAATAGTTCAATGAAACATCATAAAGATTTTACCGCACAAATTGAGAGGTATTTTGGTGCATATTTAGAGAATCTAATTTAATTGTTTAAAAATATCTATTTAACCTTTAGAAGGTGGGTGTTTGATTTTAACATTGGATTTTGACCGAAATATCGGCCACCCACCCTGTAACGGTTAAAAAAGTTCATTTATTATAATGTTTCAATATCTGAAATTTAATCATTATGACTTTTTGCCAATTTATATTTTAAACAAAATATGTATTCTTTTTTAAAAGCAAAAAAGGTACAGTACCCTACTGTAATACTTCTTAATAAATAAACGTTCACAATATTCTACAACAAAAGTTTCCTTAATAATTCTCTCCATACTTGAAATTATTTTTTTTGTTTTTCTGATTACATACATACAAACTAATTTATCATTGACATTTTGACTTATTAATACTCTAACATCTTCTTTTCATGAGTTATATACACTAAGGTATTTCAATTTGGATTATTATTATTATATTTAGATTATTTTTTATTTGAATTATTATTATAAAAAAATCCACATTAGAATAAGTTTAGATGTATTTAAATTAATCTATAAACTAAGTTTTGTAAAATAAAATTTTTAAATATATCTTTATGGGCTAGTTTAATTGATATTTCACATGTTTCTGCATCTGCAAATCCTTCAACAAATTTTAACAGAAGTAAATTTAGACTTATACCTGATAATAAGAATCAATATAAATGTTCTGAATTGTTTGATGGCACGCTATAATAGATAGCTTATTGCTTGACATATTTTTTCTTCTATATGGTCACTTTTTATTTAGTATAAAAATTGACCTTAAATTATTTTTACTAAATTTTACTATGGTATTTTTTATTAGATTTTGAACTCATTGTTGCAAACCTGGTCGGATGATAGCGCTTTAAAGCACCAGAGTGCTGAACAACAGAAGTACTTAGCCTCAGCACTTGTTATATGTGCTGGATGGATAAATAAGTTTAAAGACAAGGACTTTCAAGGAGAAGGTGATTATGTTAATTTTCCTTAATTTACAAAACTTAAAAAGAAACTGCTTCACAAATAGATTAGTGAACTTTTAGTATAACAACCCTCAAAAGACTGACGGAAATGCTTATTTTAGCACATTACAAAAATGATTAAAGAATTACATACAGACCTAGAACAGATTGAATAAATTTCTAAAAATTCAATTAACTGACTATATCAGCCATTCCTAATTATCATTAAGCCACAGACCGCTAGCTTTATAGCTAAAACTAAAATAGGTCTGGGAACACCCTTGGTTCATATATGCTCCCCCCCCCCCCCCCCCCCCTCTCTCTTTGTGAGCATGTATATGTTTCAATTTTGTTTGAACATAAAAATGAAGGCGAGAAATATTCTTAATGTAATTTCATAAGTTCTTTTAATTTTACACAGCTTTTACTAAGAATATGACCAGAAATTTATCCAACAAAGGCATAGAAAATTTAGCACCATACTCAGAAGTTTAATTACTTGTACATTTAACAGTAATTTTAAGTCATGAAAACGAATTAATGGAAACTCATGTAATTTTTCTCTTGTAATTTTTTATTACAAAGGAAAACCTAAGCTTTTTATTTTTTGCACTCACAAAAAATTTTCTTCATGCAGAACGCCTATGTAATCCAGCTAATATGAACACTCGTCGAACAGTTTCAGATGAAATTGAAATCTTTTCTTACCTTGTTTTGATCTGATTTTCTTTTTAAAAACATTTTATAAAATACTGCACGTAGAATGAGATAAATTTACTAATTTAGCGATACTCCAAAATGATTTGCCACTAATATGATGAAAAATAATCACTATTTGAATGTTTCCTTGTTCCTTTACGACTGCGATTTATTTTTAAATAAAATATTACAAATTAAATAGAATATTAAAATTAATAAATAGAATATTAAAATTAATAAATAGAATATTAAAATTAATAAATAGAATATTAAAATTAATAAATAGAATATTAAAATTAATAAATAGAATATTAAAATTAATAAATAGAATATTAAATTAATAAATAGAATATTAAAATTAATAAATAGAATATTAAAATTAATAAATAGAATATTAAAATTAATAAATAGAATATTAAAATTAATAAATAGAATATTAAAATTAATAAATAGAATATTAAAATTAATAAATAGAATATTAAAATTAATAAATAGAATATTACAATAGAAAATAGAATATTATAATTAAAGCCAAACAAATTTTAAATGTCATCACAATGCAAAAATAAAAAAAAAAGTGACAAATGATAATTTTATTTATCAATTTATCCGAAAAGGTTTCAATGTGGGATCACTTTTGTGGCATTGTTTTCCTCTACTTCCTAGCATTTTTATAAAATAAAATAAATCAAAATATATATATATATATATATATATATATATATAATAGTTTTATTCAGAATTACATAGCGATATAAAATAAAATTTAACTTTATATTCAATTTCAATTCCAGACTACAGCACTTTTTCTATAAATTTTTAAATTATATAAACACTTTTGGATGACACTGCATCTATTCTTTACAAATGAATTTTAATTAATGTCAATAGAAAGTTGTGGGATATCATATGCCACACCATTTTTTTTTTCAAAAGTCAAGTTGTGGGTATTTTGCATATTTTGAAGGAATAAAGACTATAGTCTATATGTTAAGGGTACAAGATAAATAATAAGTCTTTTACATATTCATTATAATAATCATTTATTCATCTTTTATCAAATCTTGACAACATACATGTCCTCAAACTTCTATGCATGCATAAATTTTCAGTCTGAACAGGATTTATATATAGGTCAGATGTAAGATACATTTTTATTTATATAAATTGCCAATTTTTTATTAAATGTTTTTTGTTTTTTTTTACATTTAAGCTTATATTGACAAAGCACTCCATGGAACTACAATAAGGATTGGCAATTCTGATCAATTTATTCGGAACCTGGGTATGGTGGTTGGCGGCTTTTTGCTGAGTGCACTGCAAAATAATGGGCCTAAATTGCAGTTTGAGGTATGTATACGTTAAATATATATGAAATGAATTTACTATAGCATTCTTTAAACTGAAGTATAAATAGAGTAAATCAAGCGTCAACTTAATGTCTTAATTATAGATCACAATCCTGTTGAATTCTCGTGCATTTTACATTTCTTAATACTATTAAATTGTGTCAGTGCATTCTAATCTCCGACCAGTCTATGTGTTTGTGTATACAAGATCCTATGAATATTATCCTATTGAGGAAGCCCTATAACTACCTATTTTGTTTCATTGATTTCTCTATCTTATGAGGTTAAATCCCTTTTCCACAACACATACATAACATTCAACGTTTCTCCTTGCTAATTTCATTATGAGTATAACTTCATGATCAACAAGTAAAGATACTTCGAAGAATTTTGCTTGCCTCTGACAGCTTTGCAATAATCCTGATTTAAAATTTTAAAAATTCCTCGGTGTTTTGATTTAAAAATATCATTGCATATATTTTGTTTGTATGAGTCACAAAATATAACTTTATTTAAAAATTAAAAAAAAAAAAAACTTTAGCAAGTGCCACAAACTACAAACTTTTGTAATGTTACCCAAAATAAATTATATATGTTTGCTGTAAAAGCAACAACAAGGATTTGATATTTGAAATCTTATTGTTTAAAGAAAATTTAACTGATGGAGGTATATTTTAAATGTGAATAAAATATTAAAACTACAAGTGGAAAAATATGAAAATCATTAGAAATGTGTGTTTGATAGCAAGGGTGGTTTCTTAACATCCTTAGTAAAGCATCCTTAGTATACTTCTTAGCATCCTTATTCCAAATACATTAAAAAAACTTTTATAAAAAAAAAAAAAAGTAGAAAGTTAAAATAAATGTCAATGACATACCTATATGTTGGATAGAATGAAGCAAACAAGGGGGAACATTAGCATTTATATATATTTTCAAATATACACAAACACCAGAAATTGCCCTAGAATAGTGCGACTGTGCTCTGCCTTTTTTGGGCGCCAAAATCAAATATTAGTGCAGATAAAAATATAGCTTATTGTACATTCAATTCATGTAATTTTTAATAAACATCAATAGTAAACATTACTAAACTACTTAGGCGAATATATGATTTATTTTAGTTTTTTAATACCCGCCTCTATTATCCTGGTTGCCCTTCCACCATTTCAGTCAGTATTTTAACACAGTTTCAATGAGTGTGGTAAAGGTGAATGAAGTTTTAGTAAATTAAATCTAATCAGGAAAGACTATGCGTCAGGAAAGGCTTTCAGTTCTTACAATTATATCCATTGAAAACGATATTACACAAATTATAAATTATTCTAACGTAATAAAGAAATTTGACAGTGTTAAATCTAGAAAGATACCCATGTCGTATTTCTTTGATGTAATTGAGATCTGCTGGTGAATAAAAACCTTTTTAGTGAATAAAGATTGTTTTTAACCAAAATACTCATCATTTGTAGAAATAAACAAATACTCATCATTCGCAGTAATAAACAAAATGTAGCCTATATGTCACTTAATTGGTTAGCAGACTACATAAAAGATGCTTTGAAATTTAAGGTGTAGCGGCACAACTTTAGATCTCGCAGTATCTAGGAAATTTTAAATAAAGCTCCATTTACTAATCTCCTATATTTCTACATAATAATTGAAAGTCACATTAATCTTTATAGAATAAATAAAATAATTTGAAACTTTATTTTCAACCAAACATTCTGCTCCTAATAAAAATGTTGAATTTACTTATATTTTCAATACAATTCCGTGACTGTTTTCTAAGTAGATATAATTTCATTTTGTATTTACTTTGTTCTGCGTAAGAAGTTTCACTTTATAAAACAATGCAGATTGTATTAATTTGCCTAAATAGGAAGACACCCTTCATATATTTAACTTTAATCATGCACATATAAAACTGAACATTTGAATTGTTATGTAGCTTCTTAATTTAGTAGACATAAAGTGTGTTTGGATTTATATCTTAGAACTATCCTAACTTATTTAAGTATTCGATATTTTGTACAGGCAACTCTCGCTATCTTGAACTCAAAGGGAAGTGTATAAAAATTCGAGATATCGAAAATTCGAGTTAACGAAAATCATATAAAAAGGCTGTTTTGGTAAAAATAAATACAAGTATACTTACACTACTTTATTTAGAATATCTATCCAAAATAGTTTGGTGAGTATTTCTATTTTTTTCGAAATCTATTATATTTTCCAAATGCACGATTACTTGAAATGTCTCTGATGTTTTCATTTTCGGCCTCGATTCAATGAATACACGCGTAGTTTTTATGAAAGATAGAACCTCTTTCAAATTTACCTTTGGAGGGGGTTTGTATTCTTCTGAGAGCGATCTCTCATCAAAAGCTGCTATAGAGAGTGTATTGCATTTTCGTTTCGTCACCATTATTCGCAGCGACAAATCAACACCACACGAAAGCCTAAGTAAAAGTGAATATTTGCTAAAGGTTCTTCAAATCCGTAGTTTTGAGAGAAAAACAAAATTTTGAGTTGTGAGGAAATTTCGAGTTATCGAAAATAAGGACGAAAAACTTCGAATTAAAGAGATAAAATTACATTAAATAAGTAATGAAGGTGTAGGGAAATCGATTTTTTTCGAGATATCGAAAAATTCGAGTTATCGAAGTTTGAGTTATCAAGAGTCTACTGTATTATGAAATTATTTTAATGCTACCAGCATTTTTGTGAAATATTTCTCCTATAAACAAAATTATTTTTTATAATTTTAGGATTCTGTAGATAAAAAATTCCTTTTGGAATTTAAGGACCTATTAGTTGTTCCAAGTGACCCAGGAAGAAATTTCTTGTAAGTATCAAAATTTTAAATGGGCTTTGTTTTATTTAACTAGGAATTATTTTAGGCCTTCAAAGATGCCCTATTATTTCCTTGTTTAATCGTGCTTTACTCTGAAAAGTAAATTATCCACATTAAGCCTTTTATTTAAAAATCATTCTACAAATATTTATGACATCTGAACATTTCCAATCTTGTTTGTAAATCCTATCGTGAAATTAACCCTTTGACAAGTAAGCTTCATATCAAATTTTAAATGTGTTTTTACTGCAAGAGAGACTTAAGTTTACATTTCCTGCAATTCTTTTTTAAAAAAAAGCTTTTAATTATTTGAAAAAGCCATACTTTCAAATATTACTTGCGTGCTTCAAATTGGGAACAAGTTTCAACGTTGAGTATTTTTGTGAATTAAAAATAGTGTATTTCTGGAAAAGCAAATCAAACACAGACGAATATAAACTTCTCTACCCTTCAGAGGAGTAATATATATTTTTATTTAAGAAATATATTTTGTGTCAATCCAGAGTAAATTCAAAAACGAAGTTAACTTTTTGTGCATTAAATCGTTTCCTTGTGCCTATTTATAGTTTTTTCAGCAATGCCTATGAGTCTGTGGCTTGGGACCAGTAGGAGCAATATCAATTTAAAAAAAAAACTATTTTCAATATATCAATTTTAACTTTAAAATTAAATGGAAATCGATGTCGTCAGGCTTTTCTAACCCTTCAAATCAAACGATTCTGTGATTTCTGTTACGTTGCAACAAGCCTCAAATTTTAAAGCCAGTTTTTTATCAAAACTGTCAATTATGACATTGGTCCTTGTTTCAAGCCACAAAAAATATGCGCCTGCGATTAGTTCCATTTATATGCTTGTTTAATTACAATTTAAATATTGGCTTTTAATTACTTAAAAGTAAGTTTTTAAGCTCATAAATTTCATTAAGATGATTTGAATAAATTAATTATATTACCATGCCTATATTGTCACATAATTTCACGTTGTTCATCTTTAATTTTGTTTTATTGGAGTTCTCTTTCAATGAAATCTTTTTAATCTTGATGCAAATATGCTTTAAAATTTACTTTAATGTAGTATATATTTAATTAACACTTAAATTAAAAAAATAATCTTTATAAGGTCTATGGCATTAGTGGGGCCTTTCAGTGGTGTAGCCAGTGGTGGTGGAGGGGGGGGGGGGGGGGGGTCATAAATTATTTTTGGTCCGACCAAAACCAAATAATTTTTTTTATTAATAATTGATTTGAACAATTTTTAACTAATAATTTTAATTAATCATTTTAATTACATTTAATTAATAATTTGAATAAAATTTAATTAATAATTTTAAATTAGTAATTTTAATTAATTATAAAAAAAAATTAAGTAGTATATTTAATTTATACTATTTTTTAATTTAAGCAGTAGAATAAATAAAAATTCTAATTAATAAATTTAATTAATTAAACATATATATAAATTTTAAATAAGATGTAAATTAACAGCTTAATTTTCGCAGGTTAATCTATAGTCATTTCCTAATTTAAATTACTAACAAACCTGGATGACATTTTACTGGGATTTAAGTCTGTAGCTAAATATTAATGGGGGGTCCGGATTGAAGCAATTTTAATTAATAATAATAATGTTTAAGTAGTAATTTTAAATTTGTAAATTATTCTTTATTATATAATTAAAAATAACAGAATAATAATCATTATTTTCCGGTTAATTTTGTCATGCATGACTGGCGTGACATGGGGGAGGAGGTTTCATTGGTTACATGACGCAGCAAAACGGCACATTGCCTCAAAATCATAACGGAAATTGGCTTTGCTCGTAAAAAAAACATTAATTTGTAGAATCTCTGAAGCTAGACAATGGAAAAATGCTTGCCTAATCATCAGCACGAAATGCAGCGCCGCAGAAAAAAATCCAGGAAAAGGTTATGAACACAGATTTAAACGAGAATCTGTTAACCCCACCCTTCGTAAATGGAGCCAACTTTTCCATTATGTGCCCTTCGTATTTATAATAGTTGAATATAACTTTTTAATAATCCTCCATAAAAATTTTCAAACGAATGTGCATCAATCTTGGGAATAATAAAAACCCAAATTAAAAAAAAAGTGGAAAACCGCGTCTCCGCGTGAAAAGTAACACGTCCGAGTGACAGAAAACTAATTTGTAAATGTAATTGAATAAAAAATTAGTTAGTTTTCGTTTGGGTATTTTCAACGATAATCTTAATAAATAAAAAATATTTGAATAAGAAAAGGAGTACATACTTCAAACATATCAGCAAATTTTTTGCACGATACCCCTTTCTTTTGTCTTGAATCTTCCAATAGTTTATGTTTTGATGACGGCATACCGGGAAAATGGTAATTCAGATAAGCTTAGCAAGCACGTGCAGCATTAGTGTGATATTCAAATTCAAATGGCAAATGAGAGACATATTCTCAGAAAACTGATTTTTGAGAAGGGGAAAAAATTCCACCGACATTGTGATGGAGCGAAGAGGATCACAATTAGGGGCGTTATTTATCTTACTTCAAAGCACGCAATTTCAGGATTGATGCATTGTGAATTCCGGCTCAACTGCCGCCTCATTTCAAGTGTTAAGAAAAGTAACCCTTTACATGTGCAAACAACCAAGACAATCATGCAGACCTACTACCCCATTCCCCCCCCACCCCCAAAAAAAATCAAATTTTATGTCTTCAAGGTGGTTTGACCACTGTTCTCCTTAAAATCAGATACATGTGGGGTAGATCAGGAAATGCGACGTGTGCTATAGAATTCAAAGAAAAAATCTTCGTTTTTTTTTTTTTTTTTTTTTGCACTTGTTATTTCTCAAAAAAATAATTTTGATTTTAAACTGGCTATGGGAGGGGTTCTAACCCAATGCCGGCTACGCCACTGGGGCCTTTCACAAAATGCTTCGACTTATTTTCTAGCTGTAATTCTAAACAGGCTTTTATTTATTCCAATAAGTAAAACATTTGCCTTTATTTTAAAAAATTCAAGGTATTCAGAGGAGCTGAACTGCTTTAATGAAGAGAAATCGGAAAATAATGAGAAGAAATCTGGCACAACTGAAAAAGATGGACTTGATTCATTATATGCGAGACTTCAGTTGCATAGGTAAGTTTTTCTTGTGGTATATTTATGTTGTCTGTCATTTTCCCCTTTATGCAGCTAGAATAATGATAAGTTCCTCTAAAACATAATAAAACTTTCCTTTTCCTGCAATTGCCCTTATCATGTGCATAAATTGAACTTCTCTAAAATGTACATGGAACATCTATATTTGATGTTTTAGTGCACAGATCTGAAAAGTGTATTTTTCCTGAATTTGATTATAAGGACCCATTTGAATCCACAAATTGTATATCTAATTTATGTTAGGTGAACAAAAATCATATATATTTTTTCTGTAGCAAAGACCCCTTTTACTACTTTTACGGTTATATTCACAATCGCAGATAATCCACGGTTTACATGCGAATCGGGAGGTAAACCTAAGATTGTTGATGAAACCCTATTCACAAGACCGGTTTTCGTCAAATCGGCGGAATATCTACAGGAAACTAAACCTCGGTTTATACTACCAATATTGGCAGTATAAACCATGGTTTTAGTTCTAAACAAAATGGCCGCTTATACGATCGCTCTGTTACGTTTAAAATATTTTGTTAAAAAACTATTTAGAAACAAATATTTCTCAAATAAGTACTTAAGTCGGAATTTTTTATGCATTGAACACTAAAAATTGCCCATACGAACTAATTCAGTGTACTTTTCATTAAAATCGATGCGACATAAATGTTGCCCCTACGAGATACTCGGATGGACAGATCTGTTCTTCGAGTACCTATTTATCGTAGGTTTTGCATTGTAGTGGTTCTTTCTCTCTCTCGTTTGTTTAATAAATGTTGAAGTACTATAAACTGAATCACAAAATTTACTCCGGTATGAGACTGGAAAGAAGGAGGGATAATAGGAATGAGGCCATAATACATTGAAATTGGTGCAACAAACAATTACATTTTAGTTTCGAATTCTAGTTTTTGTCTTGCTTACAACAAAATAAATACCTAGATTTATCAACTAAAATGAGTTTTAGAAGGACCAAAAGGTAGTAATGAGGTGCTAAAACCATAAGTTTACCTATTTTTAAAGTCAATTATTCAAAATGTAATCTTGAAATATTTCTAAATTGTACTATATTTAAATGCTAAAACTAGCTCTTACTAGACTGGAGAGTAAATCAATTTCTAATATATAATTATCAGAAATGTATCTATGCATCCTACACACCGCCACGCTTGTGGATTGCTTAAACTCAAAGATACTCCAAAACAGCTAGTGGCTGGTTCCAAAATGTTTGCAGCATATCTTACTTACTGTCTGTTCTCTTTGAGGCACCGTGTCTAAAATGCACCCGGTCAGGTTTTAACGAGAAAGTTATCACTTCACTCCTTATCCGCCTGAATAGCTTCAGAAAAGTTCAAGGGAGAAATCTGCAGACTGCAGAATACATTGGTAGTATTTTCAGGAAAATACTTAAAAGCAGGCACGTAGGTAAGGGGGTGGTTCAAACCCCTCCCATTGAAAGTCAAGAGGAGAAAAAATTAAAAATCGAAAAACTCTAAAATAATAAAAATGCTTTTAAAAAAAAAAACTAGACAAATTTCAATTTTTAGTATAATACTTCTTGTTGAGTTGCATGAGAGAAAATCTGGTATTTTCCGAGGGTCCTAACTAGGAAAATAGTTTTCAAAGGCTTTAAAAACATGATTTGAGGGCATTTTTATCTCAAACTAAGCGTAACGTCAGTGGCAGACTGGCCATAGGGTTGACCTGGAATTTTCCCGGGTGGCCGGTTAATATTTTTAAAAAGTGGCCGGGTGATTTCTTGAAAAAAAATATTTTTTAAATAATTTATTAAAGGTCGACGCCATTTTTTTCAATAACGTATCAAATTTGAAAACAGGAGGCCATGATATCTCTAAGAAAAGCCAAATTATTGCTTCATTTGAAACTCCGTTCCAGCTCTGATTTATGGGGCTGCGGCCGCTGAGGTGACACGAAGCCAGTTCCAAAAGTGTCGAGATATGAGAAAGTAAAGTAGGCCGTCCGGCCCGGCCTCCACTGTATTCTTTTGACAAGTGTTTATCGGTTGAAAGAAGGAATAATTTTCTTAGAATAGGACCGTTGGTGGCTTCTTGAAAATCGTTCCCCGAAGGTATTAGGATTGGGAAAAGGCAGTAAATGGCCGAAACGTGTACGCTATCCCGTCTGTCTATTATAATTGAAGGAGACTATTTTGGAACCCCTTGTCGTTGGGAGACGTCAAAGATCAGTCGCTAAAAGCGCGGTCATTTTAGAACCCCTTTCCGCTCTCCCAATAACTTTGATAACGGCCCAGACTTTTTTTTTGTTTGATGAACCTCCTAATAGCAGGGGCAGGGCCTGATTACCTAATAGGCCCGGGAAGCCCCGGCTTACACTTCCCATTTTTGAGGGGCCCCCAAATCATACATTTTATATAAATATTTAACTGCCCTAACATAGTTTGCTACTAAATTTACCTTAATAAAGTGGCATTATTAACTTTAGCAAATAAAAAAAAGTTGCCACTTGTGTTACATTTGTTCAAATATTGGAGGATAAATCAAAAACATACAAAATATTAGGAATATTCATTAATTATTAATAATTTTTTAATATAATTTATAATGTGTTTCGTTTTAATAGTATTCAGGGGCAAGGATTTGAGTGCATGTAAAGGCTCGATTTGATGTTCCAGGGTCTATTTGACAGCCATGGGGCCCCCATTTAAAGGCAGGCTTCCCTTGCTTCAATGTCTTAATCGGGCCCTGAGCAGGGGTCCAGGGAGTTTGGTTCTCCCTATTCCCCCACTTCAGGTTATAGGCCGGACACCCCCCCCCCCTCCATTAAAATAAATTATCTTCAATTCTATTTAAATTTTCTTTTTATTATTATATTATTATTATAATTCAACATGTACCAAACCAGCATCTTTTAAAAACTACAATAATCTATTCCTGGGTGCATCTCCACTTTCAACAAACACATTTATATGAGCAGGGTCGCCTCTAGGGGTGTGCCACAGGTGCCGCCGCAAAGAGCCCCACACTTTATGTTGTGCCCGCGGTGACATTAAACAATTTCTTAAAAAACAATTATAAAATCGGTTTTTAACGTGAAACCTCTTTAAATCATTTATATGGGAAATCAGGATTGAAACATCATGATATGGTGTCCATTTCGACAAGTGATAAACAGCACAATTTACATAGATTTGGCTTCGTTTAATAGGAAATTATGCGCTTATGCGTATAAAACCATGATATAAAGCAAAGCACATACGGGACGTGGGTGAGGGGGACGTGGTGTTAGACGAAATTGCTTGTTTATCTTCCTTCTTTTGGCGACCAATCCCTATCAATACAACCTGCTGTAATGACACACTTGCTCGGACGTATTTCCTCTTCGGTTTTTTATGCGTAATTTAATTTTATTTAAATTAGAATGCTTTGTTAAGGATTTTTAACTAAAAATATATATATTAGATAACTATTAAAAAATTAATTTAAAAGCAAAAAAAAATTCTCCCATTGCTACAGATAATTTATACAATGTGCTTTTTTCATCAACTTATGCGCTATTTTCATGTAAGAATGGTGCAAAACTGGGCTTGCTATAAAAAAAAATTCTTAAAATCTGGTTAAAGGGGCTCCGTGGCTTTCTTTGCACAGGGCCTCGCATCTGCTAAGGGCGGCTCTGTATATGAGACTACAAAAACAGGACAAAAACCCCTTCACCTCATCTCCATTTTTTTCTCCTTTCCTAGCAGTTGGACGCTCTAAAAGAGTTGGACAGTTGTTTTGGGTAGCGTCTGGCGCTCTTCCCCCCCCCCCCTCTCCCCCACCTAGTCTATTGCTCACCACTCAAAAGGACATATCCGACGGGATGAGCGACTTATAATAGGGCGACAACTTGGCGACAGCAGACAAATTACCACATTCCTCTTTCTCTGAAACCAAAACACGCCGATTTTCAACAACATACTCGTTCTAGGAAATGTAAATTAAGTAGCCCCAACCTCCTACCCTAAACAAACGCAATCCTTCTCTGCAGTTCATTTCACACCCGATGTGATAATCAGATCCCCCCAACATTGAATCAGGGCGATGCGATGCCCATAGCCTCCTGAAAACTCAAGTAATCAACAAGTCTGGAATATGACAATGAGGCAGCAAAGTGCTTTTTTTACCCGTATTTGGATTTGGGTAATAGATTTTCTAGAATGATAGTAAAGTTAGTTGTAAGAGCTGATGAATTATAGTTCTAGTAGAAAGGAGCGGACCTTGTTTTTGTATAATTTTGTTAAAGATATATTTGAGATGAAAAGGTCACAACTTGTTGAAAACAAATTAAAGTAAGAATTTTTTCATTTACATTACACTTTTTAATGCTTCTAGTTGGTGGCTAACTGAAGAAATTAACTATTTAAAATCTTTTATACTAACATTGTTAAATCATATATGTTAATTATTGTCCTATATATTATTTTTTTATTTCAGGAAAAATATTTTCATGATGTCAATTTATTTTTATTTTATAATATTAATTAAAGTACATAAATTATATTTTGCATGAAATGATCTTGTAAACATTTTAAGTGACTGACAAAACAATAAGACAGACTATTTTGAAGTGGTACTTGCGCTTTTGGAGAAATTCAAATATTATATTTAAAATTTATTTCATATGATACATTTAGGTAATTGAATTAAAAAATCGGCTATATCGCGGTTATATATCGTTTTATTGCTGAAAAAATGGAAGAGGAAAAAATTCTCAGTATTTTGAAATGTTTTATATGAATTCAATTATTTAAAGTATATATATATATATATATATATATATATATATATATATATATATATATATATATATATATATATATATTTACTATAATAGTTAGATTTAACCCATAATGTCAGTATTGATTCGAACTTGCTTGTGGTTGAAGTTGAACATGTTGTAGCCCTTTTTGAACACTTGAAGACAATTTAGTTCCCCAAAAACATACGAAAATGCCTTTAGTTGAAAGTTAAAATTTTGAAGCCTCCTATATATTTGATAACTTTACGCCTATACTGTACATTCAACACTTTAAAGATTGTACAGACAGCTGTAAATATACTGTTAACGTGATCTATTCTGCAGATTTTGTTATCAATAAATGTGTCATTAAAATTTTCATTTTACTTAGTTATAGTAGAACTAGCTATATACAGTTAACATCTGTACTGTGTATTTTTTTATTTTAAAAACATATTTTGATTAATTACTTCATAAAATTAACATATATTCAGTTAATAAAAATATGAGTTCAGCTTCGAAATAAAAGTATGTATGTGCCTAAATAAGTGTTTTAAGAGTGTTATTTATACCATTTTAATAAAATCAAAAATATTACTAAAATAAATTTAAATTATTTAATTTTTTTAAATTTTTTTTTATAAAAAATTAATAAAAAAATTAATAAATCAAGAACATTTAATAAATAAAAAAATTCTTAATGATTCTTTTTAAATATTAATAATTGTTTTATAAATAGTTAAATATTTATTATTAAATATTTTGTTATTCTATTATTATTCATTATTTGGTTTTCAAATTATTTGTTCGTTATTTCGATAGCATCATCAATTTAAAAAAAAGTGGTGGCCGGAATTTAATACTTTTCAGGGCCGTTTTTGAGTGCCAGTCCGCCCCTGCGTAACATGATGTCATCGTGTTTCATTATGTATTTAAATTTCGGTGACAAAGGGAAAAGATTGCGAAACGGTGCCGTATAAACACGTTGTAACTAAAGTAATACATTATTCTAAACAAGGAATTTTTAAATTTGTTCTCTTAAATTTATTTCGTAATTAAGGAGTGATATTTACTAATTTTAAAAATAGTGAATGATATTGATAACGATTGCATGAAAAATAAATGATAACAGTTGCTCTTTCGATATGTATATGTCAATTTATTTCTGTTTACTTGAATAAAAATTTATAAGTTTGAAAAAGTGGGGGGGGGGAGCTTGTTAATTTGGGGGGGGGGGTAAGCTACATTAAGAAATCCGTTGCTCAGTTACTGAACCATCCCCATGAAAAATGTATACCTACGTGCCTGTTTAAAAGCAAGAGCAAAAAATAATTGATTGCTACAAAAGAAAACTGCAGCATTTTATTCATCCAGATATCCGGCAGTTTGCTTCCCGATATCGAATAATTACCGAATAGTTAAAAATCAGCCGGATACCAGATAGTTACCGGAAATCCTTTTCACCCTAATTAAAATGCAATATTTACTACCATTATTATTGCAAAATATGCAGCATTTACTGTTATTACAACCGTAAAATATAAAATCAGGAAAAAGTATTTTAAAAAATGTCAAACATTTATGTAAAGATGTAACTATTGTGATCGGTTGAGAAGAGATTGTGAAATCACTGTATGCAAGATTGAGTTAGGTAATGTCCTTCACATCCATTGGGGGCACAGATCCCTCTCCTAAATCCGCTAATGTTTGTAGCATATTGAATTAGGCGAAGAACTCATTAGAAACACAAAACACTGAAACACGCAAAAAAAATGTAAATTCGCCGAGTAGAGAATATGTTTGTGGGGAAAACAAAAATAATGATCAGCTGTCCCGGTGTTCCATGTCCCTTGAAAGAAAGTGAACCGAGTCCATGGGCAGGAAGGGACGATATGTTGGGGTGTTGAATTTGGCTGTTGAGCAGAGATCTTGCTGCTGATCAAGGAAAAATATTCCAACTTAACATCAGCACTTGGTTTCATGTTGATATCTGCAACTGTTCAAAAGTTATAGAACTTTGAACTTTTTCCATACATTATTCCTATTGGAAATTTACATTGTAGATCTTCCCCTCATAACATTATTCTTAAAAACCACCTTGGCGACCAAAACTATTTTTCGACAATATTGGCTACCTTCTACAATTGCGATTTTTTTTAAAAATATATTTATTGAGCAGCAGGTTATAGGAATTGGTCGTTTACAAAAACCTCAACAACCGATAGTTATTTAAAGTTTTTAAAAATTATGGACACCCTATTTTATGGAACACCTTGTATAAAATTAACACGCAAAATGTGTATAAATATCTTCCTCAGGAAAGTTTAATACAGTAATTTGCACTGAAATGTTTTCTTTTAAATAATAACATTATCAATGATGTTTAATTAAGTTGCATTTCATGTAACAATAATCCAGTTCTAAAAAAAATGAATATATATGAGCTCCGATTCTGTTATATTGAAAATTTATCTTTTAAAAATTGTATATTTAACAGAATAGAACATGCATTTTGTTTTTGTAATTCCTTTTCAAAATTTTGAGATAACTGTGTCACATAGTGCAACATCAATAAAGTATCAGGATGGTTATTGCCTAAAATAAGTTTCCTTTTTTTTCAATATCTCTTTGCAAATATTTAAGGCCATTTTATAGTCACCTTTATTGAGTAGCACCACTGTCATGTCCTGTCTAGCTTGCAAATTTTTTGGATGATCTGTACCAAAATGTGTGTTTCTCTTCTGAAATACATCTTTAAACACCTCAAAGGCTTCTTCATATTCACCTTTATTGAAATGCACATAAGCTATATCTCGAGAAACGTTTAATGTATCATCATGATGAGAACCTAATCTAGTTTTTCGCTTTTTAAAAACTTCGATAAAAATTTCCATTGCTTTTTTGTGGTTTATTTGGGCTTTGTAAACTAAACCCAGTCCATGTTTCGTACACAAGGTGTCATAATGATCAGAACCTAAGCATCTTCCTTTCTTTTCAAGCACATCTTCAAAAATAACCATAGCTTCATCATATTGAGCCACTTCATATACCATCTTTCCTATTTTATTTATTTCTTTTTGGCTTCTAGAGTTTCAGGATGATCAGGGACCGACTTACAAGCTTAGGGGCCTAGGGCAAAAGAACATTAGGGGGCGTACCCACGTTTCTTTCGACTTTTATTTCCTGGTTCTTTCTTATATTTCTTCTCTTTTTGAGTAATAATCGTATACTTCACTATATAGTTTTCAACATTGCATGAATCCCACTGATTTGTACATTCCTTTATTCAAAGTTATGTCTTCAAAACGCCGGTTTCACAAACAAGTTGAAAAAATTTAATTATTTAATATTAATTTTATATATACTTATTATAGTTGATGCCAATGCCAAGATCATATCTAAATTTTGGCGCCGATTTCAAAACATTAAAAAAAGTATAAATTAAATATTTAATTTTTTTTTTCAACTTGTTCGTAAAATTAAAACATTTTTTTTTTACTTTTTATGGCTTTTCTTGTGAAATCAGTTTTCCTTTCTTTTTTTTTTTTTAATATTTTTTTTTATTCCGTTTCAAGGTGGCCGTTTTAATGGCTCCGTTTCTTGTAAAGTTCAGTTTTGTTTTTGGTCGCGAGGTCTACTACCTTTCTAGATTTAACGTTTGCAAATTTTTGAATTAGGTCGGAATAATTTATACTTTGCGCAATATTTTTTTCAATTGATATTAATGTAAGATCCGAAAGCCTTTCCTTTCCTGACACATAATCAAAGTTAAATAAGTTTTAATTTTCTAAAACTTCGTTCAACTTTACTCACGCAGTGAGATGTATAGTTAGAAAATCTCAATTTGATGTCCACACTTCATATACACCCAGTGGAGGCGATTCGGGGGAAGGGGGGGATGCCCCTACTGGCGGCGATTCGGAGGAGGGGGGGGGGGCGACCCACTGTCATTGAACTGTGCTATCAGACTGACTGAACTCCTGTATGGATAATCCAGGATATAGTCTCGGGCAACATTTGGTGTTAAAAAACTCAAATAAAAAAAATATTTAATTGTAAAAAGTGCGCACCAATTAAATATACATTTTTCTCCGGTGTAGTTCCCCCCTCTCTTCCCACACCCACATACAAATTCTGAGTACCTGTGTGGTCTTACCGCTCTTAGCCCCGCCGCTGAGGTTACTTGGAGAACGAATTATAGAGATGACTTAGAACTTTAAGCGTGTATGCACTGTAGAAGAGGAGGTGTTTTTACAGCTATTTAAATTAAATAAATGTTGTGATGTTGAAAGCATAAAATTTAATACAGCCAGTGGGACTATAGAGGTCATGAGTACAAGTTATACAATACACATCACAACTTAATCAGGAAAATAGAAAGCATTATTTTTATAATAGAGTAATAGATAAATGGAATAGTTTGCCCGAAGAGATGGGTAACTCGCCAGAAGAGTGTAGTTTTAAAAACCATTAGATCAGCATTGGGGGATTGTTAGAATACATTCAACAAACCAACCTTTCTGAGCTTAGAGCTTGTAGTTTTTCTTCAATATCTGTATAATAATGAATCAGTCATTCTTTATTATACTACCTGAACATGAAATACATAACTACATAAAATAAATACCTAAATAATGAAAAAATTTTAATTAAAAAAAAATCTATTTTTTTCGAATGGTATTCTAACGCCATATAGAATATGTTTGCATTGAGGGTTTTTAAGCAAAATGTGTATGATTTATTATAATAATTTTAAACGGCAGGTAATTTTGTAAACTTTTTTTCTGTTTTGCAGTGAAGATGGCCTGGAAGCGTATAACATTCCCACAGAGTCCCTGGAGTCAGCAAAGCGTCCATTTTTCCTGAATGACTGTTTGCAAGGATTAATTGAACAGGCAAACGCTGATTGGTTCGAGCAGTGCTTGAATCATGCCGAGAGCCTCATCGAAGCAAACTCTGATATCATTCATGAAGTAAGACCCTTTCATTTCCCCCAAATTTTCCATTCTAATAGCAATTAATATATTTTAAAATTATGTAAAAAAAAAAGTATGCATACTGTCTTTCCATCACAAGATAAGCTCTGAGTTGAGTTGCCAGCGCGGACCGTTCCAAATAAAGTAGGGATTCCGGTAAACGATATTGGAATGGATGCTATTTTGGCGAGTTTATCTTTACTTTAATCGACTTACAAATGAACTCACTTCATTTGAGGTCGAATATTTTTAATAATGTAACAGTGTTTTTAAACCCACTGTTTTACTCTGTTCATTATTAACTACATTGAACGTGAACAGTTTATTTCAAGCATCTATAATAACAATAATAATAAAAGAAAGTCCGTCAGTGTATCACAAACGGAAAGTTCCAATTGCGGCCCATGGCAACCTTTTGTCTGGGAGATAAACAAATGTTTTCTTCTTTGAGAATATTGTAAACCCTGCTCCCTTCGGCCACAATTGAGCTATTGCCATCACAAAACACCTACTTCCTTTGCGTATCACCTGAAACTTTTTTATATAAGTGCTAGTCATCCTCAACATGTTTGCTTGAGGTTTGGATTTTTTAAATTTCATATAGATTTTTAAATGATTTTGACAATTTTAGAAATATTGCATAAAGAAACATCTTTTAAAAAAATTTCCACGATCTTGATAAGTTGTGCCTTTGTATCTTAATTGATAGCGCACAGGACTTCAGAACAATAGGTCACAGGTTTAAGTCCTGACGAGTTCCACTACTTTTTTTTTAATGTACTATATGCCCTAACAAGTTTCCGAAATATCTAGTTTTCAATAAAAAAAAATTAATGAAGATGGTATTTAGTCAGATTATATAACAAATATTTTTTAATCATTAAAAACTCCCCCCCCCCCCCCCCCCACTTCCATCCCTGATTGCATAAAAAAAATTGTTGTACCAATTTTCTAAAAATATTATTGAAAATTCAATTATTTTCAATTTTGTTTATTAGAAATAGTTTTATAGGTGCATAAATTGTACTAAGAGTTTAATTTTTTACAGATTGCTGTAGAAATGGCCAAAGTAGTAATACACTTAGATGACCAATATAGCATTCAAGATTTTGATAGATTGAAGCATAAAATTCTTGTTTCTCTAACTGTGCATTCTCCTGTTCTGGTAAGTTTATTTTCCAAGAACTTCAAATTTTATTCCCACGTTTCACAACACATAGAATAATTCCAAGAGCTATTTTATATAAGAAATTTTCATTTTTAATATTTGTTGTAATTCCTATATTATATACTTTAATAATTAATATCTATTCTGTGTTGCTTTCAGGTATTAATAAAATGATTAACTGTCAATTCTTGCTCACATCTAGTTTATTTATTTAAAAAAAATTATATTTTTTCTAAACTGAATAAGGTTTTTAATAATATTTAGATTATATATTGAATACTAAAAAAATATTCATGCTCATGCACGATTGTTGATTTCTTTTCGGAAATATGCCCTTTTTTATATATGACTCCATGTCACATCAATGTGGTTAATAAGGCCTATTATGTCACTGGCATCAGCTTCCAAAATTAAATCTTTCCTATCGACTAGCATTATATGCCTAACTTCTCATTAAATATAGGAATACAGTAAAAATGACAGGCTGCATAAAATTTTAATTAATCTCTTAATTTTAGACAGTTATTTTCGTTGTGCATGATTTTCAAAAAAGGAAAAAACTTTTCAGTGTTTTGAACTAAAACTATAATATTTTGTACGTTTAAAGTTCTCTTTTAAGACATGTGAATTTAACCCTTAACACTCGGTAGGTTTCGCTGCAAACACATATCAATGCTATAGGAATCGGAAGACTCTGCAAGGAAGATTTATGTTATCTGTTATATATATAAATAAATAATTTTTATAATGTAAAATTGGTACGTAGATAAGTTTATGTGCCAGTTTCACTGCCCCAGTGATAAAACGTCAATGATTGTCACCAAATGACCGCCATTGAAAAGAATTGACACAAAATATGCTCGGGACTTAAAGAATTTGCCACATCTCCTCAATCTGTTGGTCGATATTATAATAACAAGTCTTGGGCATTAAGGGTTAAATGTACTAGGCAACTTTTCTTTTGCAAAGTATTTTCTTTAAACATAAATTATATATGATTATAATATAATTTTAATTTGAAATAAAATATTTTCTGGTATTATAAGTATATATTTTATTCTTTAGAAAAATATTTTACAATAATATTTAATCTTAATATTCAATTTACTGATAATTTTTAGGTGTCAGAATTTCTTGCATCCCAATTTTATGAAAAGGACTACAATATTAGTCAGCGTTTAATTATGTTGGATGTAAGTAGACACATTTTTATATTAAAATAGTATATAATTATATATGTTCTGATATTTTATTTAATACGTGAATTTCATTTTACTTTCTATTTTTAAACGATGATTTAGAATAAATTCGTTTTTAAGAAAGGTATAAAAAATTTCAAGGCACAACAGTTTTCTGAAACTGAAACTTTTTAATTTTGCTAACATTTTTATGGAAATTCAGTTGTCAGTTCATCTTGTTTCAGTTTCGTCTTTTCTTATGATTTCAACTCCCTGGCAGTCAAGGAGATGGTATCACATGCAGGAATCTCCGGTTTTTCTGACAATGCACTTGATTTTTAAATTCATGAAATTTTTCCATTTCATAATTTTATAAATTGTATTAATAGATTGCATTACAATATAAAACCTTTTTTTTTTAATACATTAATGTTTTTAAGGAATATGAAAGGTTTGCCTAATAAAAATTTGGGTAAGGTTTGCCTAATTTAAATTTTTAAGCTAAGATAACAACTTTAAGATTGAGAAAATTGCTTAAGCGTTATTAGGCTAAAGGAAATGTAGATATGTCTCTTCATCTTAAGAATGACTTGAGGTATTCTTATTTTAATGGATTCTTACACAAAAACAGTTCAAACTAGTTTTGTATATAGTGTGTTTTTGCAATAATCTCAATTTAAAGTCTAAACAGAAAAAAAATTATGGCTTTTGAGTTTAATATCAAATTCTGAAAAATGTTTGAAAGTTAAATTAAGATATCAAAGATTGTAATAAATAAATATGATTTTAAACATTATTTCTGTTTTTAGGTCTTGGCTCAAGCCAGTCGAATCTTGTCTAAACCATCAAATGAAGCACAATCCTTACAAGGTGAATGTCCTTCAAAAGCAAAATTTGCAGCCTCTGTGGAAAAAACATGGAAATCCATTGTTGATCAAAGGATTGCTGCTAAAACCCGTTACATAACAAAGGTATGTGTATAAATATTTTCTCAAAAAGTTGTATGAAAGAAATAAAGATTTAAATAGAAAAATATATTTGAAAATTAAAAGAACAAATATATATATATATATATATTATAACTATCAACTTTTACATATGTGTTTGGTTACCCTAAAATGACTAGTAAAAATATACTTTGTACATGCTGAATATATACAATCCAATTTAAGATAAAAGCTTATGTTGCCAAATGACCTAAAATAAACTAACACCATGTATGATTTTTAATTCTTTTTAGAATTTTGTTTTATTCAATATAATCACTATGTTAAACAAAAGCTAAATTGTAGCATTACGTGAATTATACCAAACATTCTTTTCGCCAATTAATATCTAAAATAAAATTACTTAGTTACAGTTCCGTAAAGTTTTGTTTTACAAAATATGATGAAAAGAATAAACTACATAAAAATTTTATTAGTCACTATCCCTAAACCGTTTTTGCATCCCAAAGCCTTGGAGACATCTTTGTTTGTAAAGTAATAAAAATCGGCAAAAAGATAAGTAGCCATTATTGATATTCAAGAATGTATCCTTTCAATTACTTCTAGTCACCCTTCAAAGAAGAAAGACATGACTTTCGGACAATACAAAAGTATTCACCAATAACTTTTTTTTGTGGAGATTTATTAAGTTCGATGTATAGTGTGATAGTTTATAATCAATCAGATCTATTTTATATCTCCTGTTGCTGATGTCTCGTTATGTGTCATATGCGCTTTCTGGTCTATCACAGATAATCTGTAAACATTCCTTCCCCATTCAAAACTATAGTGATTTGGTTTCACTAATAGATTTTACCACAAAAGAACAATTACCTACTAGGTACCCAATGGAAATGCATAGGCGTCGTGTCTATTAAACAATAAAAAGGCTGGACATCAGACAAGAGCACATATTGAGAGAATTTCATGCTTATTCAACATCTAAATATCTTCAAGATTCTATTCACAAATTTTAAAAGGACTGCATGCATCTTTTAAATGTAAACATGTTAAATCTGTACAAATGAAGCTTATGATGTTTTATCGTAAGCAGACCTGTGCCAAAAAATTTTTTTGCATTTGTAATGTTTAGTTTTTAAATTAATGTTCTTTTTTTTTATGGCAGACTCCAAAGCAATCTCTACCAGAAACTCAAAATAGGTTTTCTGCTGTTGCTGGTTACTTTTTCTACCCTCTTCTTTCAAAATATGACAAGTATATACAAGTTTTATTTTTATTGATCTATGTAAATACTTAAAATTTTTACCAAAAGTTCATATACCTAAAAATACTTCAAATGAGGCGGCAGTTTTTATTTTTTGTTCATTTACAAAAAAAACAACAATGGAAATAAATAAATTTTTCAAAATATTAAAATGAAAACAACTTTTAAAAAATTACAATTATTCTTCGGTAAGTATTATAATTTTGTACTTTATAAATTAAAATAAATTCAAAAATTGGACGTACGGTATAATAATTTAAAATATAATTTCGTGCAAATTGACCAATTTTATTGAAGGTGTACCATTTTGTAATTTCATACTTTACTTTAAGAGCTTCTTTACTAGTTATTGTAAAGTGTAGTCGTTTAAAAGAATGTATACTACTAATAATCTGTATCTATCTTTTTCTTATATTAAATGCCAGAGTAAACAGTCTTTAATGTTAATTTTTTTCCCTGCATCTTTTAATTACTTATTTCTTAGAGCTGTTGAGTCGGGCTGAAATATAAACTAATTTTCTAACTTTGAAATTTATTCTATTTACTATTTTTCCAAAGTTCATCAACCAAAAATATAAGTATACTGTGGTATAGTATGATTTTTACAGTTATACTATTCAAAGGAATATTTAAAATTTTAATCTACAGTATCCAATATTTTAAAAAGTAAGAAAATTATTGTTAGGCCAAATATTTCAATTTTTAAATGAAATATTTAAACATGTGAAGATGCATTTATTGTACTATCTATTTTACGTTAAGTGTGCTTAATAGAAGTGAGAAAGTTAACATACATTTATTTATTAATTTATTTTTGTTAATTTGTTTTCCAATTTACCAAAATGTACCAATTTAGATCATTGTCCGACCAGTGATAAACATAAAAAATCACTGGGATACTGAACTCACATTAGTCTGTAAAATTAAATTTACTTAAACTTTAAAAGCTTTTAAGTAACTTTGATTAAAGGGAATTTTAAAGACATAATGATATGCTCTTAGTATAAAATTTTTGTTTCCCATTTGGGTGGTAATTGGTATGTAATTAATAACTGGTGCATTGACCTTATACTTAGACTTTCTTAATATACTTTAAATGCTATAATTTTTTTTTACAAATTATTGTTATACGTTAAATGTGAACAATTTGCAAATCCAAATGTATAATTGTGGCATCCCTTTCTTTGTGTATTGATAAGTTCGTAAAGAAATATTGCTTTTCATTTACTCTGTTTTTATTTAAATTATATATTAGGTCTAATACGATGTTAAAACTCTTTGGTGATGACAGCTATGTTCTTGGTCGGTTGATTTATACTTTAGGAATAGTCATGCTGTCAGCTTCCAATATACCTGTATGTATGCTTCAACTTACTAAAATAAGTCTTTTCTCTTTGTGTAAAAATTCAAATTGCATGAAAATATCTGTATTTCCACACATAATTCTCGGTTTGGGAAAACTCAGGGGAATTTAGTCATATCTTTGAATAGCAACTCTGTTCTAAATTAAAAACATAGTGAAGTTAAGAAAAATTGGATTTGATGTTGCATACTCTACTATGCACACTTTATTAGAATTTGATCAACAACCCATCATAATAAAATGAATTGATCCTCTAAATATGATTTACAGGATTATGTCCTTTCCCAATAATACTGCCATTAAAGTCATTTTCTTTTAAGCATGCACGCCCATGCCTATTGATAGTGAAATTTATACACGATTAACAGGTGATTGAGCTTTAATTTTTAACATTTCCCCCAAACAAGAAATTAATTTTATTTTTAATTGATAATTTTAATAAGTTTTTAGTTTTATTGTCAACTAACTAGTTTGATCATTTCATTTTTCTACAGTTTTAAGATAGTTTTCCAAAGCATAGGTATTACACACAATTGACAGTCATTCTTAATTTTATATACTATTATTTTTTAGTCTTCTAAAGCAATGGGAGAAACGTTACTGCAGTTTCTGGCTAATGTGAGAAATCATGCTGATGTGTAAGTATTTGTATTTAGTAAAACACTTGCAATAAATTAATTTTAAAGATTTTCTTATATTTTTAATCATTACTTGCTATTTTTTTTATTTTTTTTTATTGCTATTTATGTAATTTTTAGTCCCACACATGAGATTTGCTTTGAAAGCTAATACTATTTCTTTAAAAGATACAAAAAATTATTTGAAATATTTAAAAAAAAAAAAAATAGGGGGGGGATTCTATTTATTAGGTATATTAGGGTAACAATATAGAACTTCACTTGATGCTTCAAAACATTAAATTTCCGTTTTTAAATCTTATATAATGTAACAAATTTGAATTATAGTGGTTTTGGAAAAAGTAATTATTTATTGTATAAATAAAAAATCCATTGAATTTGAACCTGTAAATGCATGGAAAGTTTTAGCAGGAAAAAGGTTTAGCAGGCACAGTGGAAAAATTTAGATAAGATTTTACTTTTTTTTATATGGAATATAAAATATTTGAATAAACTTTTCACTGTCTTGTTGCCATAGATTTGTTCGGCAAGCTTCCATTTTTGCAATGGCATCTGTGTATTCAAGTGTTCCAGGATATTTGCTGTTCACTGATGATATAGTAAAGCATGTGGACGATAGTAAACAGTGGTTGCAAAGTGAGTTTTTATTTCTTGGGGTGTATAACATATTTTATATATTTACTTACTGAAAATAGCATATTCTATCAGTAGCCGACTTTATAATATCTGTTTAGTAGCAAGATAATCTTGCAATTATGTAACAAATTCGAGATATAGAAGTTTTAAACGTCTATAAGTACATTTATTTTATGTAAATAAAATTATAAAAAAGAAAATTTATAAGTGTGCACAACATCACAGAACATTTTAATATCCTACTTGATGGAAAATGTTAAGCAACAATAAAGAAAATTTGTGAATGTTTTTTCAGTGCGACCTTCCTTTTCAACTGTGTGCAGTTTTTGAAGCTACTTGGTTGATTTGTCTCAAATTTGTTAATGTTTTTTTTAAAGTTGTAATGATAACTAAATTACCAAAGTTAGTAGCTTACATAGGAATAACATATTTTTTTCTAACTTCTGTGAACCTTAAATAATTTTAAATAGATTTCACTTACAATAACCATTAAAAGCACCCTTAGCAAAGTTTGAAGGAAATCGTTAGGGCTGTTTTTGTACAGTTTCTAAGCTACAGTAAAGGGTAACCCAGCTTTTGAAAGTTAAATTTTTTAATGCTAACCTTGGAGTCACTTGTCCAGCATGCATTAGTAACTTTATGCCAAATTTGGTTACCATATATTATTCATTCTTAAATTATTGTGGTAAGACCTGTTCATAAAAAACACACTTTTGGATTTAAAGCAACAAGTTAAAAACTTAAAAACTCGATATTCAAATTTCGATTGAGCACAATATTTTTATTACTTTTTCATATAGAGTGATAAAAAGTCATTCATATTGGGTGGAACACCAGATTTTCTAAAACTAAGAAATTTGCAAATTTAGATTATTCAAAATTTGCTCTTTTCAAGTGCATGTTTGATTCATTTTAAAATCTTCTATGATACACTGGAGAGCAATTTTCCAGATGAGATCTCGGTGGTCACTTTTAAACACAGATGCTTTGAATAAAAAGTGAGACGGGCTGAAATGTGACGTCACTGCAGTCCACGGACTGCCGCTTATTACACCACCCTCTGATGCACTTTGGATCCGATTCAAATGGACTAAGCTGTATTCCCAATGTTTCTTCTCTGCACTTCATGCATAGGTGAAATGTTTTGAGCGTCGAATTATTTACATATTAAACAGATGGTGTCTATCCAAAAAATCAACACTAACTCTTTCCCAATAATGATCACACAACAAGAAAATTCCATCGCACAAGAAAAATATGCGCTTCAGTTGCTTCAAATACTAAGCTAATAGAACTTAAAAGTGAAAACACAATTATGCAAAGATTGATTCAAAGTGTATTACAACCTTATAACTCTCCGAAAGTGTAGAATATCGCCAGAAACAACAGACTTATTTATTTTAGCAAACAATTTCGATCTTCAACTCGGAACTTGTGGACAAAACCAAAAACTGTTCAAATTGCAGTGAGTAGCATAATAAGTGGCAGCCCGTGAACTGCAGCAACGTCAGTATCTCAATCCGTCCTACCTCCTACTCTAACCACCTTGACTTTAAACAGCGGATACAATCGCAAAATCTTGGTGATCATTTTGGTTGAAGAGTAGAGTATCTGGCTATAATGGATTGAAAGGTCCAGAAGGTTCAAACCTAATGCAGCACTCGCCTCTATAATATAACCCCACACTCATTTAAATGTGTAATTAGTCATTATATTATCAAAATGTGCAAGTTTTCAACAAGATTGGTAAACTAGGTCCTATGTTATCATTTTATTATTAATTTAAGGTACGATAGAGGAAGATCCTGACACAAATTGCCAATTGAAGGCATCTTATGCCCTCAGCTATCTTACGAGTATAATTGAAAAAGTGAGTATTTTTTTTTTATATATTTTAATAAAAATTGTAGAGTTGGAGTAAATTTTTTATACTCGATTTCTATTTCAGGAAGTTCCTCAACTACAAGGTATTTTGAATAGCTTGAAGTGATTGTAAAAATTGATATATTTTGCAAATAACTGAACAATAAATAGTTAAATTTTGTTCCTTTGTTGTTGTTTTTAGTTTACATCGACAGCAATTTAATTTCATCAGTGTATACTTTTAACTTTGTTTACTTTTCTGAAAAACTGAATTTCGATAAAATATATCCCGATAATCCATTATGGATTTCTTTGACAAAGCTGCTAATTCTACCATATGGGCGATTCTACAAATTCGGGAAAATGTGTGTTCCGTACTGATATATTTTTTTGTTTTGGAAATTAAAAAAAACTTTTTAATGTATATATTTACACTCCCTTAGCACTATTATTCTGACTCATCTATGAAAAAACTTGATTTTTTATTCCATTAAAAAAACTTATTTTACTTAAATGTCATCCACATGCCCTGTCCCATACCTATAATTTGTGTACCTATAATTTAAAAAACCAAAAGTGATTTCCTCTTCATTTTTCTTTTTCTTAATGAATATATATGTATGAATAATATTAAGCTAAAAATAGTCAAAATAAATAAAATTATTACATAAAAAAATTAATTAAAAGTTTGTCCTAAGGAATATCAGTCATCCACATGGCTGAAACAAATGGAATTTTTTTCTCAAGGAAATTGAAACTTTTAAAGTGGCAAAAGTGCCTGAAAATAAACATGGCAGTTTGTGGCTTATGACTAAAAGTTGCATTTTGCTGTTCTTCAAAGATTTTTGTGATTTGCTCTAAGTCGTATTTCATTTTCAAGCTAAGTGTTTTTAATCTTTGTCATTAACATGACTTGTAATAAGCAGGTAAAATATAAATATAAATAAATTCTGGTTATGCATGGTGATAAACCTTGCAGTTGTAAGTACTTAACAGAAGTTAAGCCTACAAAGCTTCATATATGGCTTACTGAGAACATGCAAATTCTGGTTTTGTCATCCACATGCCCATTTTCTTAGTCATCCACATGCCCATTTCCTTATACCTAATAGGTGGCAAAACAAAAATATAACAATTAAGCTCTGCTGATGTTTTATTCTAATTATGTACCCCTTGAACTACTTTAGTAATTTTTTTCAGATTTTTAAAATTAATTTAATTTTTGGAAATTTATGTACTGTAAATATTCCCGTATTTGTAGAATCGCCCATATAGCTATGCTATTACAAATTCAGAACAGGTTAATATTGGACGTGTTTTTTTCAAAGACCTTAATTCCTTAAGTAATCTGGTCATTTAGTTTCAAAAATATTATTTTAGAAAGTAATAATTTTACTTAATTAAATTTTATTCACAAATATGAATTATGTATATTTAAAATTAGTCATTTTGAATGATAAAAGATATAGTTAAGACACTTTAAAAAATAAGTTTTAATTTATAAAATATTAGAGAATTTATAAAATTGTATTCATACATGTCTTTATTTGAACTAAATCTAAAATTATCTATTTTTTTTTAATTGTATAAAGTTTTTTGATAGAATGGATATTAGACATCGTTGATTTTTCTTACACTCTATGATTTAAATAGTGTATTACTACACAATACTCTTTTAAATATATATATATATATATAAAAAAAATTATGGTAGTTAAACAAAGTTTTTAAATTAAATAAATACTTTGAGATTTGGAACATTATAAAAAATAATTAGCTTTATAGATTATTTTTCTGCAATATGGATATACAGAACTTTATCTGGTTTTCAACTCGAGTAGCAAGGCGGATTTGCTAGTCGAATGAAACAAATTATACCTAAAGTTTTAAATGCTTATACATCCTATAACATTGAAATCATCTGCTTTATATAACATGCATTAAGGTTTCAGCCTTTCTTAATTTCTTTTTGCCATTATTAAACATTGTTTTATATATATGTGCATATTGCTGTAAAAGCGCCCTATGATTTAACTATTTTTTTTAATGAAGAATTGTTGAGTGCATATTTTTAAAAAGTATGTGTACCACTTTTGGTACATATATTCAACTATTAGTTGCCTCTTAACAGGCCAACTTATTTTATGGAAACCTAACACGCAAAATGTACATAAATATCTTCCTCAGAAAAGTTTAATACAGCAATTTGCACTGAAATGTTTTCTTTTAAATAATAACATTATCAATGATGTTTAATTATGTTGCATTTCATGTAACAATAATCCAGTTCTAAAAAAAATTAATATATTTTATTAAAATATAGCTCCGATTGTGTTATATTGGAAATTTATTATATTTTGTGTTATATTTTACTGAATAGAACATGCATTTTGTTTTTGTAATTCCTTTTCAAAATTTTGAGATAACTGTGTCACATAGTGCAACGTCACTACAGTATCAGGATGGTTATTGCCTAAAATAAGTTTCCATTTCTCCAAAACCTCCTTGCAAATATTTAAGGCCATTTTATAGTCGCCTTTATTGAGTAGCACCACTGCCATGTCCTGTCTAGCCTGCAAAGTTTTAGGGTGATCGGTATCAAAATGTGTGTTTCTCTTCTCAAATACATCTTTAAACACCTCCAATGCTTCTTCATATTCACCTTTATTGAAATGCACATAAGCTATATCTCGAGAAACATTTAATGTATCATCATGATCAAAACCTAATCTAGTTCCTCGTGTTTTAAAAACTTCGTTAAAAATTTCCATTGCTTTTCTATAGTTTGTTTGGGCTTTGTAAACTAAACCCAGTCCATGTTTTGTACGCAAGGTGTCAAAATGATCAGAACCTAAGCCTCCTTCTCTCTTTTCAAGCACATATTTGAAAGTAACCATAGCTTCATCATATTGACCCACTTCATATAACAACTTTCCAACTTTATTCTGGGTCTCTAGAGTTTCAGGATTATCGGGTCCAAGGTTTTCTTTTACAATTTCAAGCGTTTCCTTATAAACCTGCAGAGCATCCTGATATTTGCCCTGATCTTGAAACATCTGACATATCCTGTCTGCAAGGTACCAAACAATTTTTACATTTCTCTTACCGATGAAGTCAAAGAGTGCTTTACGTTTTTTATTTATAGCATTGAAATTGGCACCTCTATCTACCAGAACACGCACTACATAAAATTTATCATTATGTGCTGCATAAATGAGTGGTGTCAATCCATTTATGTCTTCTGCATCTATATTTAATCCAGCATCTAGGAAATATTCAATAATTTCTTTATCATTTACCAGTGCAGCAAGATGTAAAAGGGTTTTTCCTTGTTTAGTTTTCACATTTATGTCTGCCCCTTTACCAATTAAACATTTAGCAGTCTCCAAATGTCCTGTTGAGACTGAATAGTAAAGTGGTGTTCTGCCACCTTCATCAACATTGTCAATATCTGCATTATTTTCAAGAAGAAGCTCTATTACTTCATTGTGGCCATACTCAGCTGACACATGGATGGGCTTTTTGCTTGCACTTGCTTCTTCAGCTTGAATGTCAGCACCCAGTTGTATTAGAAATCTCACTGTTTTCAAATCACCTTTCCATGCAGCATAGTGCAGAAGAGTCCAGTTATTTTTATCACCTTCATTAACACTCGCACCATGACTCAAGAAAAAAGAAATGGCAGTGGAATGGCCTTCTCTTGCAGCAATGTGAACAGGTTTCCTGCCACACATCTTGTCTCGTGTTTGAACATTGGCACCCGAATCTTTCAATAATCTTATCAATTCCATGTTACCGCAATGAGCAGCATGATGCACCAAGGTCCATCCATATTTATCAATTGAATTAACATCTCCACCTTCCTCTAAGTATTTTGTTACTTTTTGTAACTCACCTTTCCGTGCTGCATCAAAAGGTCTGTTATCAATGGTGCAATTATGTTCTGCTAAGCCAAAATATTCTTCATTGATTACATCTACGAGGGATTCTGGTGGATCTTCATCGTTCGAAGAATATAAAATTCGCCCACAGAGTCTTAATTCTTCTTCCGAAGATGCCGCCATGATTTCATGTCCTCTACCGTCATCAGCTACTACATAGTAAGTGGTCATACATTCGTCGACTTTTAACTTAATCAGCAAGAAATTTTTATGAAGGTTGTCGATGTACTTTTTGTGTTCTTCAGGGTAAGATATTGGAAAATCCTCATCAAATCCATAATCTAAAACCTTGCCATAATGGTAAACATCCAGCGAAGATCCAGTTTCACTTTCCTCTAAGAATTGTTTTTTCTTATCCCAATCAACTAACAATTTACTCCAGCAATCTCTATTCATGTGCTTTCCCCTGACAATAAAAAAGTTTTCTACAAATTTATTCTTTAGACAACTAATCAAATTATTTTTGGTTTCTTCCAGTTTATCATTATCTCCAGTTGGACATACAGATGAATTGCCATGGTGTGGCATCATAGTATTGAAATACTTGGTAGTTTTACTTTTTAAAAACTGTAGGACAGCTCACAGAGGACAGCTTACGCAATCAACTACTACCTAGAAATTTCTTTGAATAGGAAAAAAAAGAACGAATAAACATCTCGTGACCGCGATAGGCGATAGCTCTGTTATTAACTGTTTAGAACTTTTCCGGTTGTCAAATTTTGTTCTCATTTAAGACTTAACCCTACCAAGTAACGTTTCGTAATTTTAGAACTAAGCAAATCTACGCCTGAGTGGGCAACCAACGAAACCACAGTCACTGTAATTTCTAAATTGGACAAAAAGTAGTGATCTTGCGATCGGAGGGTTGCAGATTCGCTACAAAAATACTAGAAAGTCGTCCAGAACATCCAACAAATTATAGTGGCGTGTATACGGGACTGGTGCACGATAAATCTGATCGGGGTCCAATGTCCTGACGCCTATTGAGGTTGCGTCGGGTGCCAGCTCAGGTGTTGTCCTCGTCATCTGACCATTGTTCAAAAATATGAGGCATCGTTTCCGGGTCTTTCCTCGTCATCTGACCATGGTTTTAAAATAACGAGGTGTATGTATGAATGTGTATGTGTTCCCGGGTCTTTCCTTCGAGATTGACCCCGAACCGTCGCCAATAGCCCACTGTGCAGCTCTAGTGCGACGTTAATTAACAAAAACCAAACCAAACCGGGTCTTTCCTCCGAGATAGGCCCCGAACCGTCACCAATAGCCCACTGTGCAACTCCAGTGCGAATTTAATTAAACAAACGTTTGTTTGTTTTGTTTTGTTAATTAACGTCGCACTAGAGCTGCACAGTATGCTACTGGCGACGGTTCAGGGTCAATCTCGAAGGAAAGACCCGGGAACACATTCATACATACACCTCGTTATTTTAGAACCATGGTCAGATGACGAGGAAACACCTGAACTGGCACCCAACGCCTTCAATAGACGTTGGGACTTTGGACCCTGATCAGATTTATCGTGCACCAGTCCCGTATACACGCCAGTATAATTTGTTGAATATTCTGGACGACTTTCTAGTAATTTTGTAGCGAAGCTGGCACTACTTTTTTACTTTTCTATGTCAAGTCCATAATTGTACTCATCGTTTATGAAGTATTTTTGTGTTGAAATAAAAGTATTTTTCCTTATTTTGTTGTAATTCTAATTATATACAAATATAATATAAGTATTTCTGTATTTAAATTTATTCATATATAGAATAAAAATATTACTTATTTGGAAAAAACAAATATTATAAACAAACTTTCCCATAATTGCAAGCGTAGCGACTAAACACACAAAAGCAAAGTTGTCTGCTGTAGGGAAGAAATCGAAACTACTAGTAAGTTACCATGTTAATCAGAGGTGGCGCTACTGGGGGTGCTGGGGGGGGCTGTAGCCCCCCTGTCGGGCAAGGCAAGCCCCCCCGTCGGGCACAATTATGAAGTTCGTCGGGGGAAAAGTGTTAGTTAAGACCAAATATTTTTAAAACATTGGATCAAATTTAATTTTTTTAATGAAATGGATAGGTCATAATTCCGACAGATAAAATCCCGACACACCGTAATCTCGACATCAAAGGTCTATCGTGGCCGAATGTTTAGAGACTCGAACCGATAAGGACGAGTTTGATACTGAACATTTTGGGAAGCGACATACAGCGATTTGGTTATCAGAGAGTTGTCAAATTCGTTCCTTTCGCAACCAAAAACTATTGCCCATGTATAAGGGATTGGTGAGCCAGATCGTGATCCAATGTCCTGATGCCTATTGAAATTGCGTCGAGTACCAGATTAGATGTTGAACTCGTCATCTGAGCATGGTTCAGAAATACTGGGCAGTATTCCTGTGTCTTTCTTTCAAAATGATCTCGAATCGTAATTAAAACATATATTACATCTAAATAAATTTCTTTGACGTTAATTTATTACTTTATTAATAAGTCAACTTATTTTATAGAGGATTGTATAGCTTGGGTTTTATTTTATTGTGTAAAAAAAGCATTCTTGACTGTATAGACCAGTAGGGTCGTTTGGCATGTTAGTAAAACTAATATAATTTTTTAGTATACATATTTAGAAAATATGATTTAGGAAAATTGGAGACCAAAATCATGTTCGCTTGTGTCACAAAAATTCATTGAAAGGCCATTGAATACGGGGACAGCCTAAGAATATTTTTAGCCAAAGTAGGCAAAATTTTGCCGCCCATCTTCCTTTTACACAAAATAATATTTTGTAGATAATCTGGCAGCTTATTTTTTCAATGCTTTAAATCATACCCTTAAAAATAACATAATGGCTGAACATTACGGTAAGAAATTAATATGTAAACTTAACATTATCTATGCAATGTACAAATGTGTAAAAAATTTAAATAGTCATCAGTAAAGTACAAACATTGTGTACTACAATTTGGCGACCTCCTTAGTCTGGCGGGACTAAGCGGTCGCTTGGACCCATTGGACCACCAGATAAAGTTAAGCCGCCCCCCTTGTAAAAACTATTCCCGGGCCATCCCGCAGGCAAACGGTTTCCAGTTCTTTGTCAAGGTCCAGGAGAAAAGTGAAAGTTTTTCGCACACTGCAATACTCTTTTCTTTGTAATCTAGGGGATCAAAAAGGAACCCCACCATACTTCGTTTTTTATTGGTGGATGACACGTTTTGGAGAGTAGCGTGACCCTAGGCCATGGAGTGGACCCTAGGGGAGCGATAACCTGACCAAGACGCTTCTCCAACTATATTGCTTCGTCTCTGTCATTGTTCGATCACAACTCGTTCCATTGCGCGGGAAATGCAATTAGGCTCGTCCCCCAACAAAACATGTTGAAGATGTCCACCCCTCACTTTCTGGGTGGTGTGGATCTTTGTCCGTGTCAAAAAATTATCCCTCCAGTGCATTTTTTTTGCATATTATAGCGTAAACGAAAATTTATCTTCGTGTATGTTAAATTTTTATGAGTCTAACTATAAAGTTTTTTCATTCACATCTTATTTTTAATTCTGCATATCTACCATCGTGAAGTAAGTAAACTTTTCTCTTTTCTTATAACGAGGAAACAAAATAAAACAGCAAGGTTGTATTTGTGATGGGATAAAAAAATCTTGCTTGTTACAATGACCGTCCCTCAGTGGTATAATGGTAATCGTTTCAATGAACTGTCCCAATTTCTAGTTCCGACCAAATGTGGTGATTTTTTGTACTTTGTATTTAATTTTTAAATTTTTATAACTACCAAGTAAATTTATTGTATTAAGTAAAATAAAAATTATTAATTGAATATTTGTTTGTGAAATTAGGTATGTAAGGTTTGAGTATTTTATCTGCACAAGATTTCAAAAAAATATTTTATTTTGGGTGAATTATATATTTTGTTATTTTTTTTCTCTCGATAAAATCTAAAAAAAGTAAAACCAAATTTAAATTAACTGTATTAAGTTTAATTCTTAATTAAATGAACTTTATATGTGTATATGTATATATCAGTAAGAATTTTGAAAAACTTTGCATTATAAAAGTCATACATACTTTAAAATATTTTATTTCCCAAATGTAAATATTATACTTTATTAGTAATTTTTTACTAAGCATAATTATTACTACAGAGGATAATTTAACAGACTTATTAATTACAATTAAATATAAATTTAATTATAATTTTTAAATAACTAAAATTTTAATAATAAAAAAAAAATTCCAAAATACTGCAGGTTTTTTTATTACAAAATATAGCTTTTTTAAAACAAATAATCGTGCAATGCTTATACAATATTTTTTGCAGTGCCATTAAGTTAATTTTAACACGCATCGTTTGACTGTGGTACGATTTGTACAGTTTTTGTAACAATTATCTGCTTTCCACAATGCTTTAAGTTTATGAAAATACGTAAAATAGCGAGATTGAGTACTTCTTGATTATAGCTCATAATAATAATAACAATAAAACTTTATCACTAACAAATTTAAGATATTGATTAATACTAGATTTTTGAAGTAAAACGTCTTTAAAATCAACTACTTGGCGTATCTGGACAGAAATACTATGTAACGCTTTTAGAGTGATCCTATCTGACACTTTACTGCCAGACAAATATTACTATTTATTTAAATTAGTTCTCTCTCGTCCGATAGGAAATTAGGAGCCGTTGCGTGTAAAATGTAGTTAAAGCAAATCACACATAGGGCGTGGATGGAGCTCTCTGCATCAGTCGAAACAATTTGTCTTCCTTTTGCTTCAGAGGTTTCTGTTGGCGGTCATTTCCTATTTCTTTATAATCTACTAAAATGACGTTTCACCTACAATAATTCTGGACGTGTTCCGATACAGTCACATCTGATTTTTTTTACGATAAAATAATTTTATAAGCAGTATTTACGTAGAGGATATTAGCCCCCCTGTCGGGGAATGCTAGCTCCCCCGTCGGGCAATTCCTGGCGCCACCACTGATGTTAATACGTCAGGTGAAACTCTCTAATTATTGATTTTGCATTAGTAAATAAAAAAATAAAATCAAAACATGTGGAAAATAGGGATAAAGCAAATTTAGTGGCGATCAAAAATCTCTTCATAAAATAAAATCTGTACTGCTTTTTTTTTTTGACAGATATGAGATAAATAAACAATTAGCATTAAAAAAATGGACGAATTAGTGTTAAAAAAGCTTGAAACATCCTCAGAAAATGATGTGATAGAAGCATTGGTCGAATTCAATAAAAAGGTAGGTTTAAATTAAATAATTGTTACTCTGGTTTGTGCTAAAGAAGACTCGGCTTGTGAGACTTTTTGTGTAAAATGTGGGAGCTAGGTGAAACGATTATCTAAAAATTGTGAAATTTGTTTTGCCTACCTACCTATTTCACATCGTTTAGAATATTAGATTTGTAAATTGTTTAGTAGATAGAGCATGCCATACAGGTAGGATTTCCGCAACTGGTATGCATATAAGCAAATGCTGCAAAAAGCTGATTAGAAATATAAAATTCTTTTAAAAATCAGTTTGATAAACACTGGTATAGAAGCAGTATAAAAAAAATTACGGTGCATTCGCCAAGTGGCATTAATTTTATGGAAATGGCAACCTATACTCGTGCGTATGTGTAGAGAAACACAGATGATTTTATCTTTTCAGTGCAACCCTGCATTTGTGATTTCATATTTGCTGTGAACAGAGCTGGCAAAAACCATGATTTATAAATAAAAAATATTTGGTTTTTGGGTTATTGTGGTTTTTCGTGATTATTGTGGTTTTTCATGGTTATTGTGGTTTTTGTCTTTTCAAGATTTTTCGTATTTTTTTTAGCTCATGAGCATGCTTGAACATGATTTAATGTTTTAACTATATAATTAAGTCACAATTTTCTATTAATACAGAAATATTTAATTTTTTAATCAGTACAGAAATACAATGACTGTTATGATATTGCAAATGCAAAAAAATATTATGTATCAAATACCAAAACTTGAGAAAAAAAATTGTATTGGTTTTCCCAAAAACCACAAAAACCAAAATATGGAGAAATATTCTTTTTTTGGTTTTTCCCAAAAACCACAAAAACCATATATTGCCAGCTCTGGCTGTGAAGCACAATATGAAGGAAATTTAATTGTAGTCATTTCTGCAGTTAATTTTAGTTACATTTAATGCCTTTCAAGTTGTATAATTTTGTATTGGGGTTCTGGAATATTACTATCCGAGATGCAGTATAAAGGGTAGTGTTGGTTGTTGATATTTTGTTAATTAACAACAGAATTATTTGCGTTGGAAAATAATGTAAGCAGGATGTTTTGAGCATGAAAAGTAATCTTATTTTTAATTATATGTGAATTTCATATGTTTTTGTACTGCATACAATATAAGTTTTTGTTATTTTGATTTTGACATGGAAATTTAAAAAGCTATTTACTTTTAAATGTGGTATCTGAAAAATTAGTTTACAATGTGTAACGATTGATCTTCAAGCGAATGTCAATATTTTATTTTTATAAGTGCAAATTAAATAAAATGGGTCAGCATTGGCTGCCTCTAAATATATAGTACACTTTTTACAAATATTGATTTCACAAATAAGAAATATAGATAATGTTCTGTAGGAAGATTAGTACAGACCACATAATTATATAGTCAACTGCTCGAAGGGGTTACCAGCTACTATTCTAAGTATCCTGAGACCACAATTGCTCGGAGCCATAAATCAACTTTAAGAGTCTGTGACATTGCATATGGTAGATGTGTGCTCTTAAAACTGTTGGGGAGATAATGCTCGATTTGTTTAACTGTGCATTCATATGTTGATTAATTCACATCAATATTTAAATATTTGGGAACTTTTTTTGTTGAATTGTCTTTATACTGCTTCTGTTCCTGTTAACTTTCTAATCATTTCAATACATTATTTAAAATGCATTGAACAGTCTCCTAACACTTTACTGAAAAGCATTATTTGCACATTAACATGTTCTTGAGGACGAATACCGGGTTGCTGATAGGAGTAACCAGATTTAGCAAAAATCAAGGTGATCGTTTAATGCATTTTACCCAAATTATGCTCAAGGTTGCTTTCGATGGCATTGTAAACTAAAACAATGCAGTTTTAATTGTTGTGTAATATGTGTAAACAAAAAAGTCTAAAGGAAAAACCAAAAAAGGGCAAACCAAAAAGTCTTTATAAAGACTTTTTGGTTTTCTGATGTTTACAATTTTGGGGGATAAAAAAAAGCTGCTAAACATTTAAATATTGCCAAAGACGAAATACATATCCTTTCAACTCTATTAACTTAATTAATATTACGAAAGTGTGTGCCTTGTGTGAAAATATGGCAACTTTGCATCTACTATCGATTGTGCAGCAGCCATTGCCGAACTCTTTAAAAACATCCCTCACCAATATGTAGCAGTCATTATGGGCTCTGCACTCCTTTAGGGCAGTCGAGTTTGACATCTTGTCATGTCAACATATCAAGTATGTGTCAGTACTTTCATGTTTTATCGGCTATCATAATTTACACTCATTTCCGGCTACCTCATTAGTAGTAAATAACTTTTTTAAACATCCATGCGGATTTCAAAATCTTACATAATAAAATATTTACAATATACACTAACATGTAATATATCGGAAAATGAAAACTTACTGCGAATCTACGCCAATATAACATTTCATGTTTACGCAATTTACATATTTCTTTTAAGTTAATAACTTGCAATATTTCACAAACATAACACAAAATTTAACAATAATGTTTTTAAAAACCACATAATCTTACCTTTTAAAATCTTACATAATAAAACATTTTCATTATACACAAACATAAAATATATTGGAAAATTTCCATATCCCTTAAGTTAATAACTTGCAATATTTCATAAATACAACACAAAATTTAACAATATTTTCGAATACCTTATTCCTTAGTAACACACATTCAAAATAACCGCCCTTAAAAGCTTGCTGCTTTCTGTAAACAAACTCTGAATTACACTGAAATGCATTCATATTAAGTTAGGTAATTGTACGTCACGAAAATCAAGGGTTGCTTTTTTGTTAAATTATCTCTACTCAACGAATGCCCTGAAATAGACGAGAAAAGTTTCTACAGGGTGCGTTCCATAAATAATGCGACCAAATTCATAAAATATCATATATTGGACGACATATATTCGTACAATTAGTTAAAAATCTTCAAAATAGCTTCCTCCTGCGTCGATACACTTATAGAGGCGGTGTTTCCAGGCCTGGAAGGCATCCAGGAAGGCCTTCTCCTGGAGGGCCTTTAGAGCCGATGTAACATGAGCCTGGATGTTTTCAATCATGTCCCAATGTTTCCCTTTCAGGGCTCGTTTTAAGCGGGGAAACAAAAACAAAGTAGGGGGGGGGGCAGGTCAAGCTTGTAGGAGGCTGAGGAACCAGTGGGGTATGCGTCCTGGCCAGGAAACGTGGCTTGGCGCGTTATCGTGATGAAGTTTCCATGCGTCCTTGATGTCACTTCGGCAGCGCGCGATCCTCCTTTGTAGCCAGGACCCTACCCCACTGGTTTCCCAGCATCCCTACAGTCCTTTTTGTTTCCTCTCTTAAAAGGAGCCCTAAAAGGGAAACATTGGGACACGATTGAAAACATCCAGGCTCATGTTACATCGGTTCTAAAAGACCTCCACAAGAAGGCCTTCCTGGATGCCTTCCAGGCCTGGAAACACCGCCTCCATAAATGTATCGACGCAGTAGGGTGCTATTTTGAGGATTTTTAACTAATTGTACGAATATGTCGAATAAATGATTTTTTATGAATTCAGTCGCATTACTTATGGAACGTACCCTGTATATCCAATATGTTAATAATTTGTTGCTTATTCAAGTATTAAATATAAACTAGTTTAAAATGTATATTGTAACTATCAATGATATTTTTAATGTTATTGTTTTAGCATGCACAGTCATTTTCCTTCCCAGAGCTTGGACTTCCTCTTAAAAAGGTAAGACACATATTAAGTTTACTCTGTAAATAACAGCAGTGTTCACTCTAGAAATAAAAAGGGACAGGGCGCAGTTGGCAGTAAAAGGGCATCCCGTTTTTGAAAAGGCACTTCTTGTTTTTAAAAGGGCATTTAAAAAAAAAATTATGGGGTAGGCGTGGCCACACATCAGACCCGAGACCAAACAAAAAACAGTTCCGATTTATTGATTGACATTGCGCAGGAAAGACCTGAACGAAATTGATGATTCTTTATGAGAATATTACCTTAAAATCTAAAATTTGACATTTTAAACTGAATGTTTTCCCTAAAAAATGTAAGTTATACCAAATATGTAAGTTGTCCTAATCAGACCCCTTACAAAACTGATAAAAATGCTACTTAAATCCAAAATTTGGTAATAAAATGCCTAGACTTGCAACTTCGCCCCAAACCATCTTTTCTTTTAAAAAACACAGAAACAAAAATTAGCATTTCATATGCGGGCACAGACAACCAATAGGATTCGTGCCTCGTGCTCGAAATTACCGCGGAATCATCGTGATTTCATAACACGAACACGCGTAGTTAAAAAGGAGTTTGTTCTTCTACTGTCACAATTAACTTAATTGCAATTTACACACAATTTTTTTTAATCGATGCCTTTTTTAAAGACAGCTAGGGAAGCACTGACGCTTGTGCCGTGACTGAAAAGGGCAAGAAGGGCAGAATTTTTTCAAAAGGGGCATAAGGGCGCAATTGAGAGGAAAAAAAGGCGGGCAGGGCGGGCCGCCCTTCAAAAAACGCCTAGAGTGAACACTGATAACAGTATATATATACTTAAAATTCTAGTTATCAGAATGACTCTTACCTTCTCTACTGATCAATGGCCATTACAAGGAATTCTTTCACAGTTATATTCCTATGCTGTTTAAGCGTATGATCATGTCTTGAATATGGGAAACTTGAGTTATGTGTCATTATTTTTACAATTATTCTTTACTTTTGAAGCTATTCACATGACCATTCTGAGGTTGCTTGAACTTTCTGTGATTAAAAGAGAATGTTTTCTAACAGAAAACAACCTTTTAGCTACTGAAAACTGTTTTTACAAATTATTATGGAAATTGGAACTAATTGTATATAAAAAAAAATAATGTTATACCAATTAACTGTAATTTTGTCTCCCAGTGATCTTCATTATAACAAATGGGTTACTACATCATAGGTCCTCGTAAGATTGCTCTACTGTACATGTAAACATATCTATGGCGCTTATTTTAGTCATGTTGCTTAATTTATCTTTTGATTGTACTAATATTTGCTCATCAAATGTAACAGTGAGTTAAAATATTCTAAAAATATATTAACTTCTTTCGTTATTTTTAAATATAAGTAACGATGCTCAGCATATGCTATCAGATATGTTACTACATGCATTAAAAGGTTTTCAACACATCTTGTGTAATTTTCCGAAAATTTATTTTTCTTATATGCTTGCTTATAAGTGGACGTGTGCTGCCTCAGACCGCTAGCATATTTCGATATCAAATTTCATTTACTGCACGTCTCCACTTGAGAGTTAATAACTATTTGATATTAATATACTTTTTACTTTTGGATCCAGAATCTTGTGACCTTGCTGTTCAAGCAACTGTCAAGCCATCAGACTGCAAGAATTGTTTGCCTGGAAACTATCCGCATCCTTAGCAGGGAAAAGTCCCAAATTGAGGATCTGTTTTCGAAACAAGCCATCTCTGTTCTGGTCAACTTGGCCGGACTCATTGCTGGTGAAGAAGAGATCCTTAACCACTGCACCCATGTATGCGACCCTAAAGGTACAAGCTGGTTATTCTTAGAATCATACAATTCCAATGCAAATCTTCCTGAATAGTAGATTTTGACTTTAAAATAACCCTGTCTTAATTGCAAACTGATGTTTAATTTCAATTTAACCTTTTCATTCATTGTAATGTGTACTGAAAATATCTTAATTAAAATATTAATTTCAATGAAATATAAATTTGTCAGTTCTTTTTATTTTGGTCTTCAAGTTTTGTTTGTGATGAATAAATGTTTTTTTTTAAGGCCATGTATTCGTCTAAAAATGTAATGGTTAGCATATTATGAAGGACAAACTTGTACTTTTTTTATAAATAAGAAGTGTGATTATTTTTACAACAAAATTACTGTTTGCATTTAGTATTTTGAATTTTAATTACTTTGTTATGCAAAGAAGTTCAAACTATAAAATATGAGCAGGGAGCAGGCCAAATCAAAGTGAAAGGGGGAGATGTTCAAAATGTAAAGACAAAAATAATTCAAATATTTTTTTTATCATAAACAAAATTTAACCACAGATTAGTTATTTTAACTTTAATATTGTAAATTAAAATAGCCACCCCCGCCCTCTCTAAATTTTATTAATTATTAATTCACAAGTTCTTTTATTAAGTAATATATTTGAGATTTAACAATTGAATATTATACTTTGACAACAATAGTGGAAAGCTTTACTTTTCTTCATAGTCTTTATATATGCTATATAAAATATTTAAGGAGTTCGTGATTATAGCTTTTGTCCTTAATTAATGTATTTTTAAATAACATATATATCATGGTTTTGTTGAAAAAAAAAATAAGTATCATATGGCTGTTTTAAGATCTACTAGGCTTATTATTCTGATTTTTTTATTATATAAATATTTATAAAATGCTCTTGTGTGTATTATATATATTTGGATTTTAGTTACTGGATATTTATAGAAGTCTATAAAATATTTATTTTTTAATGTTTTTTTCCCCTTTAGTCATAGTTGAAGCTCAGAAGTGTTTATGTAACCTGATTTATAATAGCAGTTTTGTTCAAAAGGCATGTTGGTAAGCTATTATGAATATAATTTTGTTACCTTTATATAGTAAAAAGTTCAATTTAAAATATTAAAAATAGGGATGCAACAAATATCCGGTCAACTTACCACAACTAGCCAGTGGACAAGATATTATAATTATCCAGTAGTACATCCGGCTTGAAATTATATACTGGAAAATAAAAGAAATATATATATATATATACATAATTCATTGATATCCTCATTGTTATATCACTTTAATTGCAGTGGAACTGGCACTAATTTTTTGGAAACAATCCCAGAAAGATTTAAGAGTTATTTTTTTGCTTTTGAAACCTTTGATTTTATTGTATGTGATCTTATTATCTTTTGAGGAATTCAGAAGAGTGTTGCTTTCTTCTTTCACCAATGCTAAAAATGGTGTTTAAACAACATCAGTATTCGTTGTAAATTTCTTTGCATGCCAAATGACGATTATTATTGTATCTAGTTTTCAAACTTGTTATCAAGGGTAATTCGTATTAAAATTTATTGTTTTTAAATATGGCAATTATAAAGTGATAATAACATTACAAATACACAAGAAAGAGATATTTCGCCAAATTAATTTTTAATCGCCAAATTTTAATTTGTAATATAACTCGATTTATAATTGGGATATCGAATAAAACTCAGTGTCCTTCTTCAGAGTGAGAACTTTGATTTTACCAAATTTCAACAGTATCGGGAAAATTATTGCCCAAGATATGAGTAACCAATCGCAGACCTCTGGTATTACCGTTCCCCAACAGCAGCAGTTACTTTTTATTTATTATAACTTGGAAACCAATAACTCTTTTTTCTTAAAAAAAAAGCTATATTCATAATTTTCCGATAGATGCTTTTTGAGAAGTGACTCATAATATGGAAGAGAAGAGAGGTTTGCCAATTGTCAGCGTCAGTTATTTTTTTTTCGATAGAGAGAAGCATGTTTTTGTGTTTACTGTATTATTAAAGATTTTTTTAAAAATTTGTTTTTATGATTCTTTTAGTAACAATGGATGTGTTGAAGGTATACTTCTGCGTTTAAGAACTTATAAAGATCCTGATTTGCCACATGATGTTAAGGTAATATTTGTTTGCATTATAAATCTGTAAACCGGGATGAGATGCTTCCACTTTTCGACTTTTTCCAAAATATTTTTTTTTTGTTACAAAATGTTACTTTTAAAAAATTACATTACATTTTTTTTAAAGATAGAAATAAATAAATGTAATGTATATTTGCTTAAAGTGATAATAGTCTTTATTTGGCTGTTCATGGGTAATTAAAATTTATACTATGTTCAACCATAGAAGACTGCCAATTATTTTTTGCAATAGGCACCTTAATTTATGAAGTGGCTACTTTATATCCTTTTGTGTAGTTCAGCATTGTTGAATATGTAGCAAAGTGCCAGTAACATGCAGGCTGAAAATTATGTTTTTTTTTTGTAAGCTATTTCTTACTTGTATGTACTCTATGCTAAATGGACTGATTAAACAAGAAATTACATTACCACATAAGTAATAGAATATTGAAACTTCGTAGCTTCCAAATTTGTTTTATATTAAATATATGAATTAAATAATGATTTCTCCAATGTAGTATTTTTGTAATGTTGAATGTTTTATTACTTGAAATGTCTTTCGTAAATACCCTCCTATTTTCGTTTTAAGATATTTTGTGCATCTCGCGTATAATTTACTCGGATTTTTGTTTTCAGTGTTTTTGCTTTTAGGTCAATCTCATCCCTGTGTAAAGAAAGTTTTAAATTTTGCAATGAATTTTTTTTAATTTTGTTATACTGCAATTTAGAACCACTAACCACTTATTGAATGGTAGAAATTACTTGTGAAGTCTAACTTCCAAGTATCGCAATATTTTTAATAGAATGTGTTTCCATCCATTTAAATGTCTGTAGTTAATTTTTTAGTACCTTGATTTTGATGTATAAAATTATAATTTATCTGTATTAATAAAAAAGTGTCTGTTTTGTTATGTGTAGCTATATGGGTTTGGATAAAAGCAAAGCACTAATTAGGACGCTATGCACTGCTTGGAATTGATCCAAAATAGGCTGCTTATGACCAGTTGACCCCCAGTTAGTATGATAATAAAATCTCGGCTAGATTTTTTACTCCACAATTTAAATCTATATACAGTTTAAAGGGCTATTGAGTATTTCCTTTGGAATATATATTAAGTCCTCAGCTATAGTCCCTGTATGCAGCTTTTATGTGGCATTAATCACAATAAAATCGGATTAAAAAAAGATAAATTGGTTTCATAAACCAGATCGGGAGCAGTGTTAAAGATGCAGTGCAGCAGATAAAAGCTAATCGTTTTCAAGCCTTAAAAATAAGATGCCCTGCTGTCAGTGTTTTTTCAAGGATGTTTATCTATTCTAGTAACTAAAGGACTATAAATAAAATAAAAAAATATTAAAAATCTAAATTTATTTAGAAAAATTGTTGCCTGAGCAGTATTTGTAAGTTTGCTTGAATAGATTTATGATATCTTTGTAACATTTGTATATTTTATTTAATAGTTTTTCGACATGAGGATGCTGTTTCTTCTTACTGCTTTGTGTGCTGAAATTAGGTATTTACAATTTTCCTTAAATTAATTTTTATACTTAAAATAATAGTGACTAAGAAATTAAATTACTATAGTTTTGTATTTATTTGAGAAATATTAGTATCTTGCTACCCAGTATCAAAATCCATATACCTTATCAAACTAGTCTTTTTTTATATATAAATTTTAATCTCCAAAGGATTTAAGACATCTGTGGTGGCCTAGAAATTGTTTGATAAATATGCTAAAGTAAATGTTACCATTTCATGATTTATTTTTTAAACGATTTTAACAAATTAGAAATTAAATAACTAAGTAAAAAAAATCTTGATAAACTTTCTGTTAAATAGTCAGCTTGCAAAATTGCAGTGCCTTCAAAAGATAAAGAATTTCGATTAAAATTTCCATACTTCCTTTCAAAACCGGAAGGTGTGGATCGAATCTCCACTGTGAAAGTACAGCAAGCTTGTAGATAGAGAGTATATAAACTGTTGCATGTTAAATCTTTTATTATCCAAACATTCTCATGTTTATGCCAGTTGCATGGTGTACTATGTTAGAAGATGTCCATGCCATCTGTCTATGGTTCAAAATTAGAAAGAAGTGTTCCTAGGTCTTTTCTTCAAGATAAATTCTAAACTGTTGCCAATAGCCTATTGTATGGCTCTATCATCATCATTTCATCCCAAGGGGGCATAAGGCCTTCAATCTAGATTTTCAGCATCTCCTATTAATTGCAGCATTTCTTTGCTTTTTGACAGCTTGCCCATCAAGTCTTGTTTCTCTCACCTTCCATCATTCTTCGCTATGTTAGTCGGGGGTGACCCCGTCAGCAAGCTCCCTCCGCCCCCCAACTGTGGGCAATGCTCAACCCGCAATGGCCCCACGCTGGGAACAGGGGAAGGATTATCTCAGTCCTTTTGTGGGCAATGCTTGGTATTTCAATTGTGTTCATTCTTAGAATATGGCCAGAAATCCATTGAAGAAGCTAATAGAAAAACAAGCCTTCTTCAGGTTTTTATTTCTTCGTAAAGTGACTTAATTTTGCTTTATGCAAAAGCATTCATAATGGTATTTGGCCAAACAATATTGATAATTATTTTCAAATATTTATTTTTAAAGACATTCACTTTTTTTTTTATCCTTGCCGCTACAAGCTTCTTGTATGGCTCTAATAGGAATTTTATGCCAACCAACCATTCTCTTCCAGACCAAAAGTTCGCTCTCAGCTCCACGGCCTCATCTACCTGATGGAAGTCCTGGACCTCATCCTCAAGGACAGCCTATCTTCGCAAGAGCCCCGTTCTCGCTTCAACAGGGGCAGCCGCCGCCGGCGTAATGGGGGGGAGGAAGACAAGGGAGAACAGAATGGCGTTGAAGAGTACTGTCTAAAAGACGGCGAGGTGGACATGGCGTGCGAGGTGCTCAAGTGCCTCTTCAATCTCACTGTGAGCGTAGAGAAGTGTGATATGGAGGAAGTGAGTTGGGTGGATTTTCTTTAAATTAACCCATTGGGACCCAGTTGTTATTCTTTTGTTTGGGGACATTTTCAATTAGGGTTTTGGGGGTGGAGGGAATCGGGTAGTATCTTTGTGTGTTTAGATTTTTTGCAGTCTACTTTTGTTTTTCTTTTCCTTAAAATAAACGTATTAAAGTTTTTTTTCGTTCTTGTTTTTGCTTTGCTTTTTTTGTGCAAAAAACAATTACAGATGTTTGTATTTCATGTGGAAAGCATAAAATGTATTATACTTCAATGGTTTTAGAATCACGTTATATTAAAGAAAACAAATATAGAAAAAAGAAAATAGAATGAAATTTACCTGAAGTACATTGCAGATATATATTATTAGGGAAATGTACTAATATACATAAAGTATTGGGAGGTTTAGTATGTGAATAAAGTGAAACATTGAATTTGATCACCTTAGAGATATTATTGACCAAGAGGGTCAAATATATCTTTTTTTTCTATTTATTGTATATATATATATATATATATACATTAAACAAGCAAATTTGTCATAAGATTCACAAAACGAAAAACATCTAGTTTCTGAATTTGAGTGAAATTATGTAGTGTTTCTAGATAAAAATCTCGCTCTCTATAAATAGAGATTTTTAAGTAGAAGGGTTCTCGTGATTGAAATTGGCTTTCACACCTAGCAACATTGTGATAATTAATTGTGCATTGTGTTTGGTATCAATGTTAGTACGAATAAGGTTTCGATAAAATGGCTCAAATCCTTGATATATATTATCTCATAATAATATTAAAATATAAGAAAATTAGATTGTGTGTGTTGGTTTGTTTCATTTGATCCTCAGACATGTTCCATAAACGAATTATAACATAGTTTGAATGCAATATACAGTTTTGATTGCAATGTATAGTTTTGATTGCAATGTATAGTATTCTTCTGCTCTATTAAAATATTGCATTATTCTACAGGAAGAAGAAGCTCACTATATGCGATTGGTGAGCATTCTGCATGATATCTTGCTCAGTGATACCAAATCTCTTGAGAAGAAAGAAGAACTTCAGAGGTTTGTAAATTCTGCTTTTCACTTTCGATTTCTTAGCTATAATTTTGAAGACACTCATTCTTGTTAAGAATGCAGTTTGCTTTGAAAAACTTGTTTGTTTTATCAACTTTCCAGCCTTATAGTTATCCATAAATTAATGCTTCCTTGTGTTTTATGTGAAAAGAATCGTAAAGATCTTAAAAATATATTGTCTATTATGTTATTTTGCTTAAACTTCGATTATCCAACCTAATTTGTACTGGAGGTAGGTCTGATAATCAAAAATTCCGGGTAATAGAGAATTGCCAATGATTATTTAAAGTACTATACTAGTATTTTATATTTGATTTAATTAAGTACAGGACTTTTAAGGTCTTAGAACTGTTTAAAATGACAGTTGTTTCACAACTACAACCTAAAGTCATTTTAAAAAGAAAGTTTATTTTTATTTAAATCTGATTGCTGTTCCAGCCACTCCAGTTCTTTTAAAAAACAGTCAAAAGCCTCATCATTACTTATGCAGCATTTGTTGTTTTCTTCCTCATTACTATCCTTGCTTCCTGCACAGCTTCAACACATTTCCTCCGAATTTGAGTCGTTGGGGAATTTTGTTGTTGTCTTAGAAATGGTTGGTTAACACAGAGTTCCAAACAAAAGATGGATGGATAATCAAGGTTCTACTGTAATTTGTATGGTAAAATTTTCAATTAACATCCAAATAACCCTCCGGATAAGATAATTTTATTCCTTTTGCAAAATTGTTTCAGTATGATATCATAAGACTATTTTAAATAAATTACAATAAATCTACACATATTCCAAATGTGAGCTATTTCTTATTGACATTAAACAAAAGTTTTTGACTCTTATGATAAGTTGTACTCTGTCATTTAACATAAACAAGTTTAGGGTTTTTCTAATTTCAACCTGGCCTCAGCAGAGTTACACAGCTAGTTATGCCGAAAATGGTTTTCATTCTTAAAGTTTTCTTTTTGTGCAGCCACACCATAGATCTTTTGACCACCATGCCGATGTCAACTTACGAAGAACTCCTTATGCCCGTTCTTTGTCCAGAGGACGAAAAGGACAACCCTATGGTATACGAGGGAATGGACATGGAAGCTGTATGCATTCTTCTTGCTTTCCTTGAGAGAAGGTTGGAAAAGGTCAGTAGTTTCAAGTTTACATACACTTACTTACTAATAGTGGTGAAGAGGGACTTTTTGCGATGGTCATTACCCCTCCCCCACAAGTAATAGCTTTGGGACCGTTCTTTTTTTGTGTCACTGTTTTCCCATAATGTAATAATAAAAAATTTGGAAAAACAATTGCTTAAATTAATGAAAAGTCAGATGAAAAAACACAAAAACAAACAAAATGACAAATTAGTTGATTTAATGAAAAATTCAGACTCAAAACGTCGAAAAAGATTAACGACAATTTTTTTTGCCAAATGTGGGCTTAAAAAGCCAATCTGGGAGTCATTCTGTGGCCATAAAGAATGTCTAAGGTTGCTTGAGGAATCGATAAAATTTACCAATGATTAGCCAGTTAGGTCAGTTTAGAGACTAATTTGTGAACACTAATCTGATTAGTTGACGCTCATAATTTAGATTTGCTCTTCCTCAACGATGACTTGGCGAAGCTTTGATCGCAACATTCTTGATTCTTGGCATGATTTGAAAGTACGTGTTTTGTTTCTGTGTGTTTTCGATTTTAATTGATTGAATGGGTTAATTTTTTGCTTTGTTTTAAACTTTTAAGAAAGAATAATTGAATAAATTAAACAAATATATTAAAAAAAAATTTAATTGATGAAATGTAGAGAAAGTTTTTAATTGAATTATTAAAAAAAAAAATCTGTGGTTTTGTTCCGTATAAAAAATTGTCGAATCTACTGATGATTAAACCCTTCGCCACTGCTTACTAGCTTTAATAGTGCTAAGACCAGATATATTCAATATTCTTAATAAGTCAACTGTCTACATATTAGATGTAACAATACTAAATTAAAGGTTTTTGTGCAGTCTTAATATACAATAACATTTAAACAGTGCATTAAAAAAAGTTTAAGAATATATGAGGGGGTGAGAAGCCAAGAGGTACAAGTGACAATTCCATCATTTTGTGAAATTATAGTTTAAAGTTAAAACAAAACAGCTGAATATTGAAGGTTTATTCTTATGTCTTTAATTCTCAGCTCATGACAAACATTTACTTGTATCTCTTTATCATCAACATGTCGTATATATTAACTATTCATAACCACACTTAAATCTGTTTTTTAAAAAAAGTCACTTGTAGCTCTTGGCTTGTATATGAAGGGTCCAGGAAAAAAACGAGAAGGATTCATTTTTTGTTGAAATCACAACTCCTGCACCTTTTGTTAGCTACAGATCTGTACTTTTACTGTACAAAGTTTTGAAATAGTTACCATGAGACTACTTTATTAAAAGATCAAAATGCTGTCTATAAGATTTGAAACTCATGGACATTTTCTGTCAAATCATCCCAAATGAAGTCACCTTGCCTTCCCTTGGACCTTTCGTATGTAAATTTTTTTAGGATATATTTTCTTTCTTTTGCTCAATGAACACTTTCATAAAAAATATTTTCATTCATTGTTCTTTTTGATTCTTACTAAGTAATGCATGTTCTTAAAATATAAATGTTTCCCACACAACCTGCAGGACAAATGTTCATATATCCTGTTTCTTAAAATTGTTTTATTTTAATATTTCTATTAACTGCATTGTTTCAGTCGCTGTCTTTTATTGGATGCTTAATTCTGTTTTCAGCCCCATAAGACTTACAAAGAAATATTGTCCCCTATTCTCACTACTCTGAGCGAATGCTGTCGCTCTAACTGTACAATCCGGAAGTTTCTACGAAAAAAGGTGTGTTTGGTATTTCCTACAATTATTTATTTTTTAATACTTCTAAATTACTACTTTTATATAAATGCATTTGTAGGAAGTACAATGGTAAATGAAAAATGTGTCTTCTGACTAACTAGAAAAAGGAGTTTGTAAAAGGTGACTTTTAGTGCACTGTATTTTGTGAAGAAAATTACAACTTTAACTTTAAAATTTTATGCTATAGAAGTGAATAACTTCTACTTAATTTTGTTTATATAGCACTTTGCAATATAAAACACAGACACTTAATCATCTAAGAAACAAACTATTTTTAAAACCTTATTTTTTTTATGAAAAGGTTAACTTTGTTTTTATTCTTACAGTCCATTTTTTTATATGTTCCACTTTGAACACTCCATTGATTATTATTACTAAGTTCTACTTAATCGTCTTAGATATTTTTATTTTGTCACTTGATTGTTGGAAGTAATAGTTTTTTTTCCCTCTGGTACTATGATTCGCTTCCTACCATAACTATGTTGCAACACTATTTGGGGGTTTGTTAAATAAAATATTTCTAGCAATCAAGAAATCATTACTCATTAATATATTTTCTACTATCCTTCCGAAATTAATTGACTTCAAATATAGTTCTTTATTTACCTTTTTATATTAAGTTTCAGATTATTTAAATGATTTTTCTTTTCTTCAAAACAAGTCTCCATTTTTTTTTCAATTATAACTCAATTCACTAGTGTTCTACCAGTAGTTTTTTAATTATTTAATGGTTGATTATTAAAGAATAACAGTTAATATTGCTAGCTAGTATTTCATCTGTGTTCCTTGAAATTATATGATATTTGTCTTGATATTTTAATACATTTTAAGATTCTTCCTCCACTGAAAGATGTTATGAATCGCCCAGAGGAGGGTTCAACACTAAGAAATAGGTACTTTTCATTTTTTATACATCTAATTCTGCACAGTAACTATGTTCTAAAACCATGGTTCTTATTTCAGATTAGTAAAACTTATGACATCTCCTGTGTTTGACGTTAAGGAACTAGTAGCTGATTTCCTATTTGTATTGTGCAAAGAAAATGGTAAGTTTCTAAAGAGGTTCTTGAATGTTGCTTTTTAAATGGATTTGCTATTTTTATCTTTTTCATTTTAGATGTATACTTTTTAATTAGCATTATATTTTAAGTCATGGCTTGCTATTTTGGAATTAAGTGGAATTATAATTTCTGTTATACTTTGCAGCATTTTATACATTTTTTTCTTTTTATCAAGAAAATACCAATATTTTTTTGGTCATCTGAAATAACTCATGTGACTTATAGCTAAAAATATATTAAAAAATATTGTAAAAATATATAATTTTATTAAAATAAACCTGTTTGTAAAATTATTATTCCAAAATGACATTTGAATATATTCTGTAGGCTGCATTACTCATAGTGTTTAGAAGTTTAAAAATTGTTTTTAGAATTCGTTTATTTTCATCAATCATGTGAAAACCATTCAAGGAAATAGAAAGTAACTTTCAATGGCATATGAATAAGAAACGAAAAGGATAACTTAAATGATTTAATACTTTTTATGCCAAACATAGATTTATAAACTATTAACACAAAATTATTTTTAGATAGCTTTTGGCACCAACAGAACCATGGATGGACAGAACTTTTGTTTTTGTAGAAAAAAAATAAAGTTTTTCCCAATAAATAAATAAAAAAAAATTCTTTAATGTAAAGAATATTGATTTGAATACAACAGTAAAACTACTCGTTATTTGAAATTGCTAATTGCTTTTTGACAAGTTACATGCTTTGCAAACATAAATAATTAAAGTAGGCAGATTTTTTTCTGCACAAAGAAAGTATGTTGCATACTACAGTATTTGTACGGTCATTAAATGTCTGTATAAGCTCCTTTTTTTTTTTTGTTTCATGTCCAAAAGGGCCCTTTTAAAGTACTCAGAAATTACTTATTATTGTTAAAAAGGTCCTTAAACTTTTGAGTTACACAATGCTCTTAAAAAGTCCTTGAAACTATTATCATTTAAATAATTTTACTAAACCTCTATTAAAAATAATTTATCTTAATTTGAATTAAACACAACTTTGCATCTGAGAAAAAAAATCTCTTTCTTTGCACCTGATAGCTGTTAGCAGATTGCAACTATTTTTCTCTTTATATTTTATTTTGAAAAAAATTACTAAGAAGCATATTTGCGACTTTAGAGCTTACTCTTTGTTACAAATGTATATAAGTTAGTTTGCTTTAAAAAAAAAATAAGGTCCTCGAAAAGTCATTAGAAACTCTTTATTTTTATTTTCAGAAAATGCTTATGAACCGTTTACTGATTTTTTTTTAATATTATGCATTTTACATTTAATATTTGGTATGTACCTACCTATAATTATTTTGCATTTTACTGGCATCAGTAGCTTAAACTGAATTATATTATATGAATATAAACATCTTCATACATATTAATTTTATTATCTGTAGTTGGTAGGTTGATAAAGTACACTGGCTATGGTAATGCTGCTGGTCTTTTGGCCAATCGGGGCCTCATGCTTGGAGGAGGGAGTGGGAGAAGCACTGTCTACTCCAGCGAATCAGAAGACAGTGACACAGAAGAGTATCTGAGGTACAAAGATAAGTAAGTTACCAATTGAATGTAATCTTGCTTTTTACCACTACAATGTAATTTTAAAAAATATATTTTTGTTGACTATTTTATTTCTGTTATTAAAATTGGTTTTAAGGAGAATTCAAAAGTAATTCAAGTAAAAGTTGCCATAGATACTTTTTTTAAATGTCGAATATTAGATCACCAAAAGTAAATTCACGTAACTCAACAGTGAACTTAATAAAAATTATCCATAATTCCCATGGTTTTTCTGGGAATTAGTAGAAATCTAAAAAATTTAATTTTATTGAATGGCTGATTTCAGCTTTAAGCTAGCCATTTAGTTCCTTAGAGTAGGAGTTATTGCATGTGCATAATAATAGACGTTAAATGCAACTAACAAAGCATACTTTAATAACAATATAATCAGTGTTTACTCTAGGCGTTTTTTGAAGGGCGGTCCACCCTGCCCGCCTTTTTTTCCATCTCAATAGCGCCCTCATGCCCCTTTTTCAAAAATGCCGCCCTCTTTTTAAAAAATTCCGCCTTTTTTGCTCTTTTCAGTCACGCACAAGGATCCTTGCTTATCTAGCTGTCTTTAAAAAAGGCATCGATTTAAAAAAAATTGTGTGTAAATTGCAATTAAGTGAATTATGACAGTAGAAAAACAAACTCCTTTTTAACCATGCATGTTATGAAATCGCGATGATTCCCCAGTAATTTCGAACACGGAACATTCCACGAATCCTATTGGTTTCATATGTGCCCGCATATGAAATGAATTTTGGAATTTTGATTTAAGTAGCCTTTTTATCAGTTTTGTAAAGAGGCCTGATTAGGGTTACTTACATTTTGGGTTTTTAGGGAAAACTTTCAGTTTCAAATGTCAAATATTAGATTTTAAGGTAATATCTTCATAGAGATACATCAATTTTGTATGGCTCTTTCCTTCAATATAGTCCCCGAACCATCAACAATAGCCCAATATGCAGCTCTAGCACAATGTCAACCAACAAATCTGAACTTTTTTTTGTTTGGTCACAGGTCTGATGTGTAGCCACGCCCACCCCATAATTTTTTTTTTTAAAGTGCCCTTTTAAAAACAAGAAGTGCTTTTCTTAAAAACGGAGTGCCCTTTTATTGCCAACAGCGCCCTGCCCCTTTTTATTTCTAGAGTGAACACTGATATAATAAACTACAAAACTCAACTAAACAATAAGCGCACATGCAAAATAAAAAGCTGAGTACATTAGATCAATACATTAAATGAGACTGAGTCTATCAGTATGGTTACAATTAAACGATAACCATTCGCATAATCCAATGCCAGCTGCCTCATAACTAAGTAATAAGTTAAGTATACAGTCGCCATGAAATAAAATTTCACCCAATTTTTTGTTCAACTAATCACATGTCTGATAACTCCATACTATTAACAATTAATATCCTTTTGTGTTTTTGCTAGAGGGATGTTTTTTAGACTTCTCTACACCCACTTTCCATTTGTCATCTATACATTTTAGCCAATATAATTTTGTCGTTGTTTCCAAAACCATGAATGTTGTTTATTGTCTAGGATTAATCCTGTACTGGGATGCTACCAGGATCCTCCTCCCAACCCCTTGGATGGAATGACAGAAGAGCAGAAGGAATACGAAGCCATACAACTTGTCAACATGATGGATCGGATGTCCAGGTAAATACGCTATAAGAGCAATTATATAGACTTAATATAATCCTCTTAAGTCTTTGAAAAATTGTAAGCCTGTATGGGATTTTATGTGTATTAGTTATACAATAATGATCTAATTCTTAAGTAAGAATGTTCACTCAGATGGATTTGAAGATTAACCTCTTTAAAATGCAACAAAATATCTCGATCGTGCCGCCAATACTCGACATTTTCACTCACTATCTCGACGACTATATGTGGTACTAACACGCATTTGCATCGGCCATTTTAGAGTCAGTCCCATTCTTGAATGAATTAGTTTCATCTTGCTTATATTGTCATCAACCTCTCACCATACTTCAGATTTTAATTAAATGTACTTTTTATGGCGCAATCCAGACTGCATCGTTTTAATACTTCTCGTCCTTCATTGACCTTGCATTTAATTTTGCCATCTCATGAATCAACTTTTAAAAAAAATGGCTTTCTACAACTAAATTTAACTTTTCGGTTAACTTATTTCTTTTAAAAAAAAAAATATTGTTGTTTTAATAAAAAACCTTTTGCACTTGACATAGTTTTTATTTTAAATCGTAAACAAAATACTGCTTTTTTGGATGAATGAAAAATGTTTTAGTTTATCAATATAGTTTATGAGTTGCTGTTGCACATTAAACACTAACCAACCAAACCAACAACACTCAGATTGCTTGTGCATTTTTAATTTATTGATGAATATTTACAAGCACATTAGCATGATATTTCATTTCACATCATACCAAACACTACTCCTCACTAGGCAGTTTCAGACAATTTTTCCAAAATCGTGGTATATTAGTGCCCTTTATCATTTTATACATTTAGTTTCAACAGCCCGACAATCAAAATGAGACTAGGCTTCAATACAGGCTGCAAAAATATAGAAAAATGTATTTAAAAAAGGTGTGTGACATTTAAGGTTTTCTATTACAAATCATATGGTGATAGTAAGGATATGCATAAAATGTTTAAGGCATTTTGCATGTAAGCTGCTCGACAACTGTAAAAAGCTTGTACCAATTCTTTGTTGAATAGTAGTTTAGGAATTCTAAATAATTAGATTTGATATGGTTTAGAGTTGCATAAAATACTTGTTGGAATACTTAAATTCTAGGCTACTTCTAATAACTAATATACAGTTTTTTAACTTCATAGTTTTCATATAATATTTTTGATTCATGTTTTACTGTTTTTTAACAAACTTATGTATATTAGGATGCATATGTAATAATATTTATATTCTAAAAGTCTCTTGAAGTCTTTTGGCAAAAAATTAGAATGACAAGTCTTATTTAAATGTTCAAAAGATATTACAGCAAAGGAATAATAAAAAGAAAAGCTATATAATAATTTAGAAAAAGTTTACAAAAATTAAAATATTCATTCATGATTTATAGACATAAAATTAAATATAAATCGATCTGGTTTATAGTCACTGCTTAAAGGCACACAATAGCCACTAAAGCTAAGTGCCAACAAACTTCAATACCATCTTATAAAACTGATTGATTTGTGTTGAGTGTGACTGTCCATGGTCCTTGCAATTTCCCGTATAATATTTGTTTATAGTTGCTCTTTTATACTGTGTAGAGATGGTCTGATTCAGCCAATGAGGGTGGGTACAGACGGGAAACCCCACAGCCTAGGGCACATCTTGGAGCTGCAGAACTCCGAGACGGCTCCACCCCCTGCTCAGCAGGACGGGGACTCAGACTGAAGGCATCCCTGCAAGGTCCTCCAGTTGGATTCCAGCCAAAGATGACAAAACCTCTCCCTTCAACTTTGTGGTTTCGGTATTTCCAACTGATGGGGTCAACGTCGTAGTAGTCAACTGAAAGATCACAATTGGAATCCATCTTTAGAATCTTTTTTCAGGATTGGGTTGCCCGCCTGATAGCATTATGTTTAGTCAATTGGTTAAAAGACTTTAAAGATCTTCTGTTAACGAAATATCTTTTTTTCGGTCGTACACAAGTCCAATTTGGGAAATTAGTATAATTTTTGTTTTAATTATATGTGATGGTTTTGTAGGAAAGCAAAATATATGAATGATAAAGTTATGGTACCTTTAGACTCTTACAAATATCAAGTACAGCAGAACTTTGATTATCTGTGTCAATTGGGACTAGACTGCATCCGGATGACAAAAAAAGTTATTTCTTATTTAAAAAAAATTGCTTTAGTATGTAATGTCATTTAATTACTATTAAAAATAATATCATTCGCCGATAAGAAACTTTTAAAATATGGATTTTGCTGATTTCTTTTCTTAAAGCGATCCGTACAATTGACGATCAGCCTTGTTTCATTTGGATAATTGAAGTTCTACTGTAATACATCTAGCATATTGCTTCAAGATGGTGGTTACATATTTTTTACGATTAGCTGCATGGTGTGACTAAAAAAAATAGGTAAAAATAAAACTGATTATTGCACATAAAATGTATCTGTGTAAGTGATCCAAAACTAGTTGGATTTGTATTGAAATAAGTAAACTTAAATAAATGTTTGCTGCATATAGAGTTATGTTAATTTGCATACCCTTGATATAAAGGCAGAAAGATTGAACCCTTTATAGTCCCAATTAAAATTTTGCTGCTTATAGCTTGCCTCAAACAAAGACTTTTGTTAGTCGAGAAAACCTTGTTAGTATTAACGATAAATGGGTATTGCCTCAAAAGCTAATTGATAGATTCTAAAAGGCAAATAAAGATTATTCAATATATTAAATTACAACTTTTTAAAATTTTGTACACATTTCCATAGCTTCATTTATATATATAAAAATTCATCCAAATCAGTCTGATAGTCGTAACTTTGCAGAAAAAAATCCTGTATATAGTTAATTATTGAACTCCAACATTTTATAAAAATTAACTTGGCAATGCCTCGATTTCACATAAAAAAATTTTTAACATAAACTTCAAATTAGACTTGTTTTGTGCTTCACTATTTCTATAACTATTCTGCTCAATATAAACAAACGTTTGAGCAATTGTGATATCATATCTAAGTCCTTGTAGTGCTAATTAAACATAATAGTCAGTATTTTAGATTCAATCATAAAACATTTTTCCCCTGCTAAATTTTCAATTTGGACTTTGGTGAACTTCAAACTGGGATTGTAAATGGCAATGCAACAATATAGATATTTAATTTAAAAGTGTCCCGGAATCGTTTATTTTCAACAGTGGATTTATCATACATTCTGGCTTTTCTAAGATGGATTCCTATCCCTTGATTGTGAAAATTAGATCTTTAGAACACTTAAGAATGTTATTATGTATATGTAGGTAGATATATATATATTTGTATATTTGTGTATATAATAAAAAAAGTCCTTTCAGTTTTCCATTTTAAAATTCAAACGTATCTCTATTTCTTAATTTCTATTGCAAAAATTTTGATGAACTTAAATTAGGAAAAATAAATTCTTATTATAAACTGCCGATTTCCTGGACTTATATCAATAAATATCTAAATTATTTTTAATAAAGTAAAATGAGCATTTTACTGAAATTGTGAATAAATAATATAGCCAAATTATATCTCTTTAAAATAAAAAAAATAATTGGTTAAAACGAGATTTCTTGAATAATCAATTTTATAAATGCCATTGTGAATTATCACTTACAAATATTTCTATTTGATAAAGTTTAGCATATATGTTTGTTTATCTGCCGAATAACTCTCTTACGAAAAGAATAAATGAAATTCCTCATGGAAAAAAAACTTTTAATTTCTTAAATCAAATTTAGAATATACTACCATTTTAGTGCAAATTAAGTATCCCATGCAGAAAGGCAGTTAGTCGTAAATAGTTAAACATATAAAAACGGCATTAAAGTTTTTAAACCAGTGTTTTCTCTAGGGTAGTCACTTTATTTCTTGTAATACCTCTCAGCGCAATCAAAATTAATGTACTTCAACGTATTAATTAACAATAGTAAAATATAAGTTGCTGTCTTTTTCCTAACCAAGAAGGTGTGTATAAATATTGTACACATAAAATTACAAAAAAGCTTTTTTATATCTCATCCTTCGTATATTTTTCAGAAATTTTGGAACATTTAATTCCAAAACCTGTGATCTAGATATTTTAAAACAGTAGTTTGTTGTAAAATTATTGAATATTGTAATTGCATGTGTGATTGCACTTAGTTAAAATTTTGTATAAGTACTTTTAATACTTTTCCCATATAAGATAGACAGAGAAAAGGTAATGTATGGAAAATTCTGATTAATTTGAAGAGTATATTTGGATCCACACTTTTATAAAAGAACTATTTTTATAAAAGAAAAAAAAATATGCATCTTTCTTTTCAATTACAAGATAATCTTACAATTTGTCTACTTCTGAACCATGCTTTAATCTTTTGTTTTAGTTAATATTTCAGGAGCATTAAAAACTCCTGACTCTTCATAAATAAATACTGAATTGTGCAGAAATGTTTCTGCATACTTGAAATTCATTCCATTTTCTGTTCTTTCTCTAATGCATGATTTCTACATCTTAGCTTCCTCCTCATAGTCTTGCATTTACTTCAAAATGCTTGTTTTTTGGTTAATTTATGATTATTAAAATAGTTTTTTATGTATATTAGCTCTTTTAATTGGAACATACAACTAAGGCCCATTCTAACACGAACAAGTAAAATGGGCATGAGCTTCTCTGTAATTCGACAATTCATACCATGTGGTATGAATTCACGAATCGCTGAGAAGCTCGCACGTGTTTTACTCGTTGATGTAGAATGAACCTAAGGCCAACTAGAACTCTAAAAACAAAAATCTTGGGATGTAAAGATTTGCTGATGACGATATTTTGTATAATAATTCTTACTTTGAAGTTTTTCTTGGACTGATTATAACATCCAAGTTCTTTAGAAACTAGAAGGAAGATGGTTAAAATCAGCATAATTTGTAGTTAATATTATTCCTATATATGACTTTAATGTCTGGAAATTATACCTACATGCTATTATATGACTTTAAGTAAATTGTAAAATCATGTAATTTTAAACTTTTAGTTTTTCCTAGAATATTTCAATAATTGGTGGTTTTATTGGATTTTATTTTTTCTAAAAAGTACAGTTAACAATGTGTCTGCCTATAAGAAAAGCTTAATGTTTTTCCTCTTATGTATTTAAATACATAGAAACAATTGAACACTATTCCTTTTTAAAGAACTCTAAAATGTTCAGTAAAATATTTTATGAAATCCTCTATTTTTTTCATGTAATTGTTACTATGTTTCTTACTGTACTTGTTATTAATGCTGTTTTAGTGTCCTTGCTGTTATTAATGTGCTTTAAAAATATGTTAGTGATCTAATTTTAATGGTATATTTAATCTATGTGAAAACATTGTAAATAAACTGTATTCTTGACTCCATCCACTTTCAGTGTCTGATATTTAGTAACTAACCGAGAATTAATCTATATAATTATAAATCTCAAATCGACGGTTCAGAATCTATCCTGCCTCATAATTTTAAATTGCAGTGAGATGATAAGGATCCCATTTGAGCTGGCACCCCTAACTTCCAACCACAACCTTTGTGAGGACATTTGATAAGGTAATTGATTAAGGTGAGTTTTTAGTCACCTGAATCGAGATTCGAACCACTCCCAATTAGAAGTACCAAAAAAAATAAAAATTATCAGCAAAAATATCTTTAGAGAAAAAGTATAGTGTTTGAAAAATTAGAAAAATACCAGAGCATCATGCAAGGTTGTATAGAAAAATAATTTATTTATCTAAAATCATATCAATAACTGTGTATTAAGTATTTATATAGTTGAGTTATATTAATTCATCAAAATTAATCATTTGAAACTAACTAACCTTTTGTTTAAATAGAAGAATTACCTTACTTTAATAAACATATTTTAACTTAAAATAGAATATAAACTACTAAATTTTATCCTATTAAATTTTCGATAGTCTGTTTGGGTTAAGGAGCGCAACAGCAACTCAAGTTATGCTGCACCAAACATTTAAGGCTAAGTACCACAAGTTATTTCATGCAGGAAAAGGTAGTAAACAGAGGCGGACTGGCCATTCCATGATACGGTACAATCACTGGGTTAGGTACCCTCACTCCCAGCCAGACATATCATAGGGCACTTCTTCGACGTTAAGAAAGTGATTCGACATATTTTGAAGAATCTTCACATAACATTATTTTAAGTTATCACCCAACTCAACCTTAATGTGTTGTATGATCTTCCTTTTTCAGCCAGAAAAGTGTTTCAACAAATATGGAATTAAGCGCAAATGGGTGTTTGATTTTGTTAAAAAATACCACACTATTTCGCAAGTTTCCTGTGAACGATCCTTTTCTAAATTGAAATTTTTTATGTAGTAATCTGTCCCAAGACCATTTGGAAGCTTTTTTTATGCTGATGGCAGTGGAAAGATGAACCCCTCGACCGAAGTTGAAGTAATAAGAAATCGAACCTCAAAAATAAATATTTTGAAGCAGGTACAGTCATCTGCCACAAAATGACGTAATAATAAAATGACTATAGTGCCATTAGTCGTTGGGGGCAGTTTCAAGCAGGATGAGCAATACTCCTTATTCCTGTTAAGGGATTAAGAAAAATACCTCCTAATTAAATCATATGCAAAATTTGGTAAAAAAATAGTGTGTATCCTTTTTATGAATGTGTGTAATATATTTAAAGTAAAATAATTTGTATGTTAAGTACACATATATATGTTCATAATTCTCAATTACATTAATTTTTGGGCTGGTAAACACTCATAATCACTGGGCTGTCTCAGTAGATCACCGATTGTAAAATAAAAGAATATTATAAAATAAATTTAGAATTCAATATCTGGGAAAATTTAAAATAAAACTATTGAAAAAAAATGGGCCCTCCCTTTGATAATGCAACTGATATGCATCAATAACTGTATGTACCAAAGTTGGCTGTTGTAAATTTATCTTTTATGGAAATGTATTCAGATACACAGATGCATTTTTAAACTTAAGAAGCCTCAAACCAAATAAAAAACCACATTGTTACAAAAAATACTTTCATTACTGTATATTTCATATAGGATAGTAGAAATTGGTACCAGTAATTTCAATTCTCATTATTTTACAAGCAATATGGTAATTCCCTCAGGAATGTCAAAGTTTCTGAAATTAGGGCTTGCTTCCTACATGGTGCCCCTGCTATAAACAAATGTGAAATTTACACAAATAAATTCTATTTCTATGAATATTTACCTCTGAGACTTAGTTTATAAAATCTTTAAATAGATCAGAAAAAAAAAGCAATCTTCAACTATATATATTTTTGTTATGTTTTTATTATGTTAACAACTATATATATTTCATAAAATATTTTTCCTTAGGATAGCGTACCTTCGGTATGCTGATTTGATTTCCCAGAATTATGTCAATAAGCATACGTTAGTGGTCAGATATTAATATTTTTGAATTATCTTCGATATGCAGATTTGATTTCCCAGAATTATGTCGTTAGTTGTCAGATATTAATATTTTTGAATTATCAATCTGAAACCATTGTCTTAGTCAGAATACCTCTGCAATGAAAATAACTTCTATTACTATCATTACATAAATAATTTTATTTATTAATGAATTAATGCATGATGATAAGTGATGATTATGATACACATGGCACAATATTGTAGTAAAACAGATTTTGATCCAGTACAAAATTGCACTGTACAGTGGACACTTTTATAAAATGCTCAATTTGTACTTTGAAATAATGCCCACATTTGGTATAATTACTAAAAACCCAAACACAAAGATGAACAATAATTTTTTTTTTTTTATAAGAAACTTATTCATTATTACTCGCAACTTTCTGTAGAAATAAAACTTATGTACTATTGCTTTGATAATATCCATATTTTTTTCTGTTTATTCCAGTATGTATCATCTTTTGCCATTTGACAACTCTTTTTAAAATGTTTTTACATTCAAGACACTCATTTTTAATGGAGATAGTAAAATTAAATTTTTTAACTTTCATATCCCATAAAAGAAAATAACAGTATGGCAAAGTAGTTTCCGTATGCATGTAATCACTTCATTATTTTTGTCTAGTTAGCAGTACAATCGGTAACAATATATACTTTTTCAATTTAATGAATGTCCACTTGATTTTTTCATAGAAAAACTTCCAATTGAAAATCTGAATGAACTGCTTCTTAAGTATACAAGCACCAAAAAAATAACATGTCCTCATAAAGGAAATCAGTCCTCAAACAACATCTGCTCTTTCAACACCCAGTTAATCATTTCCTTCTGCAGCCTGCAGGCACTCCTCCTGGAAGGCAGGTTGCGCAATAGGGTTGCCATGTACTTCCCAAAATGGTCGAAAGAGTCTTCTCTCGGAACCTCACTATAGTTTCTGGAATTTTCCTGTGTGACACACGCACTCTCTTTCACATGGCTTTCAACTTTATAGGGCTTGTTTTCGATGGCGAGTTTGCTGTCCGAACCATGCTTGCATCTTTTCTTTGGACGTAACTTTTTTGATGATTTGCGGGAGGAAGAGGCATGCGTCACCACCACCTTCTGTTTCGAAGGCATTGTCCTTGTTGTCGTAGCAAGGCTGGAAAATGACACTCTAGGCATGGAATTGATCGCAGGTTTTTCTTTGAAGAATTCTTCCGCGGTTGAGACGGCAGTCACAATCTGTGGCAGCCCTTCAGAGTTAGTCGCAGTGACATTCTCTTCTTGGATAACCTCGTCGGAAGCCACAACGAAGGTTTCGGATATGTGCATCTCCTCGCCTGAATTGGCGTCATCTGCATTCTGACCATCTTCAGAACCCTGGCCTGTGGAGTTCTCTTTCTGAATGACCTCAGATAACCCCAAGATGCTTTCCCCCTCTTTCTGTTGTTCTCCAGAGACCAAAGTGGTAGATCCCTGCACGTTACCATTCTCTACCAGTGTGATCTGTGGCTGGTACCCAGCTGCAGAGAGTTGGTCCACCTGCACATCTGGATGCAGCCAGATGACAGTGCGGCCATCTGCTGACTGGTAAGCAAGACCTTGCGTCTGCTGAGTTTCCTTGGTGGATCTGTGGAGCTCGTTAGACTCGTCTTCCTCCTGTAAATGACACTGAACATTAAAAAAACAGAGTTCATACAGCTTTGTAAGTGTACTAGACATAAAATCAAGGGATATACTGAATATTTGGTTCAATTGCCAAACTCAATATTTGACAAGGATAAAAGTAATTCTTTTGCATTACAAAAACATTAACGGACCAGGACCTTAACGCGCAGTAACCAAATTTACATAATACAAAATCAACTTTCCGTTTTCAAAGTTTTGATTTTTCTTTATCACTACCCCTTTGATATACAATTGAACACATTTACAAGTTGTGCCTGAAATTTTGTATCATAGTATTATCAATTCTTCAGATACGAAAACAATATTTTTTCTTACTACTATTTTGTAGGGATGAATCGGATATCCGGCGCATATTAAAAACCAGATATCGGATATCCGAACTGGATTTTACCGGATATCCGATCGAATATCCGGCAGTTTCTTTTTCATGAAATTATCTTTTCGTACACACTAGAAAAAACGGAAATCGGTCAAAAATTATAAAATATTTTTTTTATTCTATAATATTCCCCAATTCTTTACCTTTAAGGTGATATATACCAAGAGTGAATAAACAGTAAAAATAAAAAATATATTTACAAAGGGTTATTCTAGGGTGCTGCTAGCAATGGGCGTCTGTTTTGTACACTTTAAACTCAATTTCTGAATAATTGTATTTTTACCATATGCCCTTTCATTCCAAACATGAAAACTCAAGTTTGCTTAAACTTTTGAGAATTTATTTTTAAATTCAACTTTATATTAGTTGTGAGATGTTATGACCCTCCACCATAACGATTCGTTAAAAAAAAAATTAATAGAATTTTAAAGTTAAAAATTGAAAAAAAGTGGGGGTTTTTAAGGACTCTCGAGGTAAAAAAAATTATATAAAAAAAACTTTTCATGCTATAAACTTTTTGGAAGGTCATAACTTTAAGAAGGATACTTCAAGTAGTTCCAACAAAAATTATACTTCTAGATGAATTACAACTTGCATAATCATGTTTAAAAAAACATGATAATTATCATTTGACCTAATTCAGGTTTTTTTTTTATAATGTATCGTGATTTTTAAAGTGTTTTCATACATGAAAAAACTAGAGTTTTAAATTTATAGTGGAGTACTTTAGTGGCATGTTTCGAATGTCGACAGCCTATCTTCCTTGCTATCTATTTCTGTGACTCACCGCGTCTGAAACGCACTCCTTATCCACCTGAGTGGCACGAGAAAAATTCAAGGGAGAATCTGCACACTGCGAATACATTGGTATAATTGTCAGGAAAATACTTAAAGCAAAAACAAAGATAATTGATCGCCACAAAAAAAAATCTTCGATGTTTTATTCATTCGGATATCTGGCTTGGTTAATCGGATATCCGGCACTTTACTTCCGGATATCAGATAGTTAAAAATCTGCCGGATATCCGTTTCATCCCTACTATTTTGTAATATTCTATAAATATGCTTAATTTGTGCCATAAAGCTAAATTATTACTTATCTTTATGGTGTTTAGTTTCCCTTAACATCCAGTTTACTCTTATTTTAATAAAAAAAATTGAATTGTTCTAGAATTTTTATTAACGCTCTCTACAAACGTATTGTTTTCTGTGACTAAATGCAGTAATTATTAAAAAATTGTTTATTTTTCTAAAGATTCAGACTTTTTAATGGTAGTGAAAACTACTATACAGTTAGTTTTGGAACCTTTAAAACCCTATACTGATTGAACCCCAGAATATTTTCTTGAATTCGACAACATTTATTTCATTAGACGTTTATTTATTTTTTGGATGGTTTAGTAAAACTTATAATTTATTGAGAATAAAGAAATGTTAAACATCTGTTATGAAAATACAATACTGGAATAAACTGAATATTCACTCAAAATTTTATCGAATTTTCGTCATTCAGCAGCATTTGGTATTCATCGCATTCTTATTTGCAACTTTAAACGCAAGATTTGTTGTTGTAATACATGAATACTTGTAATGAATTTCACATTACAATTAACTCCTCATTAGAAAAAAAGTCATTATAGGTACTGTTGAGTGAATCTTGTGAATGCATAAGCGTGCATATTTAAACTGGGCTGCCATGCATATTGGGTCCGGGTTCGAATCTCGGCTAAACTTTAGTGTAAAATTTCATATAATTGAATGCAAGTTTATTTTGTCATTGTGTAAATAAAGTTATTAATTTGATTCCTGTTGAAAATAATTCAATGTGTAAATACGTTTGGTTTGGTTAATGTTGCACTACAGCTGCACATTGGGTTGTTGGCGACGGTTCAAGGCCTATCTTGAAGAAAAGATCCAGGAACAATGCCTTGTATTTTTTAACCATGGTCAGATGACGAGGACAACATCTGAGCTGGCACTTGATGCAACTTCAATAGGCATTAGGTAATAGGCACAATCAAATTTATTGTGCACCAGTCCTGTGTACATGCCATACAAATTGGACGAGTTCTGAGGACGTATTGTTACTTCACATGAATCTGGATATCCTCCAATCACAAGTTCACTATAGTTTATAACATTTTGTCAAGTTTCTTGGTATCAACCGTATTTAAACTCTCAACCCTCTGCTAGCAGACGACAGATCCCCAGGGATACGGACCCCACGCGAAAATAAGCTTCTGTTGTTCAAATAATTTAATATTCTGTGTGGAAAATAAAGTAAAAACTTATTTTTTCAGTATATTTTCTTTAAGAAAGTACTGAGCATTATAGTACTAACACATGGTTTGCGTGCTTTTAAATAATCTGAATATTTTTTAGGTTGGTTAATTTAATGTCCTACACAATGGGCTATTGTCGGAAAACTTCTTGGTTATTTTAGTTTGCACTACAAATGGTCGGCTAATGTTATGTCTATTATAACATCTAGGTTGCTTTGAGTGTAAGCTTTTATATTATTGTAAATAAAGATAATTTTCTTGGGATATATAGATATGAACATCTAAAATCAATTATTTTCTAATTAAGTAATTAATCACAAACCTAAAAATATACCTTGCTCATAAAAAGGTATTATAAGCATTGGTGATCAAGGTTAAAAATGCATTGTATGCCTTCTTTGGAGACTTTTCTTAAAAATCGATATTCACAATGCTAACATGTTCTTGGGGACAAAAACTAAGAATTGTAGAATACATTTTAATGTTTACCTACATAATTATTAGTTGTATATACAAGGTATATCCAGAAAGAAAAGTAACAGTAATTCATTAGAAGTTGCAAAGATGCAAGTCAAATCAATTTTCGAATTCCTATAAAAGTACCTATATCGGGATCACTCGTCAAGAGCTACACTGAACTATTGGTGATGTTTCGGGATCAATTGCATAGAAAAAATCCAGAAACAGTGCCTTATAATTAATTCTGAACCATGGTCAGGTAACGAGACAACAAATAAGCTGGACACTATTAATATTTCTAAGTCAATCAAATTTAAGCATTTTTAGAGCAATGTTTAAGAACTTATTTTGATATTGATATAAAATCATAACGTTAATTTAAAATTATAAATAGATTGATATGTTTGATTAACTAAAAAAGAAACAGAAAGAAAGTTGGGTCTGCAATTACCTATTCTAAAACTAATTTCGAGAGTTTTTAATTTAAATAATTTTTTAATTATATTTCTGGGAGAGTACCATAATTATTCCTTGTTAGTGAGGTTTCTTTACTATAATTAAAAAAAATATTTTATGACTGGCTAGGACGATTAGGTCCTCTGAATAGGTGATGGGCACTGCAATGTCACAGGCTGCCGCGCAGAGCAACGAGGAAAATCTAAAGGCAACAACGTTGCCTTTCGCTATGTTTGCATCGCTCGTCAAAGGCGGGATTTCGTTTAAAACTCAAAATAAAAGCACACGATTAAGCACAAATACAAGTATTATTATAATTTAAGTTATATTTCAATTATTAAAACATAGGTTTCCAAATAATTTAACTTTTTCGTATTCAAATAAAAAAAAAACAGACAATTAATGTCTGATAACTTTTTATGCCAAGTTTTGTTTATGAGTCTCATTGTGTTCCCGAAACACGAATAATCGAACCTAACCATAATATACAACTAATTAAGCTTTAAACGATTTTTTTAAATCCACCAGGAACTTTGTTTTACTAAAAGTGAATTGCTTGTTTACTAATCCAAGAAATATGCATAAAAATTTTAAGCATAAACAATATTATACAGGTCTTTTCTGCTTCTAACAGGTCATTATGGATATAATTTTAATTGTGATTAATAATAAAAAGAAAGTAAAGTATGTTTTGGAGATTTATAGTCATTTCAGATTAATAAACAAGAAAAAGAAAATGTATTAAAAATCAACTGCACTTGAATCTGCACTGTTAAAATATTTTTTTTTTGTAAAAGTTGTTCATATTTACATAACATGACCGATCTTTTAGTTATGCGTGCATTTAATATTACGATATTTTAATCATTATTACAGAAAATAAAACAATAAAAAAGATTTTTGTTGATTTATATTTAAATGTGTATATATTTCTTACAAAGCCCGTGAAGCACCAGCTTATACATTACATTCTATTATAGGGGCTTACACACGCCTTCAAATCACTTAAACAGGAAAATACTTTATATTCCTAACTAGTAATTTTTTTACTATTAAATATTTTTGAAGAAAACCTTTCATAAACTAAATTAGTAAGAAAAAATATCCTAAATATGTATGTGTTGTTTAATTTGTTCGTAAATGAAAGAGAAAATTAAATTTATACTAAAGATTAGTAGAAATACTCAACAGTTTTTAATTTGTTGTAATAAATTTTTAGTGCATACTAAATGTCGATTTAATGTTCTATTTGAAGGAGAGTAATATATAAAAAAAAAGCATCCGTTTGAAAGCGCAGGGCTTATTTCTTGCTTTGAAGTCTTATGGTTTGTTGAATGTTTTTGGAATTTAATTTGACGCCGAATAAAAAATATATATTTACATTTTTAGTTGTATAAATATAAAATTCAAAATAAGTAATTTTGCTTAATAAAAATCAAAACTATACGACAACTGCACTGCGTATACGCACAGTTTTCGTAAGCTTAAAAAAATAACTAAAATTTCTTTAAAATAAATAAATGTCAGGTTTACTGTACGGTCACCCTTGGCGCGATTTTTCCGCATTTGGCGATAATTTTTTTTAAATGGCAACCCCCCTCCGAAACGACAAGGAATTGCAGCAACCCTATTGGACAACAGTCGCCAAAATGGCGACTTTTGGCGAGATTTTGAAAAAGTCGCCAAGGGTGACCGTACAGTAAACCTTTACCAAATATAACCTATAAATGGTAATAAAACACATAAAACTTTATTTATAAATTAAATTGTTAGTCAGTATTGATTACAAGTAATCCTCAAATGGATTACTATTGCATTGATCGATCGCGAACATGCTAAACACTGACTGCGAACGCCGCCTTGTTGCCTTTAGTTTTTTTTCGGGTAGCCAAGATTCCGGTTTGTTTACCAACATGCGCAAGGCCTATATGAAAATAAACTTCCAACTCTTTGAGAACTGTCACAAATGTTAATTTTATTTTTAATATATCTACCTGTAATATTTTGAAAGAGGTGAGTATTTTTTAAGGCATTTTCACAGTTCAAATTTTAGATTTTCAAAAACCTTAGAAACTTCTTGATTTAAAAAATATGATATTTGCTGTATTGAATTTGGTAAACTTTAACTATTTTTACAAGTAGCTAAATTTTAGAGAAAAAATGTTTAATTACTAATACTCTTTCTTTTTTTAAAATGAAAATAGAAAAACTTGCACATAACAGTTTTCAAAGCAAGCGGTATTCTGCATTTTATTGATTCGATTGAATAATCGATTTTATGTTCCTCACCTCTTCATCAGAATCAGAGTCATATCTTGTGATATCTTGATCTTCGTTTATTTCCATAGCGGATTCCCATTGAATAGTATGTTTTCTTTTCAAGTGATTTAACAGATTAGTTGTGTTACCATTTGATATTATCTCCTTCTGGCAAAGTCTGCAACGACCGCCTTTATCTGTTTTCGTGTAAAACAGCCAACAATTACTCTTTTTTCTAACTCTTTTAGGTTTTTTATTAACTTTAAACATAGTCGAATTCGAAGAAATTAGCGATTCAATCGGAACTGATCGAATCCTCAAAGAATCGAAAAACTAACTTGCACAAACGCGAATCGAATGGCGACGTTAAGAAATGATGCCAGTTTCGATCGGTAAGAATCGAGTAGAAAGAGTAGTCTAAACTACGCATGCGCTTACTGATTTCCTGTCGCAACTCACAAGAGGTTAACTCGTAAAATAGATGCAATTTGTAATTGGTCCAGATTGACGTCTTATACCATTTCTTTAAAAGGTTACCAGATTTGGCGTAAAATTTCAGTTTTATTTGTCGATAGAATAAATCAAATCTGTAGTTTGTTTACATTTGTCTTTGAAATTGAAGTGATTGTGGATGATTTTTTTCATTAGGTGTGTTAAGTTTGGGCTCCAACTTTGATTTCATTATTGGTAAAATGTAAAAAAACATTGATATCTTTAGAAGAAATGAATGTTTATTTTTGCATTTTTCCATCTGTAATTGACTGCCGCGTACTTAGTACTGAAATTCGTGAAACCCGAACTTAAAATTCTGATTGGAGCACGATATGTACATGTCTGTTAATGTTTAGACTGACCCTGGCACTCCAAACGGCCGCCCTTGGACATAAATGTAATTAATGTTTTAATAATAATTTATCCAGGTAATTGCTAGAATTAATATTTGGGAAATGAATGCAATTGAGGGCCATACTTGGCCGTGTCCCCCTAACTTTTTTAGGACCTGCACTTAAAATGTCATCCCAAATATCGTCTAAATAGCACAATTCTAATGTAAATATTTCTCTGAAACCGATAACTAGTTAAAACTGCTGCACAAAAAAAAATGTGAAAGTGTTGAGGAATTTGACTAAAAACATTCAATTATTCTGAAGGCTAAAAATAAAAAGTTTCTATGTTCTTATAAAGAATCATTAGGACCACTTTCTATGTTAACGAGCCTTCATGCAACCAGTGGCGGTGATTCAAGGGGGGCGGCTGCCCCGCACATTTTCCGTATGTTGTCTCCGCACTTTTTTCAGATGTTGCCCCCACACTTTTTCAGATGCTGCTCCCGCCCCACACATTTTCCGGATGTTGTCCCTGCACGTTTTTCAGATGTTGCCCCCACACTTTTTTAAAAGAGCACTTTTAAAAAGTAATTTTAAGTCGATTGTTTTACTGTATTGCCGAAACAAAGAAAAGTTTTTACACTAACCTCCTCTACATCACCCACTACTATAGATGTGAAGGCATTTACTGAATTTTAGCGTCCATCATAAGTAGCGAAACGAGGTTAGCTCGTCATTTGAAGTCTACAATCTCTGTAACTAGTGTTTAAATAGCTGCCTGAAAGTAACAAATTATGCAAAAGTTTTCAAACAAGACAATAGAAAGTTGAGTGGTCCTACCAAATTTTTCTTATTTGTTCTAAAAGTTTATTTTAAAAAAATAATCAATTACAAAATTTCGGTAACAGAATTGCATGATTTTTTTTTTAATTTTCAATGATCACACCTATTATTTATGTTAAAGTCGAAAGCTTTCTTCAGTGGAAAAAGAGACAACAAAATTTTGACCCCCCCCATTTTTTAAAAAAGACGTCAAAACACATTGTTGAACTTCCAAGACGCAATTGCATAATATTTTTCTTTCCTAGATATTTAGAAAAAAAAATTACAAATTCGATTGCTAATTCCGAAGAGAAATTGTTGATACAGGAAAATCTTCTAGTGAAAATTCCCCCCCCCCCCTCCTTTTTTTGATCTTGCTCCCTCACTTTTAGCACTCAATCGCCACCACTGCATGCAACCATACACTTTCTTCTATACTTGTCAACTCGTATAAACTTTAAAATATTATTATTTTATTTGTGTTTTACGGTTGAATGAATAGCTAAAACTGTTGGAATATTAATGTTACTATAGCTTGCCCTTGTGAGAATTCTCGTATGAACAATTCCTTTCTTTTAAATATCCAATTTGGAGGAGAAAAAAAATTGGATAGAGAAAAGTGCACTTTGGAAAAAAAAATTGCTATCCAGCTTTTATTTGTATTTAGATGACTTAATACATTTTCAGTTTTCCGGCATTTAATTATTTGTATAATACAATAATTAGAAATATTCATAATTTTTTTTTTTTTGTAATAGACAATAAAACAACTTTTGTTGCCTTTTGAGTGATAGCAAGGAAGGAAGTGATCTGCTAAATTACAAACAAAAAAGAGAAAAATAAAATATTTTTTAAAAAAAAAGGTCAAACTGACTTTAAGAAAAAATTTGCTAAAAAAGGAAGCATAACTTTTAATATTAGAAAAAGTGACATACTTTTTAAAGTTGGTTCCAATTTATAAAAACATACCTCAATTTTGATTATCTGTATGAAGTCTTTATTTTGAATTTAAATATAGTTGACAAATAATTTACACTTGAAATAGAAGTTTTTCTGTGTTTCCTACTTTTAGACTAAAAAAATCACACTTTTCGTACTGTTTAAACATAAAAAGTTACTGGAACCCTGGAACATGCATTCAAAATCTAAAATTTTAAAAATATAAACCAGTTGGACTTGGGTAGCTATCCTATTTGGACTTAGCTATCTGTGAGTCTTCAGTTTTCCCAGCAATGCACATAAATTTTAAATTGCCAATTCGATGTTGAAAGATGTTTGAAATCTAAAGCATTGCAGTGTTTTTAAAATCTATCTGTATTAAAAAAAATAATTTAAAAGGATATATATTTGAAATATACAAATTACAAAAACAAGTAATATTTTCTCATCACTTAGATGTTTTTAGGCTGACTGTTTTGAAACCATTTAGTAAAATATTAAATTATAAGAAATGTTCTTCTCTATTTTGTCTACACTTGTTATACGTTGTTCTTTAAATACTTCTTTTGTTGTTTCTGCATTTAAATATTTTTATTTTGCATTTCCAGTTGTAAGCAGTGTCCTCCAGTGTGACTCGTAGTACTCCTCCTTCCACCAATTCATCCTCTAGCGTTGTGAGTATACTGAGCTCTTTGCATGGAATTGTGCTGTCATTTTTGTGTACAGCCATTGCAATGTCTATCAGTGTTCACTCTAGGTGGTTTTTAAAGGACGACCTTCCCTACCCGCCCTATTTTCATCTTGATAGCACCCTCAAACTCTTTTTAAAAATACATGCCACCCACTTTTGAAAAAAATCCCTTCTTGCACGTAAGCGTCCTTGCTTCCGCAGCTGTCTTTAAAAAAAGCATTGATTTCAAAAAAATTTATGTAAATAGTATTAAAGTGAGCAGAAAATCTTATTTTTAACTCTGAGTGTTGCATAAAATGATATATTACAGTACAAATTCGCATTTAGTGACTTAAAAAAATATAAATCAAATATTAAAAAATAAATTTCCAAATAAATACCTTCAAAGCAAGAATATAGAAAAGCGTGAAAAAATTTCGATTTAGTATGGGCTTTCGAAAATTTTACCTTCATTAAAAATATAATATTTTAAGTTATTTGAAGTCATTATTTCAAATTTAGGGTAAGCAGAACATGTTAATTTTGTAAAAGATCTGTTGAGAAAACTTTTGTTTTAATAGTTGTAAACTTATTTTGTTAGAATTTGAAATTTTATTTAGTGAATATCAAAACTGATGGACCCCATTCTTTTTCTCTTCTGCAGATGTCTCTAAACACCATCAAGAAAAAAGGTCAGCGTTTTCTCAGTACAATAATCAGACTTTCCGATCGGGAATCCACAAATACTGCGTCCAATGTCAACAAATTTGTTCAGAATCTTATTGTAAGTTATTGTTTTACATTTTTGTCGTGTTACATTGTCATTATAAAAGTGAGGCTAATGGTTTAAGTGAGTAAATCGTGTTGATAAATTATTCCTTTGAAGGTTTAAAAATTTTCAAAGATTAGAGTTGTGTTTTCTCTTCCAAAATAATGTACTTTTTACAGCAGAAACTCAAAAATCCCGGAACGATGTAATATCCTGACCTTTTCAAAATTCATTTTTAAAAAAAAACTAAATATTTTTTTATTTGAAAAAAATCTAAACTTGCTTTTCTATTTTTCGTAAATCTAAAATCTTTTAAAAATAAGGGCATCGATACAATTGTGAAAAATCTGTTGGACCTTAAATTTTCTAAAATGTGATCGTATTTAATGGAAGTTTTTATAATCTGAATTCTTATTAAGCGAAAAAATTACCACTAGACATTTTGATAGGGATTGAAATTTAGCTTGTACTGTCAGTAATTCATATTCAGTGAAATTTTATTAATGAGGTTTGACTGTATATTATATATATATATATATATATATATATATTTAATTTGAATTATTTTAAAAGATATAGCTTTCAAGAAACATCTCAACGTTTTAGATTTTAAAAATAGTTTAACATCAAATACTTTTATGAATTTAGAGATTTTGTATGTGGTTAGAAAAACTGTAAATTCATAGACAGTTTAAGTTATCCAGCGCTGTCAGAAGATGAAGAGAGTAAAAAAAAAATAACAATTAATCTCATTAAAAATCTTAAGGAAAATAATTTTTTTTGTTAAAATATGCAACACATTTTGTTGACCAGTCCACCATTTTAACACTTCCAATAATGAATATTCTTATAAATATTTCTGTAATAATAATACAATCTTGTAATTTTTAATAATGTGTGCATTTAAAAATTAATTATTAGTATAAAGATTTTCGATTTAAATGTTCTGTCTCTATAGTATTTTCAATATATTGATTTTAAAAATTATAGGATGGTATCATTGAACCAGAGGAGTTTTCAACCCAGCTTAAGAAAGAACTCAAATCTAATCATCAGCCACATCTTGTCGATTTTTTAAAGGTATGCATTTGCTTTTAAAACTAAACTATAATATTAGTCAGTCTACGCAATAGTTTAAAAATACATTTATTTTTTCTTTTGTCTTGTATATTTTTGTTTGGTCATATCATTTGAGAGGCATTGTATGTGTTAATCCCACTTAATACAAGTTGAGGTACAGTGGTGGCGCTAGGAATTGCCCGACGGGGGGACTAGACTTCCCCGACAGGGGGGCTAATATCCCCGACGGAAAATGTGCATATAAGCGTATAAAATATTCATAAATAACGAAATAAATTTGTTGAGATAAATATTTGGTTTGGTTTGTTTAATAAACGTCGCACTAGAGCTGCACATAGAGATAAATATTTGAAACAAAAGGTTTATAATATTTAAATATTAATTATTAAATAATTGTTGTGTTCTGAATATTCTGAGTTGCAATCATGGAGAAAAGATAAGTACCAAAAAAAACTGTACAAATCGTACTCAAAATGTTTCCAAAACCTTTATAAATGTAACCATTTGAAGAGGTTGGGTTGTTCAAAGAAGGGACGGCGAGAAGGCAACAAATAAAATAAATAAAAAGTAAGTAATAGTGAAGGTAAAACGAAATGTGGTAAATCACTATATTATACAAGTAGCTTTTGTAAAATCCTCATGCTTTTACGAAATTAATTTATTGTTTGTTGGTAGCAATGCAATGTAAAACGGTGCTATGTTTTAACGCTTTCTCTGTCATCTAATTTAATGTGTGTGTTTTTAAATCTATAAACAGTGAGAACGCTTTTAAATACTTATAAAATGCTGTATCACTAGCAACGAAATTGAGACTATTTCTATGAAAGAATTTTTCTATTGAGAGCTATTTCCTTATTAAATTCTTTTCAGAGAATAGAGCTGTAGCAGTAGTTATATGTATTGGTGAACTTCATTACGTAAAAAGTCTGCAGTATTTTATTTTTATTTATACGCCTAATTTCTTATCAAACGAGATAAAAATTGTCATTTGCAACGGAGTTATAATGTCGGAATCTTGGATGTCGGAACTGGGTCGGAATGTCTGATACCTTATTTTATAGACGTTTAGCTAGTAGGATTAATTGACAATTTAATGGATTTACGATTGCCCATTTTTAATTTAGGACCGCCGTATTGAACCATGACTGCATCGTTAGAATATGACCTGATTTCTTCTGAATTGATTTTTTATATATAACAATATACGAATTTTTTTTTAATGATGAAAAAAGGTTTCCCATAATTATATTTTATTTTTAAATTCCAAATTGTTTGAAATTGCACAAAATTTGGGGCAACAAAAATTGAAATAAGGATCATTTCTAAACCTAGCTCATACGACGAAACAATTTATTGGCTAAATAAATCTTCTATACTGAAATAGTAATGACAAAACTAGCTTGGTTCTTCTAAATACGGAAAACATAAAAATCAATAAACGGTTGGACTTCTTTTTGAGCGAAATAAATGTAATATTAAGTAGTCACAGGCACAAATAAAATTTTTATAAGACATTTTTTCACTTGAATTATTAAGACATCTCACCTTTCCGAATTAGTATCAAAGTTAAAATCTAAATGCAATGTAAACTCTACAATTTTCCTCTTTAAAAAAACGTTTTGCCTTTCACCAACGACAAAATAGAACTGGACCATAATCTTACTTCTACAAGTAGGGCCGGGCCGCCTTGATATCCTTTACGCACGACGCTCACTCTGGAGAGTCGAGACGGCCCTGTCGGTGACCATTCACTGCCCCATCTCTTTTTTTTAGGGGAGACCAACACCCCCGAAGGCGATTTTGTCTACCCAAAGCTGGTAGCTGACCTCCTCAAGGTTAAACTTTTACAACGGGGGATGCTTTGTCCCCAGGACCAACCTACTCTTTGCCTAGACCGGCTTTGGATAGCTGGGAGATTACAGGGATCGTCACTCCCCAAGTACAAACAATCGGCCTTGCGGCAACGCGCGTTTGGCTACTGCCGTCTGAATAGGTCTTCGTTTGTGGTTCCACGTCTGAGCTGTGGCTCTGCTGTTTGCTCAAAACAAAATGACTCGTGTCTCATACGCAGGGACTGATTTGGGGCCCCAGCGAATACTTGACAAAATTGTTATTATTATTAATGCAATTTATCCAAAAAAGTGAGAATTAAGTCGTGTTTTAAATGAATAATAAACTTATTTTGCGATATTTTTAATTTTTCGAGAATATTTTTACGAGAGGGCCCTCTTCAGTGGTTTAGGGCCTATAGTACTGAACTTTCTAAATCATATCCTGCTCATACGCTCAAAATAAATGCAACAGAAGAAAAAAAAATATAGCATGTGAAATAAGCACTGTTAAGATTTATGTTGTGTCTTAAAAGAACGTTTTTAAAAAAGGAACTAATTTTTTACAATTTAACATGAAATCTTTTATTTTAAATTAAATTTTGAATCGTGTTCTTCAATTTTTGAACGATCACAAAATAATTTCGTTAATGCAAAGTTTTGACACACATGCTAACTTTATGAAGTTTTCCTTTTATAAAATAAATTCATTAATGATATAAATTGACAAATTCATTTTAACCACTTTACTTCCTAAAACTTTTAAATTATATTTTTCTGCATGTCCTTATTTTTTTCCTGGCTGATCTTGCAGGGACCCAAATGGTATTGTCTATTGTATATTTACCGTTCTTTAAATCCGCCACTGAGTATTAGCAATAGTTTCATTGAAATTCTTATTGATGGCCGACTTAATAAAAGTTTTTAAAAATGCTTTCGCCGCATGGAAACCGCGATTGTTTTTTGGCACAAAATCAATGATATGCGTGACGAAATATCGTGTGCATGATGATATGATGTTTTAATTATATGATCATATATTTCTTTAGTTTATGATTTGGAATAATATAGCATTTTTTAATAGTGATATTTTGAAACATGGGTTTTAGTTTGAAATTTTGAGGTTGCTTTTTATTGTAAAATATGTAGCAAATAATGTAATTGAAGTTATGATAACAATATATCTATAGTATACCTGTGTACGTGGAACCCTACTTGCCCTTATACATAACCTTGTATAAAAAGATATAAAATAATAAAAATACTGACAATTTTATCTAAAATAATAAATATTGGTTTATAGAATTTGGTTATATAGGATTTATTGTATTGTCGAGAATTTAGTTTGTTAGAATAGGTTGGTTGAATGAACATTTAACTAGAGCTGCACAGTGGGGGGTTATTGGCGAAGGATCAGGGTTTATATGGAAGAAAAGACCCGAGAACACTATTTTATCGTATTTTTGAACCACGGTCAGATGACGAGATCAACTCATCCGGCGCAACCTACCTCAATAAGCGTCAAGACATTGGACCACAATCAGATTAACCCGGGTGCACCAATCCCTTATACGCGGTGGATATTTTTTGGTGTCGAAAGGAACGGATTTGACAACTCTCCGATTACTGAATCGCTACACACAAGCTAGAGATAAAAATTGTGCCTATCGAGTGCTTGTCCGAACTCCTAACCATTCGGCCACCACAGGCTGTCGGGATTTCGGTCTGTCGGAATTCGCTCTGTCGGGTTTATAACCCAGATTCATTTCCTTAAAAAAGCAAATTCGACTCAACTTTTCATTAAAATTCGGTTTTAACAATTAAAATAACGTTTTCCCCCGACGAACTTCAGAATTTTGCCCGACGGGGGGGCTTAGCTTGCCCGACAGGGGGGCTACAGCCCCCCTAGTGGCGCCACCTCTATTGAGGTACTCTCTGGTTACGAACTTAAAAAGTTGGCAACCAAAATTTGGGCGTTATACAGATTGTTTATTATTTTAGTGTTGCCACTGCAAAATAAAATGTTAAAAACAGTTTTAAATATTACTTGCGACTGTTTTTAACATAAATACGATTGGATGATCATACATGAATAGCTAAAACCATACTATCTAAATATAACAGACAATTACCATGATTGGTTAAATTAACATCACACTCGAGCTGGGCAATGAGCTATTGGTAATGGTTCTAGATTTCCATCTAACTGTGGTACGAAATTATAAAGCAGTTTTCTTGAGCAGTATACCAATACAATAATTGTGCAGTACTGTTACAAATAACTTATTGCGTTATATAAGTAGACACGTATGATCAGGGACGTTCCAGTGGCGGCCCGTTGTTGAAAATGTTAGTGCAGCCAAAATCATGTGAATACCCCGCCAGAAATTCTTTATTATTTACTACTCAAATCATAGTTTCCTTTCAATATTTACAAAATGATAACATGCGGGAAAAATATAAAACACTTATTTTTATAAATTAAAGAAATCCTCCTTTCTTTTAAACATGCAAATTGGTCAATTTTAATATTAACTTAAATAACAAAAAAACAGCAGGACCATGTCCTAAATCACGAAAACCATTTCCGTTTGGAGATATTCTCGTAAGTTATCGTTTCACCAACCCATCCCAGCGTTTCACGCACGAGCCAATCAGCAAATCGAATCTCAAGTGCAGCTAAAACAAGAAAATTCATTTCGGCTGTAACTTCTCACGAATGCAGTGCATTAGCATGGGGAGGAATCTCCATACTTAGTAGAGGTTGCCATGGCAACGATGTAGCCGATTTCGAATTTCGTTTTTTGGCTGCAGTTTTGATTGAATGGAGTTTTTTCCCCTCCTGAATTGTACATTACGGTAACGGGCTTGCTATTTAGCGGAAATTTTGTTTACTGCCGTAGAAATTTCATTTTCAATTCTAATCTTCATTTAAAAAAATTAGTAAAATATCTTATTTTTGTTTTAAAATACTGAATTTAGGTGCAGCCCGGCTGTACTTGCTGTAGTGGACGAGCCGCCACTGGGACGTTCTTTCTGGGTCGGGTGCAAACTTTGTAATGAAGCCTCCACATAAACATGAATAATTTTGAATTAAACATAAATTATGAAACTTATTCATAAGTTTGTCTGATTATTGAAAAGCCAATCAAGATTTTTTTTTATCAACTACAAATGCTTGTAGCGATTACATCTCATTTGCGTATAATATTTATTAGAAAACTTCAATATGTAAAAAGTCTGCATGTTTTTGTTATTTTTATTCGCAAGTCTAATTTTCTCATCGTCCAACCATGGAGTAAAATTATGAGACTCAATCAACTGAAGCATGATTTGCTGTGGATTGAGATGATGTAACAGCTTTGCCACATTTTCGCACGTTTGACATTAGAGGCCGTTTAACAGAAGAGAATCTATGTTGATATTTGTACAAATAGCAGTGACTACAAGAACTAAACACAAATTTTATAAAATATTATGTTTGTTCCAGGGTTCGAAATTAGCTGTCATTAGTTATATTTTGCACCTAAGAACCGTAATTTTATATCCAGTTGTCATTTTTAGTGCCTAACTTTTTATAAAAATGACGTTTTAGTGTAAAAATACAGTCGTTCAGACTGTATTTTTACACTAAAACATAATTTTTTCATGTAATGTTGATTTTCAATAATTGCTTTTATACTTTTCAGTAATTTTGTCAGTAAGACAGTGATATTTTTAGAGTGGAAATATGAAAACCTGCTTCTAATTTTATGCAAAAGAAGCTATAATTACAAAATATTGTAACTGTTGGCAGCTCTGCTCAAGCACGTAGCCAGGATTTTGCTAAGGGGGGGGTCCAACAGTTGCTACGATTTGGGGGGGGGGGATAGTTTCTTCCCCAGCTTTGACATATAGAGCAAATTTTAATTAAAATTTTAAATTAAAAAAATTTGAACTATAAATGAAATTGTTTGTTTTCCCTTCAGTATGAGTATTTGAGTTTCCAAAATGCAATGTTTTTTAAAATGCAAATCGTATGTTTTAAGGATTAAAACATTTCATTTTTCGTTGTTGTATTAACATAATCACAACAAAAATAGAAAATATTAATAAAAAAGTTATATAAATTTTTTCTGACAATAACGAATGCCCGTCTTTTTTTCTGGTAGAAATATATGAGTTCGGTGCACTTGCTTTGCTCCCCAATATTCTTTCATTAGCAAATATTTTTAATATTTCGCTCGGCGCAGTTATTTCACATTTTGAGAACAGCGCAACTGTTTTGTCACTCTTACATCAACTGTGTTTCTGTCTCGCAAAAAGATCTTTTCGATATTTATTGTAACTAAATAAACTTGATTCGTCTAATTTAACAAAACAAACAAAATATTTTACAATAAAAGTTCGTAAATATGACTTTATGCCTCAATGTCTAGTTTTAAGCTATTTACCTTTTACATTTTTAACAAATAAATATTTGAAATTATGTTTATTTTAGCTACTTAAATTAATGAATTTTATAAATAGTTTTCAAATTAAAATTTTTCTGCTTTTAAAAAACATAAAGTGTTAGTAATATAAAATATATATACAATTTTTGACATGAGCCAGAGTTTATTGAGTACAAGAAAAGTTAAATTGGATAATGTTTTGGATAAATATAAATAATCAAATTAAATATTAGTAAAATGAAATAAATAATAAATTTTTGAATATATAAATATTCAATGATTCAATAACACTATTAGAAATTTTGATTTTATGTAAAACGTATTTTCCTGGTATTTACACTAATTCGATGCTGAAATTTCATTTATTATAAGTAATTTATATGTTGTTCAAGATAAATATGATGTTCGACTTAGTTTCTATACATAGACATTCTTAGTGTTATTGACTTAACAATGTATAGAAAAACAAACATTTTAATTAGTCACTGCCAATTGATTAGCATAATTACAAAAGTCCATTTCATTAGGAAAGATATGGTATGACGTTTAGAATACGGAAATATTTACTTACTTTCAAAACAGTAAAATATGCTGATAGAAAAAACCTCCATGTTTGAACTAAAAAAATGCTTCCTAAATTTGCCGTCTGTACTCTGAAATAACTAGTTGTGAAATAGAGCTGTTCTACCTCTTCATTCTCTTTGTCGATATAGTCCCCTACGACTCTCCGGACCTTAGAGCTCGGGACAATGCATTCGTAGTGTAGGGTTCATTCCAAAACCTGTAGGACCTGCCTCCACAAGCATAGAACGAAAATGCCCTTGTCACAATGAGGAGAGCATCTATCAGCCAAAACGGCTGTCCAAGGGTCAGTTAATTACAAACAGGTGAGGACGACAGGACCATGAGGACGAAGCGAAGTAGACTATACATTACAATTCCCAAAAAAGCCTTTCTTTGTGGCCCTTGACATGTGCTTGCTACAATTTCAACGCGCCTTTTCCGACAAAGTATTCTATTGGCAGCACAAGTTGACAGTTTCTTTGTAAAAGTGGATATTTGACTAATGATACACACAAATCGTCTTCCAAAGAAAACTGTTGAAAAAGGTTTGTAAGCGATTCCATTGTCAAACCTACGACAACTCATTGTCCTCCTGTTCCTTTTAAAAAGACCCCCCCCCCCCCCCCAAACACTCCAAGAGCAGTTTAAACACGTTTACGAATAAACAAGGGGTGACCTTGAATCCCTCCTACTCAAATCAAAGTTTCCTTTAAATTTTTACGAAATGATAACATGCGGAAAAAATAGAAAACACTTACTTATTTTTTGAAAATTAAAGCGATCTTCTTTTTTTTTAAAGATGTGAATCGGTCAATTTTAAAATTAACTTAAATAACGAAACAACAACAGGACCATAATGGTCCTGAACCAACAGAAAAACAGTAAATTTATCACGAAAACCATTTCCGTTTGGAGATATATTCTCGTAAGTTATCGTTTCACCCACCCATCCCAGCGTTTCACGCACGAGCCAATCAGCATATCGAATCTCAAGTGCAGCTAAAACAAGAAAATTCATTTTGGCTGTACCTTCTCACAAATGCAGTCCATTAGCACGGGGAGGAATCTCCATACTACGTAGAGGTTGCCATGGCAACGATGCAGCCGATTTCGAACTTCGCTTTTTGGGTGCAGTTCTGATTGAATGGCGTTTTTCCCCCTCCAGAATTGTGCATTACGGTAACAGGCATGCTATTTATCGGAGATTTTGTTTATTACCGTAGAAATTTCATTTTCAATTCTAATCTTCATTTACGAAAATTAGTAAAACATCTTATTTTAGTATACACTAATGAATTTAGGTGCAGCCCGGCTGTACTTGCTGTCGTGGACGATCCGCCACTGTCGTTTTTTAGGGATAACTTGTCGCTATTCACAAGAACAATAGAGAGTAGTATATGGCACAAAAAAAATCTTGACCTGAAGGGGGGGGTCCGGACCCCCTGGACCCCCCCCTTGGCTACGTGCTTGCTCTGCTTAAGCACTTCGAATTATTTTAAAATTACAACTAAGCAGAAAACTTTGGCAACTGAAAAATAATTGCTAGATGCTAATGACGCCTAACATTTTATTTCCTAATTACAAACTTCTGGAAATACTATATATGTTTGTCCCTTGGGAAATACCATATTATTGTAGTGCTTACTCTCGACTTCCAATAACCTTCAAGTTTGAGTAGCTTGATTTAGTGTTGCGACATATCCATTGTTCAACACCAAGAAGTTTTAAAAATCGCATTTGATAGCTTGAACGTTTCATTGTCTGGAATGCCTTCATCACTTTATATTTGGCCGCACATTCAAATCAAGCTTATATTGATATACTTGTAAAGAAATTTTGTACCCATTCTCTAAATAAGGATAGATATTGACAGAATAAAAGCGATAAGTTTCAAGCATGGAAACAAATTATCTCCATTTAAATTTTTGGTTATATTCAGCAGGAAATTAGTTAAAAAAAAACAAAAAACTAGCAGTTTCTATTTTTTGTGTTGTAACAGGGGGATTTCGTTGTTAAAATTTAATGGGAATAACATGAGTTTTTATTGTTATTTATTTTAATCAAGTTCTTCATAAGGGTTTTCTTGTATTTCAGAAAAGCTTGCCTCACGTTCGCCAAGCCTTAATGACTGGAGAGATGACAATCAAAGGTATTCGTTCTCCTCTGAAGCCTGTTTCCATGCAGAGAACTGTCCGCACAACACAAGTAAGTAACAATTCATATCCATCGTCTTGTTGGATGCATGTATTCGTACCGTTGTGTAAAATTATATCAATAAATTGATAAATAAATCAGAGTTTCTAACTTTTTTAATTTTTAATGCAAGCCTTGTTTTTATTCTTTGATTTAATTTTTTTTTAATTATACAGCAGACTCTCGATAACTCGAATTTTTCGATATCTCGAAAAAAATCGATTTATCTGCACCTTCATTACTTATTTAATGTAATTTTATCTCTTTAATTCGAAGTTTTTCGTCGTTATTTTCGACAAATCGAAGTTTCCTCACAACTCAAAATTTTGTTTTCCTCTCAAAACTACAGATTTTGAAGAACCTTTAGCATATATGTAACTGCCACGTTCTTCTTTATCAGTTCTCTTTCTTATTGTGCGTTATTGAAAGGGTATACTTACAATGGATTCTTACCTGTGCCTCACCTTTTTGTTTGAATGTCGCCAGACTGGATTCCCTGAGCTGTATCCCCTCCTCTTTAACGCAGAGTCAGTCCAACAAGGAAGATTACTGATTCATCGTCCCTCAAGCCAGCTGGCGTTTTCGGTAAAGTGTGAGTCACTTTCTTGGAACATTACCAACCGCCCAGAAAGCAACTCACTTAAAATATGAAGACGACACTCGACCCCTTCTCATTTTTGTTTAGGCAATGCACTCTCTATAACAGCATTTGATGAGAGATCGCTCTCAGAAGAAGAATGATAATTAAGAATGCTAACCTCCTCCAAAGATAACTTTGTAAGAGGCTCTATCTTCGATAAAATCTATGCCTGCATTCATTGAATCGAGGCCGGAAACATGCGAAAAAAATAGAAAACACTTATTTTTTGACAATTAAAGCAATCCTGCTTTCTTTTAAACATGCGAATCGGTCAATTTTAATATTAACTTAAATAACTAAACAACAGCAGGACCATGTCCTGAAACAACAGCACACAGTAAATGTATCACAAAAACCATTTCCGTTTGGAGATATTCTCCTAAGTTCTCGTTTCACCCACGAGCCAATCAGCATATAGAACCTCAAGTACAGCTAAAACAAGAAAATTCATTTCGGCTTTACCTTCTCACAAATACAGTTCATTAGATGAGGGGGGGGGATCTCCATATTACGTAGACGTTGCCATGGCAACGATGCAGCCGATTTCGAATTTCGCTTTTTGTCTGCAATTTTGATTGAATGGAGTTCTTTCCCCTCCTGAATTGCATTACAGTAACAAGCTTGCTATTTATCGGAGATTTTGTTTACTACCATAGAAATTTCATTTTCAATTCTAATCTTCATTTAAGAAAATTAGTAAAATATCTGATTTTAGTTTTAAAATACACTAATGTATTTAGGAGCAGCCCGGCTGTACTTGCTGTAGTGGGCGAGCCGCCACTGTGTAAGATTATCCATAAAAAGGTGACCTTAGTTACCCAAATAGTTTACAGTCTAATACCCCAGTTAGAGCCGTCACTGATTTGTGACTTATTAAGTGGTCTGAAGGTTCTACTGTCTGATTATCAAAATCTAAAAACTTCTGCTAGCTTTGCACAATATAATAGGCATTTTGAAGTTGCAATTTCTTTGTATTTGAGATAATTTAGTGATTTTGAAGAGGTTAACTTAATTCCTTTTGTAAACTTTGATCGAATTATGTAAATATATTTATAAAAACTAATAAATTATACTGCATTTTTTTTTAGAATTGTACTCGTATAGTTATAATTATTTGTAAAATTTAATTTTTATAAAGTTTATTAACTACAGGAATTTATAAATTGCGTGAGTTCCGTTTACGAAGAATAAAGTTTAGAATAAGCTTTTTACTTTTGCGAAAAGACAGCAGTTAAGATTTATTTTTTCCCCTCCGATTTTTAAGTTGAAAATACTGGTATATCTACACAAATTTTAGCGGGGGGCGAAACCCCTGTTATAATTCACTAAAAAATTCAAATAACTTGTACTGACATTTTGTCTCTGCGCAATGTATATCGTAAAACAATTCCTATCCATGCCAATAAATACTGGGTAAACGAAATGTCGTTGTACAACTTCTGTTGAACAATTATAACATTTTGAAATCGGATAAATTGTTTAAAAAACTCCGGTTAATCAATACTTCCGCATGTATAACAGCCGGATAACCGAATATTTTTTTTGCAGTTTGTGCCTAAGTGGATTTTTCTCTAATCCAACAAAAAAAAGAATTTTCGAAATCGGACAATATTATTTTTAAAACGGTCCGGTTAATTGAGAATTCCGGATAGTTAAATACCGGATAACTGGATTTTTTTTTTCAAAAGGTGCCCTAGTGAAACATACCCCCTATCCAACAAAACAAAAATTATTCAAATATCTGAATTAGAACAGAGATCTTGCACGAACTTGCATACAAAAAAAATATTTAGAATTGATACAGAACAGAAAAAAACAGAAAAAAAATCAATTAGAAAAAAACAGTAGAATTGATAACCTCTCTTCTTGGTGCGCGATTTTGCGGTTTTAAATAAAAGTTTCTGGCTGTTTTATTTTTATGTTTTTGTTGGCACGCTGTTCAGTTGATTAAAAATAATTGAGGAGGAGTGGATGTCTGAGCAAAACCGGAAACAGTTTTGAAAACAAATTCCTTTGGTCCAGGGCCTATTTTAACATAGAGTTGGTGGGGATTTTTTCCTACCAGTGTGTAGAAATGCCCCACAAGTCATGCAGATTTGCCCCACCGGAATTTTGTTTTGTTTAATCAATTTTCCACAGTAAAAACATAAACTTGAATCTGTGGCATAGGAAAGAATGACATTAGACGGAGACAGATCCCTATTCCTGTGAAAAGGCCCGATTTCGACATTCAATCTCCTAACGAGGGAAAAAAGCTTTCACACCCCTCCCCCGTCTAGCTATTTCAACACCACCTAGGTGGTGTTGGCTATTTCCCATCCACAAAAATCCTTTTGTTCAGAACTGAGTGGTCGAGCAGTTGACAATATATTTCGGATTGCCTCAGGACCTTGCCTACTGTTCAAAATCGCTTTATTGCACCCATTCCTTATCTATGCAGGATCTCTTAAGTGTGCACCAGCTGGTTTTTTATAGTCAGTAAAACTCTTGGCATGTATTGGGGGGGGGGGGGGGGTTAGCCCTGAGCCCGTGGGCCCAATACAAGCTTATGTTTATGTATAGGTTATATGAAATATATGAGTAGCTTTAATAAAGGTTGGTAGAAATGAAAAAGTGTCTGAAAGTTTGATTAAAAAAATACTTCAAACCGATGCAAAAAAACGGTCAAAACTTTTGTAAATGCCATTTAATACTAGTTTTTTTATTCAACTACTTATCTTAGATTTTTATTTTAGATGTGCATGCTTCGGTGAAAACGGCAATGCTTCCAATACTTTTCTTTTTAATAATACTATTATAAATCTCAAATAACTCTGATTCACAATAAACTTCTATTTCTCCATTATAATAATTTATTTGTTTTAGTCTTGAAAAAGAATTTTTTAATATTTTCAAAATATGTGGTCTTTAAGGGAAGGGGAGTTTGAAAGAGGAGCTCCATTCATGTAATTTTAACTCGTGGCCGCACCACATTTCCTGCTACAACATGTTGATGTCAGATCATAGGCAGTCAGATAATCTTGAAACAATTAATAAGAGACTCATCATAGTCTTAAATGGAAAAGGAACAGCATTTTTCAATCACCGCCCTTCAGTGCTAAAATTTCTGCAGCTGAAGGAGCGGCGACAAAAGTTGTCGGAGCAGCAATTTACAAAAGCAGATATTACATAAAAACATGTTTCAGAAATGATAACAAGTTTTAAGAAAGTATTATGTTTTTTAAAAATTTAAAACTACTTATTTTTCTACATTTTTGTGCTGTAAAGTAAAATATTTTTCGAATACAAATAAATAGAATATTATTGTTCATCTTATAAAGTAAATGCTACTTATTAATGCACATTTTGTTTGTAATATGCTCGGGTACTAGTCTAAAATTTACCTAAGTATACGGATTTAGATAGATATATATATACTATAGATTTAAAACTTTACATTTGTGCAAAGTAAAATGACGGAAATATATATTTAAAAAAAAATTTAATAAAATTTTGCATTATGAAAACAAATAGAAAATACTTTTATGAATCGTTAGAAAATTTCATGAATTCGATCATTTCTTTTAAATAAACTTTTTACAGAACATATAATTTTAAACTAAATTAATAAAATGCAGAATTTAATTTGCCCCACCAGTTAAAATTCCTTAAAATATGCATAGGTCTGTGCATTGGTTCATGAATCATTGTCAAATCCATTATTTGGCTAAAAATATGTATTTAGTCTTAGGGTTGACGTTTTGACCTGTTAATATATTTTTAAAAATAAAGCACATGTTGATAAATTGTGGAGTTTCACATCGAGAAGTAAAAGACCACTGTTGACACCAAATGGGGAGAACTATCCAAGACGCCGAATAAGTTTGGTAGGATTAGCTATGGAATTTCAGCTCATGTATAATAATTTTTAACTTTTTGTCATTAACAAATGCTGAAATATGGAAATATATACTTCATACAATGAGATAGGTTGTATACATCGTATGCGAACCATTTTTTGTGTTGAATTTTCCGTATTTCGTTGTTATCTTGATCATAGACAACTTATAAAATATATTTCTGTATTTAAATTTATTTATATATAATATAAAATTATTACTTATTTGGCAGAAACGAATATTGTAAACAAACTTTCCCATATTAGCGAAATGTACAGCTCTAGTGTGACGTTATGTGATCAAGAGAAGAGTTTTCTGCTATAAAGAAGAAATCGAAACTACCAATAAGATTTTTCCCTGCTCATCCCGTAAACTCCCAAATACCCAAAAGTTTTAAAAATGCCACGTTTTTCGGGTTACCGAATCTGGCAATACATGCAGCTAGTTTAATTGTTAACTTGGCGTAACCACGCAACTGAAATCTAGCCAAATAGCAAACCTGCATGTGGGGCTGTGTTAACCAATCGCCGATTGGCTTAAATTTACTTGCTAGCTGCATAGCATAAAGATTTGTCCTGCCTCTAAATATTTAATTTCTCGAGGACGCCGTGGCCATGGCAACGGGGTAAAACCACTGAACTCTAATAGGGTTGCTGGAAGGCTGAAAGCCAGTTTCGCCAATAGGGGAATTGAAGGTATGGCGGCCGTCGCCAACTGTTCCCCTCAATTGGTCGGTAGATGGGAGTTTCAATGGTAAAATCGCTTTTTTTTTTTAAATTATTGCGCTCTAAATATAGCATTTTTGATAATGCTGTAAATTACAATAAAACAAGGTAATATTGTAGATTATGAGAGAAAATGTTGTTTGCGTTGCTTTTAAAGGGAAATATTAATATTTAGAAGTTTTATACAACCACATGTGTGGTCCTAATTTTTTAACTTTTAACGCTAATTTTTGTTATTTTATGGTTTTAATGCCTAAAATATTGCCGTAATTAAAATACTATATAATGCAATTATTATGTAAAACAACGTCAAGCGTTGTGAAAGTTGAAGCAAAATCCAAAGCAAGCAATAAATGTCATCAATCTGGCAGCCATATACCCCGTTTCTCGCCAACTCTACCCCGTTTTCTCGCCCTTGCAGGCTTCATCGGCTTTTCTACCCTTCCTCCTTCTAGGTCTTTATACATTTCTATGGGTAAAACTTTTACTAGTTCCGTGGGCTGTCAATGGTGGCGTTAGTGTCTATGCGATTTTCAATGGGGAACGAATTATATGGTAGTTCAATGAGAGTGAAGCCTCTGTACACTAACTATATACTCTGTGGTAAATGTAGTAACACGATATTGTTTACCACCATCCCAGTTTTTAGAATCGTTCGAAAGCGCGGGAAATGGATGTTCCTGCTATCTTAAAGTTTATTTTCGTTTGTGAATACGTTTATTAGAGATCGATTCAGGCAGCAACACGTCTCGTTTAAATTTTGAATAACGTTCACTCCAGGTAAATAATGTTTAATTGCCCAATTCTTTTTTGAACGAATCAATCGTTGAAATATCTCAAAACAGATATTCTTGTAGGCAAAAGTTGTTACTCACCCTTATCATTCATTGCCTGATAAATCTGACGGTTAGAAAGCTGATAAATGTGAATTGGAATTTATTAGCAATGAATGACGAACAGACGAATGAAGAAATCGCCAAATTTTTGGACCTGTACCAGAATGAACGAATTTTGTGGGACAAGAGTGATCCCAATTATCATAGCTTGCATTTAAGACTTAGTGCAAGAGAGAGGATTGCCCATGAAATGGAGCTTGGTGTGGAAAAAGTTAGTGAGGTATTTAACATTCTACGGTCTTCCTACCTTGCTGAGGCGGAGAAAGTTGCCAGACATGATGATTACTCTCCAACCCTGGTTGGATTTGAAATCATGGCAACCATAATGAAGCAGGTGAAGAATTTTAAAAGAGATTTTTTTCCTTTTTTTGTTTTGTTTAAGTTATTTTCAACCGGGATGACTTCGCCGGGGTTTTGAAAAAGATTTTCTGCCCTGCCAATTTTCTGAACCAAGTTCCACCAAATATCATCTTTTTCAAAACACAGCAAACTTGTCCTGGTTGACGACACTATATTAAAAAAAATTGTATAGATTTTCTTTTTATATGTGTTATATAATTTTTTTAATATATGTAGCCACATATTTTTGAAAATTTTGTTAAGTTTCATTTTAATATACAAGTCAAACCTCCTTAGCATGGGCACACTTGATACGAATTACTGATGATAGTAACCGTTGCCATTAGTGATGCAACAGATTTCAATTTGACATTGAGAGTATGCTGCATTGATATTTTCCGCCATTATTCTCCATGAGAAATCACACCATAAGATACTTAAGCAAAAATGAGAAGAAGGTCGAGTATTAACTTGCGACTGGTTAATTTTTTTAAACCGATTTATTTGATTTAAAATCCTGATTTTTTAAAAAATAAATATGTATGCTCACCAGTTTTACCTACTACTTTCCTAAAACTTTTCAAAATTATTCCAAACAAGGCCCCCTTTCCTTTCACAACTGGCTATTTTCAAGAAGTTAGATTTGGGTCTTGTGGTCAAGTAAATTATTTAAGCATAAGAAGAAAGAAGCTGCTCCTTTCTTATATGAACTGGACTGTGAAGTGAAAAGTGACATTTAAATTCTTAAAATAAATATCTAAGGTGATAAATCAAAAGTTAGGAAAATGTGCCAGTAGAAACGGTTTTACCCAAAGTTTTCGACGATTCCTCATGCCTAAAAGTATCCATCATTCGCAAACCTCCACCTGTCTTCTTAAATTAAATCTCCCTTATTATTAGGGTTGAACCGGATAGTGGTTTTGCCGGATATCCGGCGCACAATACAAACCGGATATCCGAACTGGATTTTGCCGGATATCCGGCAGTGTATTTTTTATGAAAATAAATTCTCATACACACTAGAAAAAACGGAAATCGCTCAAAAATTTAGAAATATTTTTTTATTCTGTAATATTTCCCGATTCCTTATCTTTAAAGTTATACCAAAATTGAATAAACATTCAAAAAACTTTATTTACAAAGGGTGATTCTAGGGTGCTGCTAGCAATGGTCGTATGTTTTGTACATTTTACACTTAATTTCTGAATAATTGTAATTTTACCATATGCCCTTTCATTCCAAACATGAAAACTCAAGTTTGCTTAAACTTTTGAGAAATTTATTTTTTAATTCAACTTTATATTAGTTGTGAGATGTGATGACCCTCCACCACAACGATTCGTTAAAAATATAATTTTAAAGATAAAAATTTGAAAAAAGTGGGTTTTTTAAAGTCTTTATTGGTTAAAGGGAGAATCTGCACACTGTGAATACGTTGGCAAATTTTCAGGAAAATACTTAAAGCAAGAACAAAGAAAATTGATCGCCACAAAAAAAAATCTTCGATGTTTATTCATCCGGTTTGGAAAATCGGATATCCGGCACTTTACTTCCGGAAATCGTATAGTTAAAAAGCAGCCGGATACCGGATATCCATTTCATCCCTACTTATTATTGTAATAAAATCTTATATACCAAAATGTGAAATTTGTAACCCTTAACATTGTTTTGTAAAGATTTCAGAAAACATCAATTATTTTTCTATCGACAACGTTTACTTTCGCCAATTAATTTGGATGAGCATTTGTTTTTATCTAACTCAGAAAGAAATACCAAGTAAATTAGTTAAATGATATTATAGATAAATATACACTTCTTATTTCATAACTTAAAACTAAATATTTCAATAAATGACTTGAAGCTTGAATTTGTAGATTAGCAATGTCATGATTTTATTGCTTCAAAGTCAATTCCATCCGAAATTCTAATGAGAACCATTAATATATCCAGTGTTCACTCTAGAAATAAAAAGGGGCAGGGAGCTGTTGGCAGTAGAAGGGCACCCCGTTTTTGAAAAGGCTGCACTTCTTGTTTTTAAAAGGGCACTTTAAAAAAAAAAAAATGGAGTGGGAATGGCCACCCGTTGATACATCAGACCATTGGCCAAACAAAAAAAGTTCTGATTTGTGGATTGATATTGCGCTAGAGCTGCATATTGGGCTATTGGTGATGGTTCGGGGCTTATTTTGAAAGAAATACCCGTACAAAATTGATGTCTCTTTATGAAAATACTACTTAAAATCAAAAATTTGACATTTAAAAATTAATGTCTGTAATTAAGGAAAACAAATCTGTAAGTAGCCCTAATCAGGTTATTTACAAAACTGATACAAAGACTACTTAAATCTAAAATTTGGTATTAAGTAGGGATGAACCGGATAGTGGTTTTGCCGGATATCCGGCGCACATTACAAACCGGATATCGGATATCCGAACTGGATTTTGCCGGATATCCGGCAGTTTCTTTTTTATGAAAATATCTTCTCATACACACTAGAAAATACGAAATCGGTCAAAAATTACGAAATATTTTTTTATTCTATAATATTCCCCAATTACTTACACTTAAGGTGATACTAAGATTGAATAAATATTCAAAAAACTTTTTTATTTACAAAGGGGTTAGTCTAGGGTGCTGCTTAGCAATGGGCGTATGTTTTTTCCACTTTAAACTCAATTTCTGAATAATTGTATTTTTACCATATGCTCTTTCATTCCAAACATGAAAACTTAAGTTTGCTTAAACTTTTGAGAAATTTATTTTTGTTTTAACTTTATATTAGTTGTGAAATGTTATGACCCTCCACCGTAACGATTCATCAAAAAAAAAAAATTAAAGTTAAAAACGAGAAAAATTCAAGGGAGAATCTGCACACTGTTAATACATTGGTAGAATTTTCAGGAAAATACTTAAATACCATATTCTTAGCAAAGATAATTGACCGCCACAAAAAAAATCTTCGGTGTTTTATTCATCCGGATATCCGGCTTGGAAAATCGGATATCCGGCACTTTACTTCCTGATATCGGATAATTACCGGATAGTTAAAAGTCAGCCGGATATCCGTTTCATCCCTGGTATTAAGAGCCCTAATATTGAAACCTCGTCCCAAACAATCTTCTCTTTAAAAAAAACATTTCGTATATGGGTAGAGGCAACCAATAGAATCAAAATTACTGCGGAATCATCGCGATTGCACAACACGCATAGTTAAAAGGGAGTTTGTTTTTTTACTGTCATAACTCACTTAATTCCAATTTACACACAATTTTTTTTTTTAAATCGATGCCTTTTTTTAAAATTAACTACAGAAGCAAGGACGCTTGTGCTTGAGTGAAAAGGGCAAGAGGGGCAAAATTATTTTTGAAAAAGGGGCATGAGGGTGCTAACGTGATAAAAAAAAGGGCGCACCGCCCTTCAAAAAACGCCTAGAGTGAGCACTGATATATCTACATTATATTATCAAGCAATAAAATCTGTATTGGTGAAATAAATTTTGTTTAATTATTGCAATCGAGTAAGAAAAATATTGACTTTAAAGTGATGTCATTCGCTATACATGACAACTTCCATCCAAAATACTATTAAAGTAACATATACTAGCCATAATCGTACTAGGATACCAGATATCCGAACTGGATTTTACCGTAACTGTAATAAACTGCTCATATTCATAATGATTTTGAAACTGCTGGAGCTGTACTGTGCGCTGTGTTAGAAAATTAAATTTTTCAAAATTGCGCTATTTTAAAGCAAAATTTCGAATCTGTAGGTTTGTTTTCACTGCAGGAAGGTTTAAATTCATATTTCCGAAACATTTATTTTTTTTACAAAAATATTTATTTTAATTACCTATATCAGTAGAGAAGGTTTTCAATAGTCCTCCTAATTCTGTAAATTTGAAAATTATTTCAAAAAAGTTTTTTTATCAACCTTTATATTATGTGTACTGTTGGAAAAACTGGAGATACTTGAACGGATATACACGTTTGTATCCGTCAGGTGGTTAAAAGAAGACATTTTATTACATTTGAAAATGACTAAAAGACATTTTTGACTGCAGCGATGTTTTCTTGGAAGAAATGGAAGTGACGAGAAACCTGATGCTGTCGCCAATAGCCCACTGTCCAGCTCTAGTGCGACATTAATTAACCAACCAACCAACAACTTTGGACAATTGGTTAGTTATGATGCTCTACAAGAATTATATTTGAACACTAAAATTACTAACCATCCTGTATATTCGTGTCCCACAACGATATTAAATAGGCAAGCCCTGATTTAAAAAAAATTAGTATTAAGCATTATAGAATCGACGAAGTGCCCTTTTTCTTAAAAATTATCTGAAAGACTGAAAAATATCGCATATAAAGTAAGTTATACAACTAAAAAACTTTGTTGAAAAGAAACTATTATATGCATTAACATAAGTATTTACAAAAATTGGAATAACAAGAATTTTTTTCAATGATAGGTTATATTTATGCAATTAAAATGCACTTGCATAACACTTGGGACCTCATAACAAGTCGTCGAAGCCTAATTTGTTATATTATTAAATAATTACTATATAAATGTTATATTACTAAATAAATTTACATTCGTAATGTGAGTATAATCCAAGACAGCCAGAATAAGCAGTCATGTGGAATAATATATATGTTTTTTCATATTTAAACAAGGTTTTCAATAAATGTAATACATTTTCTCATTGGTAAGAGTAAGTGATAAGTTATTTTCAAAAGTAATATTGGCAAGAGGTAAAAGTATCTAAAGGCTGACAAGGAAAAAATATTTCATTTTCAGAACATGAAATCGGCATGTAAAATTTAGAATGACCCGTTTACATTTCTTTTGCATGTTTTTTGCAATGGGGACAAAGAATAATTAAATTGTATTGTTCAAACAGTTTTTTAGATTAAGGCATGGTTTCCTAGATCTTGTTGAGCGTAGTTGTTGTTGTGAAAAACTAAGACGCGTCGATAGCTATATGTCAAACGATTTGTTAATTGTTACGAAGTAAGATACACCACACTACATAAATGCAACAATTCAAAATGAGAAAAGTAAATTTGCAGGAGGCCGACTACAAGCGACCACCGCCATTCAAATTCAAAACAAATCTAAAGAAAAAAATATTTGTCCAATGCCAGATACAAAAAAATGTTGTAATTTCAAAAACCCAAAAAGAAGAAAGTGTCAGTACGAGAGGTGCTGACACCTCACGGGAAAAAAGGCAAACAAAAGTAATTAAAATCCAACATTCTCCCACCCTTGAAACACTAAGGGGTTTCAACAGTGTAAACCTGGCAGTGGACAAATGAAACAAGGATAAATCAAAAATACAGCAATAAAAAAAAAATGCACAAAAGAACCTTAACAAGTATTGACAATAAAGCAAAAAATGACAAATTAGAATGAAAAATTCTCAAAAACAAATTTTTTGTTGAACATATATAACCTTTACAAAATAGCAAGAAAAAAAAATTGCCTTAAGTTAAGGGCAATTTGCAAATCTTAACAATTGGTCGTTTCATTTTTCCAGAGTCTGTTTGCAATGTCACAACTCTAACCTTATCATCGAGTCCGGGATGAAGTTGGGTAACACGACCAAGTTTCCACTTAAGCGGTGGCAAGAGCTCGTTTCGAATGAGTACCAAGTCATTTACTGCAATATTGGATTTCGATGCACACCACTTGGGACGCTGCTGGAGCTTAGATAGATATTCGATGCTCCATCTTTTCCAAAATTGTTGAAGTAAGCGCTGCACCAACTGCCAACGTCCAAGTCTTGATAAAGTAATGTGAGACAAATCTGGCTCGGGAATGGCAGTTAATGCTGTTCCAATAAGAAAATGACCAGGTGTAAGAGGGGAAAGATCATTAGGGTCAGAAGATAGAGGGCACAATGGACTTGAATTCAGACAAGCTTCAATTTGTGTGGTGAGCGTATGCAACTCTTCAAGAGTAAGCAGTGAATTTCCCATTGTTCGCCTAAGATGAAACTTCATGGCTCGTACTCCAGACTCCCACAGTCCTCCAAAATGGGGAGCTGCGGGAGGGTTAAAACTCCACTTAATGCCCTCGGTCGATGCAAATACGAAAAGACTGTTAGATGGTTTGGAGGAAACCAACGATTTCAAGGTGTTCTTGAGCTCTTTATCAGCTCCAATGAAGTTTGATCCACAATCACTGATAATTTCTTCAAATTTTCTTCGTCTTGCAAAAAATCTCTTCAGAGCAGCGATGAATGCCTGTGTGGTGAGGTCACTAACAATCTCGAGATGAATGGCACGTGTTGCAAAACAAACGAAAATTGCAACATAAACCTTGAAAGATTTCTTTCCTCTTCCATTTCTCTCCTTGGCAAGGAATGGGCCTGCAAAGTCGAGATGAATGGCACGTGTTGCAAAACAAACGAAAATTGCAACATAAACCTTGAAAGATTTCTTTCCTCTTCCATTTCTCTCCTTGGCAAGGAATGGGCCTGCAAAGTCCACACCAGATTTCGAGAAGGCTCTTGATTGTGTCACTCTTGAGAAGGGAAGATCACCCATAATTTGATTCATAGATGTGGCTGATGCACGAAAACAAGTGACACAAGAGTTAACAAATCTACGCACCACATCTCTTCCACAAGGAATCCAAAACTTCTGCCTGATGACAGCTAGAAGTAGTTGAGGTGCAGCATGAAGATGTGCTAGATGAAAATACTGAACAATCAAATTTGTAACATGGTGAGATTTTGGAATGATCACTGGGTGCTTAGAATCATAAGAGAGATTTGCATTTCTCAATCTGCCGCCAACTCGAATGATTCCATCATTGTCCAAGAATGGATTTAGAGGCAGCAACTTACTTGAATGTCTCAATTGTTTTTGTGACTTCAAGCAAGATAGATCTTCATGAAATTCAGATTGCTGACCGATTTTAACAATTGTTGTAGTTGCATCTGAGATGTCATCACTCGACAGGGGGCCAGTAATTCTACCTTGGGAGGGCAAAGTACAATTTTTCAAGAATCTTTTGCACCAGGCCACAACACGACAAAGTTTGGTGAAGGAAGAAAACTTGCTGAACATAGAATCATTGTGTAGTAAAGTATTGGCAACAATGGTATTGCCCTTTTTCAACTCCTGTAAATGAACATTTTCGAAAGGAAACTCTGTTGGTGTTTGTTCCTCAATCATTTGATCAAAAGGTTGCCACAAAAATGTAGGACCTAATCTCCACAAATCACAGTTGACAAGTTCCTGTGGATATAGACCTCTAGTACCGCAGTCAGCAGGGTTATCTCGAGAAGGAACATAACCCCATATCACAGAAGGGATTGCTTCCTGGATCTTAGAGACACGATTAGCAACAAATGGCAACTAGCGGCAGGGCTCTGAAGCAATCCAAGCAAGAGTAATCTGAGAGTCAGACCAAGCAAACATCTTGTTAATTGCAAAGTTTAAGGTTGGTAGAACAGCTTCATAAAGGTTGGCCAAAAGTAAAGCAGAGCAAAGTTCAAGTCTAGGTAAGGATTGTGTTTTTAAAGGAGCCACTCTTGTTTTTGATGTCAAGAGTGCAACAGTAGAAGTTTGATTGCAATTCACAGAACGAACATATATACATGCACAATAAGCTTTTTCAGAAGCATCACAGAAGCCATGTATCTGGATATCTATAGGCTGAGGAGCAAGAATGTAACGTTGAATTTTAAATTGAGCAAGTTGAGGTAGCTGCGACCTAAAATCTCTCCATTTAGTTTCAAGTGGTTCACGAAGGACTTCATCCCAGTCAAGGTTGAAACTCCAAAGTTCCTGGAGGAAGATTTTTGCAACGATTACAGTTGGTGCAAGCCAGCCTAATGGATCAAAGATTTGAGCAACCTCTGAAAGAATTTTACGCTTTGTCAAGTCCTTGTGTTCACCCAAAGAAATAGAGAATTTAAACGAGTCACTGGAAGGATGCCAAACAATTCCAAGAACTTTGACAGTGTTGTCATTGTCGAAAGCGACTGAGGCATTGAGAGCTCTTGACTCAACCGGAACACTCTCCAAAACTGAAGGATAATTTGAAATCCATTTCCTCAAAGGAAAGCCACCAAGAGACATCATTTCAAGCATTTGACAGGTGAGATTTGTGGCTTCCTCAACAGAAGCAGCACCAGAAAGAAGATCATCAACATAAAAGTCACGAAGGCAAGCAGTAGATGCCAAGGGAAAGATTTCCTTTTGATCCAATGCAAGTTGTTTCATCACTCTTGTTGACAAATAAGTTGCAGAACCAGTTCCATAAGTTACAGTTTTCAAACGAAACACACCAATAGGTTCATCGGGTGAATTCCTCCAAATTATTCTTTGTAAATCTGTGTTCTCCGGATGAACCCAAACCTGGCGAAACATCTTCTCGACGTCTGCACAGACTGCTACCTTGAAGGTCCTAAACCGAAGAAGGATAGGAAAAAGCTCATGTTGAACTCTGGGACCCGTCATCAAGATATCATTCAAGGAGAGACCTGTAGAGGACTTGGCACTGCCATCAAAAACAACGCGCAGCTTTGTGGTGGTGCTCGTTTCTTTCAACACCGCATGATGGGGAAGGTAAAACACAGGATTCCTGTCACATTCTGAATCAGGGATCCTTTCCATATGTCCGAGTTTCAAGTACTCACACAAGAAGTCTCTGTATTGCCTGGCGACATCGGATTTTGATGACAGTGATCTCTCTAACGAATAAAAACGTTGCAAAGCCATTTCCTTGGAATCCCCCAACTGCAATGGTGAACTATGAAAGGGCAACTTCACAATATACTTGCCATTTTGATCTCTTGTAAAGGTGTTGACAAAGTGTTCTTCACACATTTGATCTTCTTTAGTGAGAGGGTTTGCAAAAGGGACAGAATCCATCTTCCAAAAGTTTGAAATCAAGGTGTCTGTCTCAACTTGGATACTATTGACATGAAGATGAGACCTTGCAGGTCCCACAGCAACACTGCCCGCAACAATCCATCCCAACTTAGACCTGACGGCAAAGGGACTTCCTGGTTTGTCTTTTATAATATCCCCACAAAGCAATGGGAGAGCCAAGTCCACTCCCAGAAGTATGTCAACAGGACCCTTAATATAAAACTCAGGATCAGCTAAGATAAGATCAGAAAATTTCTGAGAATACTTCGAGTCCAGTTGAGAGTGTGGGAGATCTCCTATTATCTTGCTAACGACGAAAACTGATGTTGAAAATACTGGAGTCGAGTCAAAGTGAGGAGTAAACTGAATGTCTGTGATGCCATTTGTAAATGCCTCAGCTGAACCAAGAGTAGTGATTCGGAGTTTGGATCTTTTTCTTGAAAGCCCAAGGCATTGACAACAGTTTTCCGAAATAAAAGAAGCTTCGGATCCAGGATCTAACAAGGCACGAAAGGATTGAAACTGGTTGCTTGTATTCAAAACCTTGATCTTGGCAGTGCACAAAAGAGCTTGCTTAAATGTTTCTTGAGTAACACAGGATGAAAAAGTTGTGACCTCTTGCTCAGACTCAACCCTTTCTGATGCAACATGTGGTTGTGTGTCAACAGCTTCAGCACTACCAGAAAGGAAGCTTCCTCTGCTAGCATAAGTTTTGTCAAAATGCAACAATGTGTTGTGCTTCAAGTTGCAATGACGGCAAAGTTTCTTGCTTTTGCAATTTTTTGCTCGATGAGGCGATAGACAGTTAAAGCACAAACTGTGAGATTTTACGAAATCGAATCTTTCTTGAACACATGAATTCTTGAATTCATCACAATTGTAAATACTATGAGGTGAATCACAAAAGAGGCATTGACCTTGACTAGGTACAACCTGTGCAGTGTACGTTGAAACTTTTTCTTGTCGTTTATTAACTTGGCCCTTGTATTGTTGCAATGTTCGGGAGTGAGTGGTGAGAAATTGTAACAACTGGGTTAATTTTGGTATACTTTCGAATTCTAAACTTCTTTCCCACCAGGAACGTGTGGAGGGGTCCAGTTTCTGAATTACACAATATAAAACAATCGTGTCAGCAAAGCCTTCAATGCTCATGTCCATGCTTTCGAGTGAGCGAACAATTTCCTTTGTGGAATCGACAATGGTCAAGAGAGCTTGAGAATTTTCAGTGTTCACCCGTTGCATAGACATGAGCCTTTCTAGCAATGCAAACACAAGTTCACGTTTGTTTGAATACCTCTCTTTTAGTAGATTCCAGGCAATTTCAAAATTAGCATCCGAGATGTGAAGGGATTGGATGACACGAAGGGCATCCCCACACAAGAAACCCTTCAAATATTGTAATTTTTGCCCTTGAGAAATTTGGTTACTTTGACCAATGCTTGCCCAAAAGAGATCACTGAAGGAGAGCCATTCTATATTCGAGTTGCCAGAAAACTGTGGAATGTGAAACTCAGGGAGCTTGACACTAAGTACCTGTTGTTGTGGAAAACTTGCAGTGGTAACCTGTTCTACCTTTTTTGTAAGATGGAGTAACGTTAATTTAAGATTATCAATAGTATCCTGAACAACCAAAGATTCAGATACAAAGGCATCTAACTGATTTTCTTTACAGGTATCAAAAAACTTCTCAAAAAGATCATTAAACTTTTTTTCCAAATCGTTAACCTTACAGGAAAACAATGAGACCTTATCAATGTCTCTCCCAAAAGTATCACCATCCACATTTTCTTTTAATTTGTTTAATGATGCATAAAGCACCTTCTTACTTTTGTTTAAATGATTCATAATATGCAAATAAATAAAACACTAAAGAACATAAATTCTAAAGCAAACGTGAACAATGAAACCCAAAATGAATAGCATGTAAAACCAAAACCCACTCACTCCGAACAGTAGTTCTTGATACAACACTAATTTTCTTGGCACGAAATATAATTTTTTGACAACGCCAATCATGACGTCAAATGGCACAAAAGAACATCACACATAGCCTAAAACCTTGATAAGTGAAGAACTTGACACTAAACCGAAATTTGTTGCCGCCAACATGACAACACACTGGCACAATCTTGCACACAGACGAGCAGAACACAGTAGAAAAATCACAAATGAAGGAAGCGAAACTTGAAATTGAATATCAGTCTGTGTTCCATGTACAATGAGAAAATGTAAAGAACGATGACTTCCAAAAGCGAAACTTGTACGACAGTGGCAAAATGGTGTCTTCCAAACAAAAACTAAAACAACATCAAGAATCGGTAGCAGCGTCGATTACAAAAAGTCGAACGTGATAGCTAGATGATCACAGGTGTCCCGTGTAGAGCGATACTAAACGGAACCAAAACTAATACAGTCACAATAGAGCAGTGGCAAAAAGCTGGGTTTACTGCAGCGGAGACGGACCATAAAATGAGCGTAGTTGTTGTGGTGAAAAACTAAGACGCGTCGATAGCTATATGTCAAACGATTTGTTTATTGTTAATTGTTACGAAGTAAGATACACCACACTACATAAATGCAACAATTCAAAATGAGAAAAGTAAATTTGCAGGAGGCCGACTACAAGCGACCACCGCCATTCAAATTCAAAACAAATCTAAAGAAAAATATTTGTCCAATGCCAGATACAAAAAAATGTTGTAATTTCAAAAACCCAAAAAGAAGAAAGTGTCAGTACGAGAGGTGCTGACACCTCACGGGAAAAAAGGCAAACAAAAGTAATTAAAATCCAACACTTGTAAATTCTATTTTCACATTTTACCGAAAATGGTTGTTTTTCAGCTTTTTGGTCCATCTCGTCCCTATAATTAGTAAGCTGTTAATTTATGATCTCACAATGGTTAGGACTAGCAAATGTTTAAATGTTTTTTAATTTGATATTGATTAAAACATTGTAATTTCAGACCTTTGTCAACATAATAGGTGATAAAAATTGCTTATTTTCTTACTAATCAGAACCCCATTTAATTTCAGGTTTCTCCCGTTAGTACGATGGCAACACCAATGGCCGAAGAGGATGTTCCTTGTGACGTGTGCAAATCTGTGAGTATTCAAATTTATGGTTTAGTCTCTTACAATGTAAATGAATTTTAATCAATCACTTGACTCAATCGGAAATTACGGGTGTATTTTCTTTAGGGATGAAACGAATATCTCGTATCTGGATGATTTTTAACTATCCAGTAAAACTTGAAGAAAAGTGCCGGATATGAAGATGAATAAAACGTCACATATTTTTTAATGTGGTGATCAATTATCTTTTGTTCTCTAGTTAGATTTTTTCCAGAAAATACTACCAACGTATTCTGTAGTTTCTTCCTTGAATTTTTTTACGACCCTTTGTGTAGGGGATGTAGGAATAATGATGAAACCGTTGTACATATTCTCTGTGAATGCGACTTCTTCTCCGCCCAGAGGTTTGAGCACTTGGGACGTCACCAACTTGAGCCTTGGGAGCTCCAGGATATTCCTGTTAGATCATTGCTGAATTTTGCTTCAGCCACGGATCTCTTTTCTTAAGCGATCAAAGATTTATTCCAGGGGAAAGTACAATAGACCTCTGGTCGCAGTGCTTGCTCCGATTTGGAGCCCCCATCCTTAAGTCATAAGTCCTTGAATTTTTCTAGAGCTATTCAGTAAGGAAGATAGCTGAAAGGGCACATTCGGAACCAGCCACTAGCTAACTTCGAGTTTTGAACAATCCATGTGGGTGGTCATGTGTAGGGTGCATAGCTACATCTGTTTATTATATATTGGAAATCGTTTTATTCTCCAGTCTAGTAAGAGTTTGTTTAAGTATTTAAATATAGTGCAATTTAGAAATATTTCAAAATTACATTTTAAAATTTTCAAACACACATTACAGAACAGCTCTGGCCGGTTCTAAATCAGTATGAATATGAATAATTTATTAAAGAACTGCTAATAGAAGATCTTTTCGTTAAAAAATAAAATGCTGTTTATCCGGCAAATTCCAGTTCAGACGTCCGGTTTGTAATGTGCACCGAATATCCGATATTCGGCAAAACTACTATCCGGTTCATCCCTAATTTTATTTTATCGTGGAATCAGTTTACATGTTTTTCATTTTTACTTGCTTATTTTCTTGAACTTTCTTTTTTACTTGAATATTCCCAAAAAAGGTTTTTAAAAAATATTTGTATATATATAAAATATTGAATAAAGTTTGATAAAAGAATTCAATTTTTTTTTAAATATTTGCATTGCTTGAAGAATTTTAGTGTCTTAAGACTTAGACTTTAGTATCCAGTGAGTGTTGGTCAATAATTACAAACACCGAGAAAGTCTAATAACCGCTTCTGTTGCGTAAAACTGGATACTGAATTCTAAAATTCATTGCCGCAAATTGAAAAACGTTTTGGCGACTTTCTTCGTCGCCAAAAAAAAAATTTGACTTTTAAGAAATTTATTTTTTAATTCAACTTTATATTAGTTACAAGATGTAATGACCCTCCACAGTAACAATTCGTTAGAAAAATAATTTTTAATAGAATTTTAAAGTAAAAAATTTGAAAAAAAAGTGTGTTTTTAAAGGATACCCGGTTTAATTTATATAAAAAAAATCTTTAAATGTTATAAACTTTTTTGGAGTATCATAACAATAAGAAAGATACTTCGAGTAATTTCTAACAAAAATTTTGCTTCTAAATGAATTGCAACTTGCATAATCATGTTTTTAAAAAAACATGCTAATTAGCCTATAAAATGTTAAAGTTAAAGTGTTTTCATACATGAAAAAACTTGAGTTTTAAATTTAGAATTAAAAAAAATTTCAAGTGTGTACATACACCTTAACAGTTCTTTAATAAACTGTTTATATTTATACTGGTTTTGAAACAGCCAGATCTGTACTGTACAATGCGTTTGAAAATGTAATTTTGAAATATTTCCAAATTGCTGATCTAAATTACGACATATTTAAATGCTAAAACTAGCTTTTACTAGACTGGAGAATAAAACATTTCTAATATACAATGAACAGAGTTGTTATTGTTAAAGCTCGAAATACTCCATGAAAGCTATAGTGGAGTGTTCCGAATGTCTGCAGCATTTCTTCCTTGCTATCTGTTCTCTGTGACCCACCCGGTCAGGTTTTAACGAGAAAGTTATTACTTCTCTCCTTACCCACCTGAATAGAACGAGAAAAATTCAAGGGAGAATCTGCACACTGCATAATACATTAATAGAATTTTCAGGAAAATACTTAAAGCAAGAACAAAGGTAATTGATCGCCACAAAAAAAAAATCTTTGATGTTTTATTCTTCCGGAAATTGGATAAATAATTGCTTAATTTTTTTTGTTTTCAAATTTGTTAATTACTTTGACATTTGTAAACCAACTAAACACTAATTCCTTCCCAATTTATATAAAAAATATTGTTTAAAATTCCCAAAATAATTTCTTTGATGTTGATATTTTTAAATCTAAAGGATATTACAATTGCAAACTAAATTGATATTTGTGTATTAACTCCTTTGAAAAACTTTCAGACGGACTCCGAGCCAAGCAACGAGATGATTTTCTGTGACAAGTGCAATGTATGTGTACACCAGGCATGCTATGGCGTTCTTAAAATACCTAAGGGCTCATGGTTCTGCAAGACTTGTGAGCTAGGCATTCAGCCACCCTGCTTATTCTGTCTCAAAACAAAAGGTGGCATGAAGAGCACAAGGTAAGTTAAGGTTCTAAATTAAGGCTAGTCTTCTAGACATTTCCGGTGTTTTTTTCGGAAGTCTGGTAAAAATTCAAAACTTACTAGACTTGTTTTAAAATAATTCAAGTTAAGTCCATGTGACCACACCTCTTACCGTATGATACATGATTCGCACAGTCCTTAAGAACTATTTAATTTAGGTAGGTCCTTAATTAAGAGCCCTTAAAGTCCGTAATTTTCGACTAAGGTCCTTAATTTTTGTCAAACAAGTTTTTACTAATTCACATGGGTGGTATTTTTCCGTGTCTTATCCGAAATTCCGAGTTTTTTAAAATTTCGAACTCACAATTCCGGGTGCATTAAAAATATTGGAATGTAGAATTCCGAATTTTAAGTTGATCATGTCCGCACTTTTGACTGTTTTACGTAAGTATAAATCGGCAAAGAGAGAAAGGCCTGAATAGACGTATTTAGTGTCAGCAAAAAAAGTGAATTTTTGATCTCTTGATTTTTTAGTCAATGGTATTTCATTATCATACACGACACTTCATCGCTAAAAAATCTCAGTTCGTTTGTTGTTTTGTGAAGAATTGAAACTCATTCTAGAAAAACGAGGAAATTCATAAGAAAGTAGCATCTTTAAGGGATGGGAATTCTTCGTCAGAGTTTGCCGGAAGTGGTATCCTGCGCCAACTTGATACAACCCCCACTGAGATACGATTATGCGTCAAACAATGTGCTTTTCTCTGCTAGGGCCGCCAAAAATATAAGAGGTCCCTAAAAATTATCGAGATGTCCTTAAAAAGTCCTTAAGAACTACTTAATTTTTACTTTTAAAAATCTGTATGAACCATGTGATATCTACTGTAGATACTCGAGAAATGTAAGTCAACATTTTCTTCAAAAAGTAGAAAGCCAGCTTATAGTCTGTCAAAGTTATAATATAATTTGCCTAAAATGGGAGGAAGGGAAGATTGGATTCGAAAATAGGCTCCAATTTTATTTCCCTTATCCGAGACGGAGAGTGGCACTTTAAAGTCAATATTTTTCTTACTTGATTGCAATAATTAACTAAAAAAAATATATAATGAATACATATTTTATAGCTTGATAATATTATGTAAAGATATTAATGGTTGTCTCATTAGAATTTTGGGTTGGAATTGACTTCGAAGCGATAAAATCGTGACATTGCTAATCTGCAAATTCAAGCTCTCTGTCTATCTTCAAGTAATTTATTTCATAATTTAAAACTAAATACTTCAATAAAAATTGTATATTCATCCATAATATTATTTTAATTAGTAATGCACTTATATTTCCTTCCGTGATAGATAAAAACAAATGCCCATCCAAATTTATTAGATACAGTGAACGATGTCGACCGAAAATTAGTCTAGTTTGTGTGGAAAAGTTAAGGAATTTTATGTCCCTTAGACAGATTGACTTTTTCATGCACAAGGTATGCGCAATTGTAGTACTTACGTTGGTGTTTTGGTTTATTGTATAAACCACATTTTACTAAAAAATTCAACACATGAAAGTTAAGTAAATATTGTATAAATTGATTAATTCTTAATTAAAAACTCTTTTTGGTTAAACATTTTGAACTGCTTTTAAATGGTCTCATTTAAAACCTAACAGTTTTTATTTATTTTATAAAAAAAATGTAAATAGCAATTAGGGTTTTCACTCATTAGGTAGTAACCTCCCCTGAGTCCACCGACCTAACAAAATTGCATTACATTTTTCGAAAATATTATTTTTATTTTTTTTAGAAATTGAAGTTTAGGAATTGGCTTTTCATGTAATAACAATGGACAATTTGAAAAAAAGTTTTTTGTGTGTGATTTGCAATTAGTTTTGGCATTAATATTTGATTTAAATGTTTATATATTTTATAATTTTTTTGTGTGTGTTTAAACGCCCACACATATGCTTAGCATGCCTAAAATAAGTAGTAATGTCAGTTTTCCGTTACATTATTACTCTTTAATAAATCTAAAGTTTGTATGGAAAAAATTAAGTAAATTCATTTCTCTTGGACAGTAGTGCAACCTCCTTAATTGATTTCAAGCACACAATACGTTAGATTGCAACACTGTTTTGGTTATTGTATAAACCACAATTTCACTGGGGGGCAAATTAACATATGGCAGTTAAGTATATATTGTAAAAAAAATTATAAATTCTATCATTCTGAATTAAAAATTCATTTTTGTTGAATATTTCCAACTGTCTTTAAATTGTCTCATTTAAAGCTTATACTGGTTTTGATTTATTGTATAAGACATGGCGTAAAAATAGCAAAAGATACTTTCAGGGTTTTTACACCTTGGGTGTACACACCTGATTTAAAATCGCATATTAAAAAATTTAATTACTACAATTATTGTTTAATATGCTAAAATTCACTTCTTCGTTTTATTGCATTCTTGCTACAAATCTTCAGTTTTCTGCTACAATTTGTCGTTTTTCTGCTCCAAAGCGCTACAATTTATTATATTCCTGCTACAAATCTTCAGTTTTGCTGCTACAATTTGTCATGTTTCTGCTCCAAAACTTAAATTTTGCTGCGCCAAACTGGTCTTTAGCACTTCCCATCCCTGGTTACATCCATAAATTATTCTTTTAACTATCAATAAGTATTGCTTATAATTTTTCATTTATAATGCAATATATTTATTGTAGCGTGGATGCAACATTTCTTAATGTAATTTTAAAACCAGGGAAAAATTTTTTACACCATCAGGGATTTTTTTTTCCAGAATGTTGTTGCCACCCTGAATTTATTGCATTCCTGCTACAAATCTTCGGGTTTGCTGCTACAATTTGTCGTATTTCTGCTCCAAAACTTAAATTTTGCTGCTCCAAACTGGCTTTAAGCACTTTCCATCCCTGAACATGTCTACTGGAAGAAAAAAAAAAATCTAATTTGGTTTCGTTTGCGTGATAAATTTGAAGTGGGTAAAAAAATAAAGTAGCTATTTGTTTAAAAAAAAAAAATTGAATTCTTATAATAAAGCTAATGTAATAAGCTTCTTCATAAATATTTGTTTCTTGCTTAAAAGCCAAAATTATCTTGTCCCTTAATAAATTTATATTTTTAATGCTTATAAATTTTAAAAATCAATTAACAAATTTTAGTATTAATTTTACATTATCTGCTTATGAAAAATAAAGGTTGAATGTTTCGAAGAATTTGTACGATTGTATTTTTGCTATTGTATTTATTTGCCTTCTCATATGTCCTTTATCCCTCAGTGATGGTAGATGGGCACATGTATGCTGTGCCCTGTGGATACGAGAGGTAACCTTTGCTGTACCGGAAACGATGGAAACCATCGACAATGTTGACAAGATTCCAGTAAGCATGTTTCCTTCACTTTACATACTCAATGGCATTTTAATGGCCAGAGAATAACAATGTCTATAGCAAATACATTCAAACAGTCCTCAGTAAATGCAGAAGCATTTAATTTGAAGGTTTTATTCAAATTGTTTAACCATTACATGGTGGATGGCCAATATTTCGACCAGAATCCCATATTAAAAAATCAAACCCAAGTCTAAAGCTAATTAAATAAAAATTTTTGAAGATTTATCCAAAGAAATCGAATGCATTCTAAATAATGTAAATATAAGTTGGCGTAATGAAAAAATTAACGTTCAACGATATTCCTGTGTATCATTCGTTGGCTTTCCCATAAAAAAAATTCTTTAAAAAATTATTTTGATTGCTTTTTAAATTTAATTAAAAAAACTTTTTTAATTTTTTTATAAAATATTTTATCCCTTCGATTAATATATTTGCATTTATGAAGCAATTTAAAAATAAAATAATTTAAAAAGCTGTAATCAATTTTTTGAAAATTTAAACAAACTAAGTGACTATTAAAAATTAAGGAACTAGCATGGAATCTCTACCTTTAATTTAATCACACATTTTCGTCATTTTGCCCCCCCCCCCCCCCCCCCCCCCCCCCCCACACACACACACACACACACTATTAAGTTAGCCTTACCCTTCTCCTGTATGTCACATCACATGCACTTTTTGTACAGATATTATTTACAATGATATGATCTATTTATCTTTTGAAGTGTTAGGATTTGAATAAAAAAAATTCCAGGTAAACTTTTGAATATGGAGACGTCAAATAAATCACTTTGTAAAAAAAAATTTAAAAACATTTTTAGAAACATAATTTGAGTACTTATGTTATTTTGAGAATTTTCCATTGTTCCTCTACATCCAACAGACATAAACTGTGTGAAGGTTTTTATTACAAACTGTGATTTTGGATATGGTAATTGCCAGATTTTCCAAATAACTCAATAATGATCTTAATTTCTATAAAAATGTCTCATTGTTTGCTAAAAAAAAAAAAATCACATTTTTAAAAAAAAGTTTTGTATGTCATACAAACACTAAGTCTCCCTTTTTTTACTATGTCATATGGAGTTTTTTATGGACCATAAGAATTTTCTGTTTTAACATTTTCTTAATATTTCCGATGCAAAGCATTTTTTTTTAAAAAATTTCACCTTGTTTAATCATAAATTTCTATAACGATACTTATTTTCAGAATTAATTAGGCCAATTTATGTTATATATGTATGATTTTGATGTGTTTTGTAAAAATTATTATGCTTGTAGCTTCTTGCAAAAAAAATTGTTAAATTTTGTAATTAAATTAGTTTAATTTTTCCCTTGTGCATTAGAAAACTCGATGGGCCCTTTTATGCTCTATATGCCGTCAAAAAGGAGGGGCTTGTATCCAGTGCTATGTAAGTATCAAATTATAATAGAGGTTTTGGCTTTTCTATTCATTGATAATACCAAATTTAACTTATAAATTATACAGTGTTATAGAAATGGTGTTGAAAAATATCCTTTGTTTCCACTTACAATTCAAATATTTTTTTTTATATTAAAGTTACAATCTTGTCGAGCTCAATTACCTAACTTGCTTGCCATTTTCAATGAGGAACTTCAATGAGAATAAGTAGAGTTCTTTATTATATTATAGTTAGCATTTACCCATTCCAAACATGTAGGTTTGACCAGAACTGTCCAAATTTCAATAACTTAACTCAGTGTTCTTCATTATAAACTTGAAAGCAGAGGAACATGCGTAGCTAACATTCAAAATATTTTTTATTTCCTTTTGAATTATAAAAATTTATTTTGAGATTGCAAGTAATTTTCTTTGTTTTTAATAACTTTGATATCTCTGATGAAAATAAGCTGGGTAAAAAGAACAATTTTATATTTTTAAAAAAATTGGTTTAATTTCAAAGCATAAAAATAATGTTATATTTAGGGACATATTTTAATCATATGCTACTTTCTTGAAACAACGATTGGCAATGTTTGTGTAGCCATTAGACGTCAAATTCAGAAAACCCCCACTGCTGTGATCAATTCATCAAAATGCATTAACTTTATGTCAGTTTCAAGCATTTTAGGCATTACACAAGCATTAATTTATAGGTGGCATTACACAAAAAAAACTGAGTTTATTATATCTTTTTCTGCTTTTGCCAGTTTGAAAGAGCACTGTTAGGAAATATCTTATATTAGAAATTAAATAATTTCCCTTCAATTATGAGATTAGCCAAGCACTATCAAGAACGTAAACAAATTCACCTCCGATCGATTCATCTGATTTCAACTTTCGATTAGTTGGAACGGATCTGAGCTTTTGTAATTTGCTATATTAATTACCTCTTTGGACTTTTAAAATCTTTCTTGTATGAACTTTATTATTAGATCACTGCCTGTCTTTTCACCTGCATATTATTTTGCATGTGTTTCGGAACAATATGTAATTTTTTAAGAATTATTTTTTACCAATTGGTTGTATTAAACAAACTCTCCTCTTTTTTGGCTTTCGTAATTTGTGTAAATTATTTTAGATATATTAACGACCTCTTCGCCGTTTTAAAATCTTTCTTTTATGAACTTTAGTATTAGATCACCGCCTGTCTTTTCACCTGCATATTATTTTGCATGTGTTTCGGAACAATATGTAATTTTTTAAGAATTATTTCTACCAATTGGTTGTATTAAACAAACTCTCCTCTTTTTTGGCTTTCGTAATTTGTGTAAATTATTTTAGATATATTAACGACCTCTTCGGCGTTTTAAAATCTTTCTTGTATGAACTTTAGTATTAGATCACCGCCTGTCTTTCCCTCCTGCTATATTTAGCTGAAGTGTAGTCTTGAGCACTTAGTTTCAAAACTAGATAGATCGCTTTTGAAAAAAAATTTAAGAGTTAACAAATTTTCATTATTATTTATAGAATAATTTTATCTATTTTTTTTTTTTTTTTTTTTTACAAATTGGTATTACAATGCAGAGTCCAAATTTTAGCTTTGTGCAAGTGTTACTTTGAGAGAGAGAGAAAAAAAATTCTATGGGATGATGTCTGGTTTTGCAATAAAGCTGTGGGATGTAGCACGAGCCTATGCACATCTCGATATATCAGATTTTGAAACTGATCTCGTTTTGCTACCAACCACTTACCTTTGCACCGGAAAATGAATAGCATCTGGCTACAGTAGACTATAATTTTTCACTTTCTTGTATAATAACTTCTTGTTGAGTTGCATGAAGAAAAACCTGGTATTTTCCGGGGTCCCATCCCGACAAATAGCTTTTAAAAAGCTTCAAAAACATGTTTTGATATCATTTTTATCTCAAACTAATCTAACATGGCGTCATCAAAGTTTCATTGTCTAGTATTTGGATTTCGGCTACAAAAGAAAAAGATAGTTAAACTGGGCCGTGTAAACAAGATGTTTCATAATCATATGACATAAACAAGAGTTCTCTAAATTTAAATTTGTTTTCTAATTTATTTCCTAATTAGGGAGTGATATTTACTAATTTTCAAAATAGATAATGACAGATAGTGGTATCGATTTCATAATAAATAAATTATGCTGCTGTTTCGATATTTATCTGCCAATGCATTCCTGTTTACTCAAAAAGAAATTACTAAGTTTTTTTTAAAAAATGGGGGGTGAAGAGGAATTTTGTTTGGGGGGGTTTGTTAATTTTGGAGGAAGATCCCCCTCTAACCCCCCACCCCCTCTGGTTAAGGGCACTGAAGTTACCTAAAGAAATTCGTTGCTCAGTCACTGAACCCCTCCCATGCAGAAGCTATACCTACGTGCCTGCTGATAGATGTGTGGGAAAACTGAAACTAAATGACATAATCAAGAAATTTAAAAAAACGGATCTATCTGGTTTTGAAACTCGATGGCTCTATTTATATTTTATGTACTTAAAAGTTTTGTTTGCATGCTTGATAACTGTTCTTTGTGAAGGACAACATCGAAGAAATAATCCATTTCATGCCGGTCGTACTGAAGCAGGTTTATATCGACTGATACGAGTTCATTCTCATTGTAGGCAAAGGTGGCCTTAGATAATGGCTTTGGCATAACCTAATTAAAAGAAGTCCTAAAGAGGAATGTCAGACAACATGGTTAGCCACTTGCGGAACAACATGTTATGGGGATGTCATCCATGTGACCAAGGGGGGCCGTAAAAAACAGTTATAGAGTATACAAACCAAACTGTTATTTTCCTTCTGTATTGTGATTTTTAAAAAATATTTCTATCGTTGTTTACTACAAAAATATTGTCATTTGTAATCATCAATCATTTGGAACCACTTTTTTTTTCTGAATTTATAATGGTTTTATTGGTGTTTACAGGTTCCGAAATGTAAAGTTGCCTATCACGTATCCTGTGCATATGAAAACAATCTACATATGGAAATGGAAGACATTGAAACCAGCGAATGCGAAATTAAATTTGAGGTAACTTTGTTAATATGTTTTTGTTTTCTTTTTACGCAAATGGATTTTATTTAATAGACTTGCCTTTTATAGACAGAGTGCATATGTAGAGCTCTTCTACAATGCCACTTTTGACCATTATTTTCTCAAATTATGAGAAATTAAATGTAAATGTGTAAGCTCTAATGTTTTTTTTTTTTTTTTTTGTAATTCTTTTTCAAAATCTCCACAACAAACTGTGCGCTAAGGACTAGTTCCTGTCTGCTTATTATTTTAATTGGCTAAGATTATGTTTCATGAGCTTGAACAGGGAGACTTAGTAACAATATTGTTTGGAAAGTTTTATAAAGTAAAACTATGCTTTGGAACTCGCGTTCAAACTTAATTTTTACTAATTCTTAAAAAATTTTTTTTTGCAAACATTTTTATACAATGGTACATGTATCTTAATTTAAAAAAAATTTAAGTCAATGTTTAAATAAAATGTTATGAACTAGAAGGCTCCGCCCCCTGCTCCGCTAACGTTATGCCAACCCCCGGAGGATTGCTACGCAATCCTCATAGGTTTGCTCCGCAAACCACTTCTCGCTTCGCTCGCTAAAAGGTAGGACACAATGACAATGTGTCCTAGTAACAATACTTTTTTTTAATTATATTACCAAAAACTTTAAACGTTGAAACTGTAAAATTAAATTATAATTCATCTTGCCATCAATAAATTTTTTCGCCATGTAAATATATATATAAAATCATTCAATTTAATTTCTTTTAAACTACAAATGAAAACAATGGAACCACTGGCAAGCCATTATTTATAATTTTATTTCTACCATTATTTATTATTTTCCACGTTATTTTCACACATTTCCCTGCGTTTTAGTTTAATTTATAACATTATTGGTAGTTTGTTTTGGCATAATTGACGTTAAGCTTACAATACTTTTGCCTACCAGAAATGTGTACGTTACTAAGGTAATACGTCATAAAAATGAAGTTTATAGAAATCTAGTTTTCAAAATTCCCAACAGATGGCGCCACGTCAATGTTCCGCTAATGTAAAGTTTAAAAAGGCGTTTTTCAAAACTTCTATTTTTAATGTAATAGGGTTTATATTCTACCTAATTTAAGCTGACATCAACAAAATAATTATTTACTAATGAATTGAAGTGGCTAATTGTCAAAATGGTTTACATATTGGCAAAATAAAAATTTGGGCGCACAGAATTTCGTAAACAAACAAACTGTTGCCACTCAGCGTACAGAAAAACAGCGTTTTTCAATCACTGCATAAGAGAAATATATATAAAGATTAGGAAAAATCCAAAACTGTATACAAAATCATGTTAACACATTAAAGATGTATTGTTTATTTCTTAAATTTAATTTCTATTGCATTATTAACTCACTATTCTGCATGTTTATGTTGTTGCCATGCACACATATTCCAAATGCAAATTTAAGAACATGAGAATTCATTAACCTTATCAATTTAATTTCTATACATGGGGAGATTCTTATTTTGTTTGCAAATAACTCCTCCTAATTCAGATTTTTCTTTTCTTGATAGTTATTGAACTTTTTAGCTCTTCAACTATTTAAAAATTGTGCCATGGAGCTGATTTCAAAAAGTTGTAATAAATAATATTTACATTTTGACTACTTGTTCAGAATTAATTTTTTTTTTTTTAGTGCATTTTATTTTAAAGTAATTTTTTTTCTTTTAAATATTGACATATTCTAATATAAAGAATTTAGGCACATTTGTTAGATAACAATACAAGGATTTTTACTTGGTATCAGGATTTTTGTAAATATCTTATTGGTATTGAATAAAAGGGTCGTTAAACATGAAGAATTGGGAAAATGAGTTGAATATGTCCATATTTTAAGAAGTGAATTATCATGAAGATTTTTCTGCCATGATACTAATTTAATAAAATGTTATTGAAACAATTTTCAGACAATATCATAGGTTTGAAAAAAATATCAATTTTATTATTTTTATTTTACTAAATATATTATCATTTTTTAAAAAACACCAATTACATTTACAGTACCTTAAAATGTACGTGTAAAAACTTTGTGAACCTTTTACAGTCTTTTTGCAAGAACCACACAGCAAATCCTCCAAAGAAAAAGACAAATATAGAACATTCAGCCAAGAAACCTAAAATGGAAATAAAAAATGTGTCCAATGATGATGAAATTTTTGCCCAGTGAGTAGTTTTTAATGTTATATTACAAAGAGAGATTAAATGTACACAGATTGTTGTTACTGTATCTTCAAATCTTGTAACCCAATTATAACTCATTTCAAATGTTGTACTAATTTGAAAGAAATTTGGTTATACACTTACATAGTCCTGATGACAGTCCAATATTCAAATGTCATACTAATTACTATGTGTAGTAACAACTAACTATAATTAGAAGTTTCCCCCAACCCAAGGAGGATTGATACGCAATTCTCCATGGTTTGCTTCACAAACCTAGGCCGTTTTTTTAATTTTATTTCCCCCAAATCTTTGTCTTTTTCCTAAAAAAAAAATCCGTTTTTTTTTTTTTTTTTTTTTTTTTAATTTTAAAATATAGAAGTTTAAAATAAAATCCAACATTGAGTTTTAATAGTCTTTACTTGAAGAGTCCTTGGCAGGGAACTAAAAGTATACTTTTTAATACAATTTTCAACCATAGAGGTACATTGACTATTTTCAGCAAAAAGTACCTTATTTTATGAAGAAGCTACTTAATATCCCCTCTTATATTTGTGAATTGCTGAATATGGTATGAGATTTCAGTAACACAAGCTGAATTTTTTTTCTAATTTTGAGTAGGGTCGTGGGTTGGTTAAGCAAGAATTTACATCGCATAAGTAATGGATTGCGGACATCAGGACATTGAAACATAATTACTAAGTTTGTTTTAAACTAAAAGTATGAAGTAAATAATTTTTCCAATGTAGTATTTTTGTTAAATATGTAAAATTCTCAAATGTTTTATTACTTGAAACGTCTTTCGCGTATAGTTTAATTTTTGTTTTAAGTTTTTTTTCTCTTTTTTTTCATGTATAATTGATTTGGACTTATGTTTTAGCTTTTTGGCTAATCACATCCTTGTTTATTAGCACAATAATAGACTGTAATTTTTCTGATTTTAGGTTCTTGAGTGTTTATTGAAAAATTCTATGAAACTGTATGTTTATATGTTCTTAAGTTTAGGATATGTTAAAACTATTTTTTGTTATTTGTTTGATAAAGCCAGAGTGATGGAGTACTTACTACCTTGATTTTTTCCTTTTATACGAGTTTCTTGTGGAAACAAATTGTGCAAAATTAATATTTGATATGTTAGGAGGGATATGTTAATTGTTTATTTGTAACAATTCATAATTACATATTTCCTACAGGGTTGTAGCACTCATGGAAATTATCACAAAAATTTCAATGATATTTATTGACTGGTGAAAAGAAAATATATATAAAAAAAATTGTTTTGGTTAATGACGCAACCTCAATAGGCGTCAGGACATTGGATCAGATTTATCGTGTACCAGTCCGTATACACGCCAGTATAATTTGTTGGATGTTCTGGTTGACTTTCTAGTATTTTTGTAGCAACCCTCCGATTAGAAGCTCAATACTGTTTTACTTTCCCTGTTGGGTCCATCACACAGGCTCGAACTATCAATCCTCTGAATGCCTTTATCTACTAAGCATATAATTTTTGCTGCTGTTGGAATTTTTTTTTTTTTTAATCATACATTATTGAGTTAATTGTGCTTTACATATCACTCTCTCCTACATTGATATAAATTTTTTTCTCAGCAAAAGTATAAACAAAAAGAAATGTTTAGTTTTGTTTTTCATAATACTTTGCTACGCTCATATTTGAAACTAATTCTCTTTATTACCTAAATAACTATTAATGTGTGAATATATTAGTTACTTTTCATATATGTCATGTAGTAATTGGTTCTTTTTTCCCCCTTGCGTTTCAGGTTTCTACCGGAAGAAGAAAATGTTACATCTACGTCAGTTGATGTCCCTATGAAGGTTAGTTTCTAGCTAGTTCTTACCAGCCTTTATATTTACTAGTTCCTTATTATTTAAAAATCCAGATTTCTGTTGGATTAGCAAAATTGCCCATTCAGCTGATCTCTAAATGTATTGGGCATGGAATATTTCTTTGAATTAGTGAAAATCTACTTATTTTATTGAATGTTTGATTTCAGCAAACTAATGAGTTTTTCAATTACCATGAAAATAAAATTTCGGATATTTTTTGTATTGACGTGTCTGAAATTTGCAGCAGTCCTGTTTTTAAATTACGAGTTGTAATGGAAATCCATAAATAAGTTATTATAAATCATAATTTTGCCTAGTTTAATCAACAAATTTATAGCACTTTTGAAAAAAATCGTGATATGGCAATTGCTTCCCTGTAAGTGTTTATTTTATTACTTTTCTGATTTTATTTGGTATTCAAATATTTTTTGGGGTTTTCAATTAGGGATATTGCGAAGGTGAATATCGTTTCCTATAGTGGTAAATTGATAATATAATTTACTTGCGCAGTGTAAAAAAATACGCTATGCATCGTTTCGTGATTTAGCAATACAAGGTCGTCTGGTAATGGCAACAATGTTGCCAGGATAGTCTTAGGATACATCTGGCGTTCGTAATTTTACCGTTGCATTTAAAAATTGGTTTAATCCTTTGGCGTACACTATTCTTGATGATTTTAGTTACAATTCGGAAGATAATAAGCATTATTATTTTTAATAAAAAGAAGTTCAAAGCTTATTACAATGTAAACAAACAGTTGTTCTTCACTTCGCCTGCTGCTATAAAATTGAGCTAGCTGTCGCGATGTCATTGCAGGTTTAATCGCTGAGCTAAATAATAACTGGAGTGTAGACTATACATGCGCTTTTTTTCCACTGTTTCTTTTCCAACAAAGTGGCAAAAAGTCTTTCGCTTTTGCTAATTGGCTATTTTTGTTATTTGGAAAGAATTTATGTTCGAAAATACGTTATTTATATTATAATTCTAATGCAACGCAAAACATTAGTACACAATATTGGAAGAGGATTGTTTTCCTCCTTGGTTTTTTAATGCATACTACGGAAAATTCAAACTGATACTATTGTTTTCTATTTATAGTTTCTTAAAAACATTTTAATTAAAATATTGTTAAATTTTATATTGATTTACATGGCGTAAAAAAAGTATTGTTTCTGTGATTAATTGTAATTTAAACTTTCAGTTTTAACTTTTTAAATATTGATTTGTTACTAGGACATATTGTTATTGTGTCCTACCTTATAGCGAGGATTAGTTTACGAAGCAAATCAAGGAGGATTGCATATGAATCATCCAGGGGGCGGAGTACCCTAGTGAAAAAAAAAATTGGTGAATGCATTAACAAGGTGTATGTGAGTGGGAAAACCATCTGCAATCTTTGTTCTAATTTTTATGGCAAAAGAGATTATTGGGCCATTTAAGAACAAAGAGAGAGTATTAGTAAAATATGCTAACTGAGGAGCAAGTCTGCAAAAGCTAACATGTGACAAATTATGCAAAATAAAATAAGCATTACTTTTTTATATGAAAAAGGGTGGGGGAGGGGATTCAAACATACACAGCTTTTTTTAGGAGAAAAAGTTAAGGCTCTTTTTATGTTTAGCCTGTACCATGTCTGGGTAGCAAAAAGAATAATACTTTAATATATTGAATCTTTATTTATTCATAATTAGTAGTTATAAGTTAATTTCAAGTGAGGTATGATGATTAGTAAAATAAAGGATTAGCTTTTATAAAGATATAACAGAAATGTCTACGATTCTTATCATAGTTTGGAAAGTGTTTATGCAGCGAAATCGGTCATTGGAGAAATTGTATGCTGAACAATTGCCATGTTTTCTGAGAATAATCTTAAAACATTCCAATTCATAAGAGTCTATTATTTATATTGCCAAAATATGCGGTAACTTGCTGATTGAATTTTATTTTTGTTTGCAGGACGTTTCTGGTGCAGAAAATACTATTGTAGAGAATGGAGATGGTGCCCAAATGGCAGAAAAAGAAACGGAAACTTCTCGTCTAGTCCCATCCAGATCTTACATCGGTACAACCTTAGTCTCCAAAGCTACAGCTCGGAAGTCGATAGCCATCCCTGAATCAATAAAGAAAAAGGTACAACTTGCTAATATTCTACCAAAGAAAGTGAAGACGGTTAGAAAGCGACCTGGGCTCATAAAGAAACCGCAAGTGAATAAAGTACCAAAGGCAAACTCAGCCAAACGTAAAGCTGCCCAATCATCCACTGTGAAACCGCCTCTATCCGCGCTTCCAGCACCTTCCAAATTAAATAGCCAAGGAACATCAGGAGAAGAACCACACCTAGGCGAACAACTAGAAAACAACGAAACTCTGCAAAATCCGCCATCTCCAAATGCTTCTGAATCGTCTGTTGCTACCATACACACACTTTTGACCCCAGAAAACCAGCAAAAATTGACTCCAATAAAGAACAGGCATGAAGGGCTTCTGACCAAAAATGAGTCAAATACATTGTCTGTTAACTGCCCTCCTTCCGGGTCAGGGGAGCAGTCTTCTGAAATCGAAAGAAGGTATGAAATATCATCCCCCGCAAATTGCCATCCACCTTCTACTGAAAGCGGAGGATTTCAGTCCATTTACCGGAACGATAACTTGGATGCGTTTTTGCGATACATGGCGTCGCTTTTGCGAACACTTCCTTTAAAAAAATCCCTTAAAATCCAGAATAAGTTGATTACTCAAGTACTAAAAGAACACGACTTGTCTTCGTCTGACGATGTTTCCGACGTGTCCTCGGAATCGGATTAAGCTGCAGTTTCAAGGAGCTTTTAATTCAGTTGTTTGACAAGGTCGACTTGTTTATTGGTATACTGGGAAACCAGTATTTGTGATTGGGCATAGATGTGCATCTTAAATTTAGTTAAGTTTTTACAGATAATATATTATGCCAAATTCTATTTTTGAATAGTTATTAAAATTTGGCTTTATTTTACTATGCTGAAGCATAAATTCTGTATAAATGCATTATGGACTTATACAGTTGTGAAGATCTGTATAAAATGAAAAGAGGAACACAACACAGTTCATTTCATATCCTAGCAGTCTTCTTCGTAGTTGACAGAATGAAATGCACCAAATTTTTAACCACATTTTTTACCCTTTTTGCTGATTATCAGCTTATTTACTGCTCATTGATAACTCATGTTGCATTCAATAAATATTTCAACATAATACTCACATGAAATTTTATTTAAAATGTGTTTGGGGTAAAGATTTTAACTTTAATAACTATGCTGTTTCTACTCGGGAATGATTTATTTTTAAAAGTTTTTTTAATTATTTCTGCATAACAATTTGATATTTCAATGAGATTGAAATGGAAAACTTCAATCTCATTGAATCAGCATCATATTATATATTCTTTAAATGTTTAATCTTAAGTTTTTGCAAGTACGCTGGCTTTTAAAAATAAATTTTACAGATTTTTTCCTCCAGAAATATTAAATTTGGCTAATAGTTTGAAAAGTTGTATTTTTTAATAGTTTTTTAAAAAATACTAGGGGGCTCCGCTGACACTCCGCCAACCCCCGGAGGATTGAATCGCAATCCTCTTTAGTTTGCTTCGCAAATCAACACCGGCTTCGTACACTGTAGACAATGACAATGTGTCCTAACAACAATACTTTTTTAGTTATATAAATTATTACTGGCAGTGCCGTCACACAAATTTATTTTTCGGATGTTGAGACAAGAAATTTCCCAGCTTAACGATCCGAACATGAACGATTCAAAATTCCCAACTGAATGGTGTCGGGTACCAGCTGAAGTGTTGTTCTCGTTATCCGACCATTGTTAATAATATAAAGCATCGTTCCCTTGTCTTTCTTCGAGAAAGGCCTCGAACCAAAGCGTCCTTTATGTAGTAAGTAAATACGTACCAATAACCAATCGAGGACGCTGTGCTCGAACCAACGCCAGTAGTTCAATGTGCAGCTCTAGTGCGACGTTGATTAACCAAAACCACACTTAACGATTCGAAATTCACAACGCAACAGTGCTAAAAAAAAATTCCCAGTTCCAACTTGCAGACATTTATCAACTGTTTTATAGGTAATATTAAACAGTTCTCTCGAAAGTATTGATTTGCTGCATGCAGTGTTCCGTTTTGTGGTAATAATATTAATTTTCCCGAGGCATAAATTTTACCAACTAAGGGATTTTTAAAACTCAAAATTCCCAACTTTGAGAAAAATTATATTTTTCCTAACAAATTTGCGCAATGTAAAATATACTCTCAACACTTTTATGTTTGTTTTTTTTAAATGTAAGTTTAATTTGGGATAATTACAATGGCATTGTTTTAATTTTTTTTAGGGGAATTGTTTTTTTTTGCTTAGAGCCACTTACGATTAATACAAAAAACGAGTACAATATAGTATAATCATTTATGTAGATTCCAGAATGCCTTTGCACATTGATATTCTCTGAATCCGTGGAAATTTTTTTACATAGTACTGGAAATTTTCAAAAAACAGTGTATTCCATTTTCGTTTTTACATTTCAAAATGAATTAATTTGCAGTCCTGGAATATATATTTTTAAATATATATATATATATTGGAGAACCTGCACTCAGTGGAGTCACACAATATATATATATTTTGGGGGGGTTTAAACAAGAAATTTCCAACTTAATACCGTGATGAAAATTCCCAGTTCCAACTTGTCGACATCATCTTTTGTTTTATATAAATTGGGTAATATTAAACAGTTTTCTCACAAGCATTGATTTGTTGCACCCATGTTTCATTGCAGTGTCCGTTCTGAGATATAATTTAAATGTAATCGTGCAAGTTGGGCAATTTCTAATCTTCCCTAGCTTTCATTTGCTAATTATATTAGTTTTCTTCACGCATAAATTTTTCCAACTCGCGGACTGTTAGAAGTTGAAATTCCCAACTTTTAGAGTATGCAGATTATAAGGGGGGGGGGGGGTGCGACGGGCCTGCCCGCACCACTAACTCGAATTCTGGCTCAGTTTCCGAGCCTCAGTTGGTAAGGCGTTCAGCTACTAATCAGAGGATTGGTGGTTCGAATCCGTGCAATGGACTTGACATAGAAAAGTAAAAAAGTAGTGATCTTGCGATCGGAGGGTTGCCAGCTTCGCTACAAAAATACTAGAAAGTCGTCCAGAATATCCAACAAATTATACTGGCGTGTATACGGGACTGGTGCACGATATATCTGATCGGAGTCCAAAGTCCCGATGTCTATTGAAGGCGTTGGGTGCCAGTTCAGGTGTTTCCTTGTCATCTGACCATGGTTCTAAAATAACGAGGTGCATGTATGAATGTGTGTGAATGTGTATGTGTTCCCGGGTCTTTCCTTCGAGATTGACCCCGAACCGTCGCCAATAGCCCACTGTGCAGCTCTAGTGCGACGTTAATTAACAAAAACCAAACCAAACCTGGCTCAGTTTCCCAGAATACTTTCTTGCGAATAAATTAGTATAGAAGTAAGGCGCGTAGAAAATAATCACTTTCCGTGTTTTGTCAGCTTCCCGCCGGAATTATATTATTTAAAGTTCCGTTTTCTTTTCCGAGCGAGTCGCGAAGAATGACACACGACCCCTTTCTTTCAACAAGATGAAAAAAGCTAGCAAGAGTCCTTGAGCTTCTCGCTATCATGTTTCGATTCACCGTTATCTTTGCAACGGATTAATTCATTCAAAAATGGAGCCCTGAGAAGATATTGGCGTTCTTTTAAAGAAACAGCTGCTCTATGTTTCCGTTCTTTTGAAATTTAAATAATGTTAATCAGTAATAATACTAAAATGGTTCGGAAATTCGGACAATCACTTCACTTTTTTTCGCAGTCGGCGATGAACGCGTTCACTTGTGTGTTTTTCTCTTTGGAAATTTAAAAAATATGTTACTTGTAATTTACGCGATTATTGTAATGAAATAAATATTAAAATAAAATAACCATTTCGATATGCCCCCTTAATATATTGGATTCCTCACAAATGGTAAAACCTGGCTTAACTATTGTGTCGAGTCTATTCAGGAACAGGGCGTTCTCTTACATTTAAAAGAACAGGGGGAAAGAACGGAATGTTTTTTTTGCCCTCCTAGTCCTGGATGTGTTTAAGCATTTGAACGGATGTAGCAGTCTTCGAACTTGTCTTCTAGTGGGTACTGGTTTTTGCATTGTTAAATTTTTCAATTAGGTAAGTTTTTTCTCGGAACTTTATTAAAAACTAGTCGCCTCTAAAAATCATGCAATGATATAATACACTGTTTGTTTTACAAGGTTTTAAATCGTTAGCCTTTTAACGGTTGACTTACAATTAGAAAATTGAATTGTTATGAAAATATACGTTTCTTAAGTTACTAATATTGCTCCCATATAGCATAACGGATATTTTTATTCTTAAATACACGAAAAAAAATATTCTAGTAGAGCTTAATTAATCGTCAGGGGCAGTGGCGGCCCGTGGTCGAAAATATTAGTGCAGCCGAAATCGTGTGAAATCCCCTTATTTTCCACAACTATACATGAACGGAAATTCTAAAATAAAAATTTCCTTTCAATTTTTACGAAATGATAACATGCGAAAAAAATAGAAAACACTTATTTTTGGAAAATTAAATCAATCATCCTTTCTTTTAAACTTGCGAATCGGTCAATTTTAATTTTAGTAACGAAACAGAACACACTTGTAAAATTATCAGGAAAACTACTTTCGTTTGGAGAGATTCTTGGAAATTCTCGGCTTTCCCCAGCCCGCTCCGCCGATTCACGCACTAGCTAATCAATTCATCGTAGTCTAAGTACAGCAGATTTGAGAACATCCTTTTGGGCTGCATTTGTGTAGCCACAACCTCCATTTTAGCGTGTAGGGGAAGTCATGCTACGTAAGGTAGGCACGGCAACGATGCAGACGATTTCGAATTTCGCTTTTTGGCAGCAGTTTTGATTGAATAGAGTTTTCCCCCCTCCTGAATTGTGCAGTACGGCAACAAGCTTGCTATTTATCGGAGATTTTTTTAACTTACTGTAGAAATTTCATTTCCAATTCTAATCTTCATTTAAGAAAAGTAGTAAAATATATAATTTTAGTTTTAAAATACACTAATAAAATTAGGTGCAGCCCGGCTGTACTTGCTGGAGTATGGTGGAAGGAAAAGATTGTTTAAGAAGTGTTGTTTTCCGTTTTAAATAATATTTCTCTGTATAAAATAAGAGTAGATTATCGTTTTAAAACAAAAGTCAATGGTAATTGATGGAAAACAATGGTGTATTTTTTTTAATTTCATTTGAGGTTTAATATTTTTAATAACAAACTAGTGTTTTTAAACCCATTATTTTACTCTGTTTATATTTTTTTCTAATAAACTGAAAGCGCATTAATTTTACTATGAAATAACAGGGTAGAATGAGGGATATATATATTTATGAAAAATATATGTGCCAGAACTGCAAATTAAATTATTTTTAAGTGTACATATGAATTTTCTATAAACTTTTTAGTAAATTTCTAATAGTATATTACAAAATGTTTACGGTTTCAAGGAATCTCAAGGTGCAATGGCGTTCTGGAATCTATGACAATTACAATAAAATATTGCACTCGTCTTTGTATCACCCTCCAATGGCTCGTAAGCAAAATAAAAACAACAGATTAAAAAAAATCCCATTGTAGTTACAAAATTAAAACATATTTTTTTAAAGAATATAAAAATATTACGGTATTAAAATATTACACTGTACAAATCTTAAGAAAAATATCATCTTCTCCATCATATAAAGATTGCAGTATACTAATTTCATTAGGATTTGGATTGTCATCCTCCTAAATTATTTTCTCCTTAAGTAATTTTTGTTGTGTGTGTAGTGCGGGTCCCTAGGTTGCAGCATGTGCCTAAATCAAGCCCTGCTCTGAAAACTAGATGACAGATCAACCATTAAAAATACATTGACGATTCAGGACGCCATGATCTCCAAAGGGTAAAATCAAAATTTCTAACCATTTTTACTCAAATGTAACTTACCTGTATCCACCCGTTACCTCGTTTGTTATTTATTTAGAACGAACCTCTGATTCCTTATCGTATCCTAAAAAGAATTTAAGATAAAATCGCGTTCAAGCTTCGATAATGTATAGGTATTCAGTCAATACATATTTTTTTTTATGGTAAATGTACAGTGCGTGCTTCAATGGGTGACCTTTTCAAATATAAAGTTACCTGTGAAAAACAGTTCTGAGGAAACGGTGTAGGTGAGTGATTTATATTTTTTGTATCTCACAGAATGACACACGTTTACTCTAACTTCAAGAAATTCTTTAAACATTTTCTAACGAAGTTCACTAAACACTTACATAAGCTTATTTTCTTCTTTCCGCGGCATGCTATTTGACGACGACAGTAAGGGGTAGGGGCGGATTTAGACATGGGCTACATAAGCTGCAGCCTAGTGCCCCGCACCACACACACACAAAACAGTCAATTTGAGGAAAAAATATTTGGAAGGATGATAATCCAAATCCTGTTAAAAAGAGTATAATACAATTTTTTTTTTATATAATGGAGAAATATTCTATTTTTCTTAACAGATTTGTACAATGTGAATACACCGCCAATACCTTTATGTTCTTTAAAAAAAAATGTGTTTCATTTGTGATAATTACATTGTTTTACTTGTTTTTGGAAATCAGTTGTTTTCGTTTTCCTTGCATTTTTATTTTGCTTAAAGCCATTCGAGAGTCATACAATGACGAGTGCAATATTTTATTACCATTCTCATGGATTCCGGAATGCCATTGCACCTTGAGATTCATTGAAAGGGTTGAAATTTCGTAAAATAGTATTGGAATTTTACAAAAAAAAAAGTGTATCCCAATTTCCTTTGTATACTTAAAAATGATTTAATTTGCATTTCTGGAATCTATATTAAAAAAAATAATTCCGACCCGGATTTATTTCATACCCCTCTTCACTAGAGATGGGCGGGCCCGCACCACATATTCGGCCTAGGGGCCCACTTACTCTAAATCCGGATCTGAATAAGGGATAATAAACGTCAGCAGTTTTTTTTCCTAAGGCCCACACGGGCAGGGGTGCCCACAGGGGGGGATCATGGCGCACGGTGCGCCATCAAAATTTTTGGGGGGGATTTTTTTACATAGCTTTTTTATTATTATTTTGTTTTAGGGGGGAAATGTTTTGGGAAAAAATTATTTAATAAGTATAATACATTATATAATGTGCCTTCAATCACTGGAATTTTCAGCGAATTCGAGAAACGCCTCTTCGGCACATAAGCTGGATGACATTGTAAAAAAATTACGTACGCGTTTACTCATCTTTGTCCAGTTCAAACATTCAGAATACACTTCAGTGCTGAGATTGAAATTAAAAAACGCTGTGAAGCAATAATTTTTCCATTAGCAAGAATGTATAAATAATAATAAATATAAAGAGTGCTACAAACTCAGAACCTGGAATCTCATTTCATATCCTTATATCATAAATTACGATTACATTACAAAACATCTAAGCAATTGCTGCAACAAATTTAACTTTTCCGCTTGTGATGAGGCATACGTTTAAAAAAAAAACTGCATTGAAGCAGACTGTCTCCTCATCTCAATAACACGTGTAACATAAATTACGATTTTTATATACAACTCCACTAGAAACTAATTATTCCCATTCCATACGTTTGTTTACTAGTAAGTGTAGACGATTTTACTTTATTTGGGTTTCGTCTTGGCCGGTCGAATAAGTTTTAATAACTTCAATGGTGTTACAGCAAAAGAACAGATAATATATTTCAGTCAACAAGAATGCTTAGTTTTTCTGAACTTACTGTTGAAATGTGGAGTAAAGTTACAATTATTTAAATTGTAAAAAAGAAAAAACCTTAATGAAAAGTATTTTCTGAGTTTGAGAAACTGTAGTGGTAAGTGGATAAATATTTTATGGCATTTTTAAATTTAAGTTTAATTTTATAAGGTTTCTTAAAATTCGATAAAATGAAGTTTTTGCATTTAATAATCATATTTAAAATATCCAAATATAAGAATGGGGGAGCTAAATTGTCTTCCAGTGTTCAAAAAGGGACACAACTCGTTCAACCTCAAGACAGGTTTGTAGTAAGACAATATTTCCGGGAAGAGCAAAAATATTTTCAGGGATGGTAAAAGAAAGAAAATAGTTTTACTATTTATTTTCGTATAAAACTGTTTATAAAATTATGTGCAGGTAATCAGCTCAAAATCTTCCTTTTTAGTACATTATAACTCTCCGCTTTTTGCCATTGAAAGTTTTACAAAATAGTAAAGGTTTTGTAAATTACTTTTTAACGTGTAATAATGCTTTGATATTGAATAATAAGCTTTAAAATAAAAACTCATATTAGGAGGCACCCCAAAATCCTCCTAAATTACCTCATATGGTTGATAAACTTTATATATGATTTACAACTTTATGAAATAAATTTTTTAAATGCCTTTAATTTAAAAATATACATTATTCATTGTGTAATTTAACTTTGTTTTTAACAAAATAAAATTTAAAAATAAATTTTAATTTATTCTAAATTATATTTAGAAATGGTATTTTTAAATCCTTTCAAAATAACAAGTACGAAGCAAAACTGAAAAAAAGTGCGTATTGGTTAAATCTAAACATTACAGTAACACGTGTCGAAATAGACACCTTATCATGATATTTCTATCCCGATTTCCCATGCAAATGATTAAAGACGTTTCACGTTAAAAACCGATTTTCTAATTTTTTTAAAGAAATTGTTTCCACATAAAGCAGCGGCACCAGTGGCACACCCTTAATGGTGACCCTGCTTATAAAAATGCGTTTGTTGAAAACGGATATGCAGCCAGGAGATTATTGTAGTTTCTAAAAGTTGCTGGTCTGGTACATGTTGAATAATAATAATAAAAAAAGAAAAATTAGAGATTGAAATGGAGAGTGAATTTACATAATGTAAATAAGATGTGGGGGGTCACAATACAAGTTTACGCGAAGGTGGGGGGGGGGGTGTCCGGTCCTCTTCCCCTTTGGCTACCTCCTTGGGGAGGGAAGGGTAGAGAAATTTGGGGGGGGGGATTTGCGCCATTGGCCTTGGGGGGGATGGGCACCCCTGCACACGGGACTGTATTGATATCCCTTGCACTCAAATTCCATTTTTGCGCTAGTTTGGTCTAGTCGGGCTAGTGCCGCTACACAAAAACAAGTGGGGGGGGGGGGGAAACAAGAAATTTACTAACTTAGCGATTTGAAATCCTCAACTCGAAATTCGTAAATCAACAGTGCTGAAAATTTCTAGTTCCAACTTGTCGACATTTTTCATCTTTTTTTATACATATTTTAAGTAATATTAAACAGTTCTCTCACAAGCATTGTTTTCTTGCACCCGTATGCCAATGCAGTGTTCGTTCTGAGGTCTAATTTAAATGTAATCTTACAAGATGGGTGATTTCTAATCTTCCCTAGCTTTCATTTGTTAATAATATTAATTTTCTTCAGGTATGAATTTTTCTAACTCGGGGTTTTTAGAAGTTGAAATTCCCAACTTTCGGGGTTTCCAGATTATTGAGGGGGGGGGGGGGGGGCAGTGCGACGGACCTTACTCTCATAACCCTTTGGGGGGGGGAGTTAAAAAAAATCCGCCCGGTGAGTCGGGCACGAGCAAATTTTACACTTCAACTTCTAACCGACAGAGTAATTAAAATAATCATTAACTTAATTGCATTCATTCAACGCGTGGCTGATAGGTCTAAGATTTCAAAATTTTCAAATGCATGTTCGAAAGTTGTCAGTGAACAGCTCAGCCTTAAGTGTGTTAATACATAAAAAATAAAATGACAGTAGTTATTTGTTACTGATTCACTACCTCCTCAAGAATAGATCAGGACGTACAATGGAATTTTTTTATTAAAATATTTCATTATTAATTAATATTTTATTTATTAATGAAAATAATGCCAATACTTTCGTACAGGTTGAGTATTATATGTTTTTCATCCGAGCTTCGGTTAGGCTCTCTATTTGGCCATTTTTCACTTATTGAACTGGTTGAATATATAATATAAGGAAAGTTTGAATTAAAAGAATTATTAAAAAGGGGTAATTGACTCCCCTTTAGTTTAAAAAAAAATTAATATAAATGAAAGGGGGAAAAATAAAATAAACATTTAAAAAACGACCGTAGGTAGATTTAGGAGAGTACTGCGACACGGTAGGAGCAGCCATAGAAGCAGCTTATGGACCACCGGCGGACCACCATGTTTTCCACCGGATATTGGAAACTTCATACTCCTACGCACGGTCTTTGATGTGTTGCCACTGGATCTTGAAAATTTTGTATACTCCTACAGGAAAAAAAAAAGTTTAGTTGTAGGAAATGATTATAGAAGGCAGCGCTATTCCTTAGGAATAAGTACGAACACGTGAAATAAAAAGCCTTGGAAATTTTCTACGTTCTCATTATGCAACTGAAATAAACAATATTCCTCATCGAACGACCGAACGTTAATCTCCATTCGACACCACCTGCTCTGTTGTTTAGATAGGATTAGCTTATACACGACTGTAAAAAAATTTATTACAAACGAACTTTGGAAAAACTTTGGCATGTTCCTTCCATCAATAGTGGGACCCTCCGTGACAAATAGTCTCGTTCGTCATAGACAGTGTTCACTCTAAGCGTTTTTTGAAGGGCGGTCCGCCCTGACCGCCCTTTTTTCATCTCAATAGCGCCCTCATGCCCCTTTTTTAAAAATGCCCCCCTCTTTCGAAAAAAATTCCGCCCCTATTGTCCTTTTTAGTCAACTACAAGCATCCTTGCTTTCCTAGCTGTCTTTAAAAAAAGCATTGATTAAATTTTTTTTGTGTAAATTGGTATTTAATGAATTATGACAGTAGAAAAACAAACTTCTTTTTAACTAAAGCATGTTTTGAAATCGCGATGATTCCGTGGTAATTTCGAGCACGGGGCATTGCACGAATCCTATTGGTTGCCTGTAAGATGGTTTGGGGCGAGATTACAAGATTATACATTTTATTACCAAATTGTGAATTTTAGTAGCCTTTTCATCAGTTTTGCAAGGTGTCTAATTCGGGCTACTTACCGATTTGGTTTTTAGCGAAATCATTAATTTTAAAATGTCAAATTTTGAATTTCCAGTAGTATTTCCACAAAGTGACATCAATTATGTACTGTTCTTTCCTTCGAGATAAGCCCCGAGCCATCACCAATAGCCCAATATGCAGCTCTAGCGCAATGTCAACCAATAAATCGGAATTTTTTTTTGTTTGGTCACGGGTCCGATGTGTCAACGGGTAGCCACGCTCACCCACATTTTTTTTTTTAAAGTGCCCTTTTAAAAACAAGAAGTGCCTTTCCGAAAACGGGTGTCCTTTTTCCGCTAACAGCGCCCTGCCCCTTTTTATTTCTAGAGTGAACACTGGTCATAGAACTAGGTTTATATACACAAAAATGATTTTTAAAAACATTAAAATAAAACGCTTTTTATGTAACGAAGTTCTCGAGTAAATATGTCATTCAAATGATATGTAGCCGTATCAAGTATTTGTAGTAAATAAAAAAAATCTGATTGGATTTTCAAAAAAATCTGGATATTTACCCATAAATTTGTGTGGATGTTAAAAAGACCCGCGTCTGCTGAGAGCAGCCTTGTATACGACACATTTAAATGGTCATCACGTTTGACCTTCAATTTTTTTTTTTTTTTTTAAACTTCCTCAAGCAAAACATTTTTTTGCGCATGCGCTGATGAATTCTATATAATTAAGCGCGCCAAAAAGCGAGTAGTGGGAGAGATTACAGTGGTATAGTGGCTATAGAGCCCCTTCTAGTCACTATAACAGTGGACTGCGATATGTAAACAAACCTTCCGGCGCGTAGGTTGACAATTGTATTACACGTGACTGGTGAATTGTTGTATTTTGTGATTACATTGATGAAATATTGTATTGTCAGATCACTATTAGTAAGTATAAATTTTTTCTTATGATAACTTTTTTTTTTAATTACTAACCAGCTGACATGAAAAAGGCTAGGGAAAAGTTGAATTACCGGCTACCCTTTAAGATTTCTTTGTGTTTGTATATAGTTATGTAAAGACTAAATAAGAAATTTAAACATAAAATACTTAATTATATTTTAATAAACTTATTAGTAGTATACCTTTATCAGTGGCATTGACACTCCTTTTTAACCTAGTACGCGCCAAAAAAAAAAAAGGAAAGTTGTTCATTTTACGTAATGTAATGTTTTTCAGCGTTCAAAGCTTTAGGAAGGCTTTAGTTTAGATTGGTTTGGTTTTGTTAATTAACGTCGCACTAGAGCTGCACAGTGGGCTATTGGCGACGGTTCGGGGCAATCTCGAAGGAAAGACCCGGGAACACATACACATTCATACATGCACCTCGTTATTTTAGAACCATGGTCAGATGACGAGGAAACACCTGAACTGGCACCCAACGCCTTCAATAGACGTCGGGACTTTGGACCCCGATCAGATTTATCGTGCAACAGTCCCGTATACACGCCAGTATAATTTGTTGGATATTCTGGACGACTTTCTAGTATTTTTGGCTTTAGTTTAGAAGAATAATTGTTTAGTAAATTACAATTCATTCCCGAATTGCAAACTTTAAAGAAAACAGCAATCATTACTTATAATAAATAAAAGTAAAACACTATTTTCACATCCAGTTTAATGCACCGCATCATGAGGCCTCCGTGGCCGAGTGGATAAAGGCGCAGCTGGGAATCAAAGGGTTCCCGGTTCGATTCTGTGCGACGGACTTGACTAAGAAAAGTAAAAAAATAGTGATCTTGTGATCGGAGGGTTGCCAGCTTCACTACAAATTACTAGGAATGTCGTCCGGAACATCAACAAAAACTATTGGCGTGTATACGGGACTGGTGCACATCTGATCGGGGTCATACGTCCTCACGCCTATTAATGTTGCGTTGGGTACCAGTTCAGGTGTTGTCCTCGTCATCTGACCATGGTTCAAAAATATGAGGCATCGTTCCCGGGTCTTTCCTTCGAGATAGGCCCCGAATCGTCGCCAATAGCCCACAGTACAGGTCTAGTGCGACATTAATTAACCAAACCAAGCGTGTATACGGGACTGATGCATGATAAATCTGATCGGGGTCCAAAGTCCCGACGTCTATTGAAGGCGTTGTGTGCCAGTTCAGGTGTTTCCTCGTCATCTGACCATGGTTCTAAAATAACGAGGTGCCGGTATGAATGAATGTGTGTGTGAATGTGTTCCCGGGTCTTTCCTTCGAGATAGACCCCGAACCGTCGCCAATAGCCCACTGTGCAGCTCTAGTGCGACGTTTTTTAACCAAACCAAACCAAACCAAAACAATTAACCAAACCAAACCAATCCGTATACACGCTAGTATAATTTATTGGATATTTTTAGGTTGGTTTGGTTTGTTTAATTAACGTGGCACTAGAGCTGCACAATAGGCTATTGGCGACGGTTCGGGGTCTATCTCGAAGGAAAGACCCGGGAACGGTGCCTCGTATTTTTGAACCATGGGCAGATGACGAGGACATCACCTGAGCTGGCACCCGACGCAACCTCAATAGGCGTCAGAATATTGGACCCCGATCAGATTTATCGTGACCAGTCCCGTATACACGCCAGTATAATTTGTTGGATGTTCTTGACGACTTCCTAGTATTTTAGTAGCGTAGCTGGCAACCCGCCGATCGCAAAATCACAACATTTTTACATTTCTTTGTTAAGTCCATCAGTCGAGCTCGAACTCGCAATTCTCTTATTACTAGACGAACGCCTTTATCCACTGGGCAACTGGGGGACCCGAATATCTATCATAAAGATCGTGCACAGTGTCCATTCAGTAAATATTGTTTGACTTTTCAATCGCTCTTGTGCATTTCAGGTAATGAATACACACGCCGGCAATGATTTCAACATCCGATTCGTGGAGCTGTGCGGCAGGGAACAGTGCCTCTACGACCCGACCCTTTCGGGCGAGATTGAGGCGGCTGCAGGAAGGGTTGCGAGGGCCCTGCAACAGCGGGGCTTCAGCTTCGGCCCGGAGAAGGTGAAGCCGATGTTCGATCGAGTTCGGGCCCTCTATGAAGAGGAGCTGCAGAACAGGGCCGAAGGACGCTGTTCGGAGTTGAAGTGGTTCCAATCGATGGACGTCTACATGAGGCCCTTTGTGCGTCCGGGCACTGAAGGTGCTTCTTCGGTGAGTTGGTTGGTTGAATTAACGTCGCACAATGGGTTATGAGCGACGGTTCGAAGGAAAGACAACGGGGCCATTGCCTAGATCGTCATCTGACCATGGTTCTAAAAATAACGAGGTGCATGTATGAATGTGTGTGTGAATGTGTTCCCGGGTCTTTCTTTCGAGATTGACCCCGAACCGTCGCCAATAGCCCACTGTGCAGCTCTAGTGCGACGTTAATTAACAAAACCAAGCCATTGCCTAGTAAATTTGAACCATGGTCAGACGGTGATGTCTTGGTTGAATTGGATTGTTTAGCTTTTGTTTGGTTGTTAGTTGGTTTGTCTAATGTCGCACTAGTGCTACACAATGGGCTAATGTCGATCTATTCCGAAGGTCAGACCCGAGAACATTGCCACGTAATTTTGAAATATGGCCGGTTGTTCCCGGGTCTTTCCTTCGAGGAACTCCAGAACCGTCGCCAATAGCCCAATGTCAGCTCTACGTTATTTTACATAAAGCAACATTTCAGAGCAATGGTGCCCCTGTTTGAGTTCAGGCTTTCTTTGCTTCGGGGTCTTAAAAAGACTGCCAACCTTCTGATTACGAGCTCGCAGCACTTTCAATGTAAAGTTTCGAACAATCCTCCAGTAATGAAATCGTTACTCTAACCCAGCGGTTACTAATCAGCATTAATGCCGCCACGCGGAAAGTTCCAATTGCGGCCCACGGCAACCTTTTGTCTGGGCGATAAACAATTGTGTTCTTCTTTGAGAATATGATAACCCGGCTTCCTTAGGGCTGCAATTGGGCTATTGCCAAGCCACCACCGACCCCTAGCTGAAACAAAAATAGAACCGGGACCCCCTTTTTTTATATATGCTCATGAAATCATGAAAGTTTCCCCTTCACTGTCTGGGTATGTATACGCAAAATACTTTCTAAAACTTTTGATTTCTTAAATATTTACATATCTGAATTTTTTTTAAATGAAAAGATTTGCAATTTCATGTGGTTAATAACGTTGCTCTAGAGCTGTACATTCAGCTATTGGCGACATTTCGTGGCCTGTCTCGAAGTAAAGACCCGGGAACAATGCCTCGTATTTTTTAACCATGGTCAGCTGACGAGGATAACACCTGAGCTGGCACCCGACGCAACCTCAACAGGCGTGATGACGTATGACCCCGATCAGATGTAAGTGCACCAGTCCCGTACACGCGCCAAACATACTAGAAAGTCGTCCAGAATATCCAACAAATGATACTGGCGTTTATACGGGACTGGTGCACGATAAATCTGATCGGGGTCCGAAGTCCCGACGTCTATTGAAGGCGTTGGGTGCCAAGTTCAGGTGTTTCCTCGTCATCTGACCATGGTTCTAAAATAACGAGGTGCATGTATGAATGTGTGTGTGAATGTGTTCCCGGGTCTTTCCTTCGAGATTGACCCCGAACCATCGCCAATAGCCCACTGTGCAGCTCTAGTGCGTCGTTAGTTAACAAAACAAAACCAAACCCGTACACACGCCGCAGGAATTGGAGGATAAGTTCGAAAGATGTATTGTTACTTCTCAGCGAAGCTGGCAACCCTCCGATCACAAGTTCACTGCATTTAACATTTTGTCAAGTCTCTTGTTTATTTTTTTACAAAAATGAAATGAAATAACAAAAAATGCACGAATTAATAAAAAATACGTTTTTTAAAAATTGAAAAATATTTAACTTTACATTCATGTCTGTTATAACGTTGCTTGAGCTCTTGATACCACGTAAGTTGAATCACAACTTTTCAGGAAACAAAAACAAACAAAAAAAAACTTTCTATGTTTGTGTTATTATAACTGCAATGAAAACTGTATATATCCAAATATGTCGAAGATAAATTTAAACCTCTTTTTGGCGCGTTTTGTCATACTTTTCTACATTCGGAATATCTGCCTTTGTTATCTGAACAAAATGGTGTGGAAATCGGTTTATTTACATTATCGGATTTTAAGCACAGATAACCAGGCACGTTGGTATAGATTTTCCATAGGGGGGAGGGTTCAGTGACTGAGCAAAGGATTTTCTTTAAGTATGTTATTCTCCCCCCCCCCCCCCCCCCCCCCAACACCACCACCACCAAAATTTAACTCCCTCTCCACCAATTTTTTTTCGAATTTTCTTTCCAGTAAACAGAAACACGTTGGCAAATAAATATCTAAACAGTTACCATTAATTATTTTTAAAAGTTATCAATAATTATTTTTAGAATTAGCAAATCACACCCTAATTATGAAATAAATTTAGAGAACAAATTCAAAATTTGAGAATCCTTGTAATATATGGACTTCCATAGTATATTTTTGTGCATCATGTTCATACGGCCCCACTTGGCGATCTTTTCCCTTTGTCGCAAAATGCTGAGTAATGAAACACGATGACATCATGTCGAGCTTAGTTTGAGATAAAAAAGGATTTCATCACTGCCTTTTGAAAACTATTCTTCGGGTAAGACCCCGACATCATATTGTTTCTGTCTGGGTGTAAATAAATACTCCCGCATACCCACAGGTGCGTTCAGGTATTCTCTCCCCCCTCCGAAAAAAGTATCTAAATTTTTTTTATGATTTTTACAGTAATTCGGTTTTTAATTTTTTTACTTGACTTCCAATGGGGGGAGGGGGGGGGGAGGAGGGGCGGTGGCTGAACCCCCTGACTTAACTATTTAAGATATAATATTAAGCTTGGCATGTATCGTTTTCAATAGCTTTCACTGCTCAATAGTTTTCACTGCTCTTTGAAGGAGCAATCGCAATTTAGTGGATTGGTATATCCGAATTCCATGTGATTTTTTAGTGTTCCAACGATGATGCCCCAGCTCTCGAGAAAGTGGCAGAAGGCATCGAATGCGAAGACGATACTCCATGCGATGTCTGCGGATCGGTGAGTGGTGCTTCTCTAATTCCTTTCATTCTGTAATAAGGTATAGACTAGATTTAGCTTCGTATTTTACACTGTATATGATATGTGATACTATTCATTTATCAGTGGGGGAGGGGAACCGAAGTACTGTCCTACCATCAGCAGAAAACTCCGCGCAAGTTTGACGGATGCTATAGAAACCGACGATTTTACTCAATTCTGGGGATGAGCAAAAGCTCAAAAACACGAAAATGCGGATTTATATTTTTATTAACCCATCCTTTTCGCTTTCCGAACCCAGAATTGAGTAAAATCGTCTGTTTCTATGGCAGCCGCCGGACTATAGAATTCTGGCGTTGGGTTTTCTGTTGGCGGTAGGACAATAACTGTACTCGTCAGTATTAAACTAGTAATGTGATCGCCGCGCATGCGCTGTTTAAGCTTTCATTACTATATATCTCGTACATCGCCTACCTTACCCTTTAACATTGCTTGAATGACAATAACATGCGATGTTGACAATTTCTCGAAGATGGTATTATTAATCGGTCCGGGTACAGGGGCCCTAGCATGATCTCCGCGGAATCGTTCCACGTTGGAATCGATCTCACAGGAAGTGACGTTTGACGATATCAATCCCAAGAGTGAGATCTTACGCGGCTCGTGGTTGGTTGTGGGATTGGCTCTTGGGATTGTATTGTGGAATCGTTTTGCAGTGGTTTTGGTCAATTGGTTGGACTTACGTCGCATTACAGTTGCACATTGGACTATTGGGACTGTTCTAGGTATATCTCAACGGAAAGACCCGGGAACACTGCCTCGTATTTCTGAACTATGGTCAGATGATGGATGTGCAGTAGTTTTGGTTAATTAACGTCACACTAGAGCTGCACAGTGGGCTATTGATGACGGTTCGGGGCCTATCTGGAAGGAAAGACCAGGGAACGATGCTCTCGTATTTTTTAACCATGGTCAGATAACGAGGCCAACACCTGAGCTGGCACCCGACGCAACCTCAATTGGCGTCAGGACATCGGACCCCCGATCAGATTTATTGTGTACCAGTCCCGTATTCTCGCCACAATAATTTGTTAACAATTTGCACAATAACTTTATCCAAAAGTTTTGATGGGAATCTATAACTGTGAGCTTGACGTTCTTACCTCTCGAAACACTACGGTTGGTTTGGTTGGTTTGTTAATTAACGTCGCACTAGAGCTGCACAGTGGGCTATTGGCGACGGTTCGGGGTCAATCTCGAAGGAAAGACCCGGGAACACATACACATTCACACACATTCATACATGCACCTCGTTATTTTAGAACCATGGTCAGATGACGAGGAAACACCTGAACTGGCACCCAACACCTTCAATAGACGTCGGGACTTTGGACCCCGATCAGATTTATCGTGCACCAGTCCCGTATACACGCCAGTATAATTTGTTGGATATTCTGGACGACTTTCTAGTAATTTTGTAGCGAAGCTGGCAACCCTCCGATCGCAAGATCACTACTTTTTTACTTTTCTGTGTCAAGTCCATTTCCCGGATTCGAACCACCAATCCTCTGATTAGTAGCTGAACGCCTTACCAACTGAGCAACTGGGGCTCCGAAACACTACGGAGAGGGCTGTTACAGATATTTGGTTGGTTTGGTTAGTTAACGTCGCGCTAGAGCTATATTATGGGCTATTGGCGACGGTTCGGGGCCTATGCTTCGTATTTTTGAACCATGGTCAGATGATGATCAGTTATTTCGATACAAAGATAGTCAGAATGATGTTGCGGCATATTATATTATAGTTAGGTTTACCATAATTTATTTTAGTAAAATTCGGAAAGTGTACTAATTCCTTACTAACTACCCTCTTTCCTAAAACAAGCACGGAGTTTGAGTGAGCTCAGACGTGAACTTGAAATAAAAACTGTTCGGACGAAATCCGGTTGTATCGTGACCCAAATTTTAGTACAAAAATTATTATCTAATATTTAAAACTGAAACCTGTTGCATATGGTACACACTATTTTGTTCGAAAACATTACAAATTGTGTGATCATTTTCACTTTTGTACGATGTTCTGCTATAATATTTTAACTATTTATATTGTATCCTATTTACTCATTACGCTTAACATATTGTATACTAAAAATATAATTTTATTTCTTCCATAACAAATACATAAAATTATATTAAAACGCCTTAATTAAGGACAATAGTATTATTTTGCAAGTATTTATTATAATATTTATATAAACAGTTTCATAATAAAATTACATATTTTCACAAAGTATTCCAATTTTTTTTACTAAATACATAATTATTCTAAATCAAAAATTAATTTCCGTATCTACTAATTTTCATTTAAGTAATTTTGATTTTTTTTTTAATATTGATCCAGATATAATATAAATGTTATTTTTTTTCAAAATTTACTTAAGTATTTCTTTCATTTGTAATAGTTTTTTTTTTTTAAGTTTCTTTTATTGTACCTTGTACATAGCTAAATATTAAATTTATTAACTATGTTATATCTTCCTGATTAAAATGTATTTCTTCTCAATGCATAAAAAGAGGCAATTTATGCCACAAAATAAAAATATATATATTTTTCAAACTTAGGTCATCGGCAACGCCGGGCTACATGACTAAGTTGAAAATGATTCATCTAAAACTGAACAGAATAATGAAAACTACAAAAGATAGCTTTTAGCTTGAAATCTCGATGGAAATCTCTTGGATTTTCTCGAATCTCGATCCCACCTAGTCGGAAATCTGTTAGAAACGATCCCACCTACTGTTGGAAAAGATCCCAACTAGTCATTGAATCGTGGGATCTATCTCAACCGAGACATCGTATTGACCATGCGCAGTGAAAGAAAGTGACGTATTTCCGGTCGTCATCAAACACTTGACATATCGTGAAAGGCCTTTTATTGAGATTGCGATAAGAAAAGCGCGCGAAAACGATCTCGCATTCGAAGTCACTTTACAATCCCAACTCTTTCTGTCGGCATCTCAAAGGAAATATCACGTGACCTTTCGATTCCAACAGAAAGTCTTGACATCTCGAGATGATGCTAGGGCCCCAGAATTGACATCGGCATAAACTTGAGCGACACGAAAAGTGTTGATATTTCAAAGCTTCATAACTCCAGGGATAATCAGCCTATGGGAATTAGCTCTTTCTCTTCGGGTTAGGGGCAAGGCTGGCACCGGTCTGGGTAAGAAAAAAAAAATGACTTACCATCGTGTAGAGGAAGGTGTACTCGTCGAGAAGTTTGGCCTTAATTCCACTGCCCCTCTCTAACATTGGTACCACTTAAGAATAAAGGGAGTGAGTTACATTTCGGGCACACGTTGGGCTGTTCAGCCGCTGTAACTTCAATTCTAATCGACAAGTGGCAAGTGCGTGCTTAAACTGGAGAGAACGACGAATGTAGCAAAGCATAATGAAATATTCGTTTAGATTAGGGATTTGCGGACCATTTAAAAATATACGTTTATGCACGTGAAACATGGGCCTTCTATCTTGTAAATATCCAAAATAGTACTGAGAAAGGTATGAAAGACACTATGCACATGTCGCATAAATAAAACAACGTGTATCGTATTCCGCATCGTTTTCGGGTAACGCTTGCTATGTTGTGGAGCACGTGTTTTCTTTTCAACATTGTAATTTGGATTATTTATCCTTCGGGGCCATTATTTTATGACGTCACGCATCCTTGGGAAGGGGAGGGGTTACCATGCGTGACATATGAAGGAGAGGGTCACAATGGTTGGGAGACGCATTAAAATTTTGTAGGAAAAAATGCAAATTTTTTTTTATTACAAACTTCGATATGACATTTTTTATAGAGATAACTATGTTTTAAATGGGATGTTTGGTATAATACACATAATGTAACTTTTAATGACTTTAATTTAACTGCAAAAATGTATCGTGACGTAACATGAGGGAGAGATGGGTGCAACACTCTCAGAAATAACTCTCATTTTTGAGAATTCTGCGAAAGTCAAGGTTCGTCATTTTTGACAATTGTTTCGTCGTTGAATCACGTGACTTTTTACGAAACAAGAAGCCTCAAGATTTGAACGAAAGTCATTTACAAAGATTCCTTTTCTGGGTCAGTTCTTATTTGGTTCTTATACTTAATATTGTCAGAAATCAAACGAACCTTCTTGACCGAGTGGATAGAGCGTTGAACTCTGGAACGAGAGGTTCGCGGTTCAAGTCAGCTCGTCGATATAAATTTATTATATTATTTAAAATAATCCTCCTTTAGACGAAAGATTTAATCGGGGCATATAACAGGCGTCTGTTTCGTCAAAAATCACAAAAATTTGGCCGAATATGAGATTACATTTTTAACAATAAAAGCTAACGGGAAGAGAAAGTGAGTGATATGGGAAAAGGGGTGAACAATAGGATGAAAACTATTAAATTAACGCTCCTTTCCTCATTCAATATCTTCATCAATTCATTCCCAGTGCTCATTGCAGTATAATACATATCAAAAAAGTGTTTGTCTCCAGGCTTTACCGGAAGACGGAAACGAGATGATCTTCTGCGACAAGTGCAACGTGTGCGTGCACCAGGCGTGCTACGGCGTGCCGGTGATACCCGAGGGCGACTGGTACTGCAGACCGTGCCAGATAAAGGTGGAGCCCTTGTGTGCTCTGTGCCCGAAGAGAGGAGGAGCTATGAAATGCACAAGGTAAGTGCCTTGAGAAAAATTAACAAGTTACCTTGATACCGTGGAATATACAAAACGCATCCGAAATGGGTTTCGGGTTGTCATATTTTTACAGGAAATTTTATTTTCTTCGTTTTTCTTTAATCCAGTTCTTATATCACTTTGCCGTACCGTCCTAACTACACAGCTGCTTAACCCATTCCTATTAGCCAACTATTGGTTAATTCCTAGTGTCCGGTGAACTCGCCAAATGGGATTTGGCGATATAGTTTATATTTTGGCAACCCTATTCGATGCTTGCGAAAATATCATGTTGTAGGGCAACCCTAGTGCGGCGTTAATTAAACAAACCAAACCTTCGAGATAGGCCCCGAACCGTCACCAATAGCCCACTGTGCAGCTCTAGTGCGACGTTAATTAATCAAACCGCCATTTTGATTTGGCGACAAAAAAAACCCGTCATTTTTGCATTGGCGCCAATTTTTGGACTTGGCGAAAACGGAACACCGTACACTAGGAATTTACCCAACTATTGATCACGACGTGACAAACAAAAACAGGTGCAAGAATGTCACCCCACACCCTTATATTTCTAGAAACAACATTCGTAGAAAAGAAGAAATCGCATCGGAAGAGAAAATGTTAACTATAAACTAGTTGCTATCACATCGACGACGTCAGATAATCGCAGTTCAATATAGAAAAACTATGTCAGTATAAAAGCAGCAGCAGAGTATAGCCGAAACTGACTTTTCTGGATGGAAGTTGATTTATAAAATAAATAAAATTAAATTGATATTTCTGGCGATAAAGTTCCGAGGAAAAAAAATACTACACCTCTGATAGCAAATAATCCTTTCGTTTCAAACTTATAGTTATCTCCTTTGTGTGTCCTCTACAGCGACGGTTGTGAGTGGGCCCACGTGAGCTGTGCGTGGTGGATAGAGGAGGTGAAAATCGGATGCCCGAGGACTATGGAGCCCATAGACGGCATCTGGGACATCCCGGTGAGCGCACGTTCTCTATCGTACACGAAACGGCGTGTCTGGAAAGGGCATTTTTAATTTATTTATTTATTTATACGCTAAGCACATTACAACACTCTATGTAATTATATGCATAGCAAAAGTAATACAGAGAGAGAACAGAACCTCGATTATCCGGAACTCTCTGTTAACCGACCCCGTCCTTTAGTCGACATAAAAAAAAAATCCCTAACGAGTAAATCATTTGCCCCTTTCAAAACGGAATCTTTACCATTAAATTTGTCCTCTACTCTAAATGGTGTTACAGACAAAGCGGATGTGGGTGCAAAATGGATCTGTGATTCGATAATATAAACCATGTGATTTCACAGAATTCTCGAATCACAGATACATTTATTACCCGTACTCGCGTCCGCACCGCCCTGTAACAGCCCCCTAACACTTGTTTACAGTGGCGGCCGGTGGTCGATGTTAGTGCAGTCGAAATCATGTGAATCCCCCCCCCCTCTCAAATCAAAGTTTCCTTTCAATTTTTACGAAATGATAACATGCAAAAAAAAATAGAAAACACTTACCTATTTTTTGAAAATGAAAGCAATCCTCTTTTCTTTTAAGCATGCGAATCGGTCAGTTTTAATATGAACTTTTAACTTAAATAACAAAACAACAGCAGAACCATGTCCTGAAACAACAGCACACAGTAAATTTATCACGAAAACCATTTCCGTTTGGGGATATTCTCGTAAGTTATCGTTTCACCCACCCATCCCAGCGTTTCACGGACGAGCCAATCAGCATATCGAATCTCAAGTGCAGCTAAAACAAGAAAATTCATTTCGGCTGAAACCTTCTCACAAATGCAGTGCATTAGCATGGGGAGGAATCTCCATACTACGTAGAGGTTGCCATGGCAACGATGCAGCCGATTTTGAATTTCGCTTTTTGGCAGCAGTTTTGATTGAATGGAGTTTTCCCCCTCCTGAATTGTACATTACGGTAACAGGCTTGCTATTTATCGGAGATTTTGTTTACTAACGTAAAAATTTCATTTTCAATTCTAATCTTCATTTAAAAAAATTAGTAAAATATCTGATTTTAGTTTTAAAATACTGAATTTAGGTACAGTCTGGCTGTACTTGCTGTAGTGGACGAGCCGCCACTGCTTGTTTACAAGCCCCCTAACTATAAAAGTAAAAAGCTAACTATAAAGGGCTGCGTTTATATGTGGGATTGGTGATGCATGGGATTCTTTTCCCCAGCATACCATTCAGCGAAGTTGGAAAAAACTTGCACTTTACTTAACCAAAGAAGAAAAGACATCCTGTATTTAATTAAAGAAGAGTTCGATTAATAGTATACCAGTTTTACTATATTTATTGACAATTCTCTATTATCCGATATACCTCCGATTCGAATTAGGTCGGATAATCGAGGTACTACTGTATATGAAGTCCAAAAGTGTAATTACAAATTTGAGTGTGGATAGAGTTTGATTACCGAATGGGCTTGTGAAGACCCAAGCTTGAACTTTAAATTTTTGAGGGACCCCCAAATCACTCGTAGTTTATATATAACACCCCTAACGTAGTTTGAAACTATATTTACCTAAAAACAATTGCATTACTAAAAAAAAATGCTATACTTGTTGTGTTAAATTTTTCAGAATATTGCGGAGAAAATCAAAACATACAGAATATTAGGAATACTCATTACTTATTAATATGTTTTAATATATTATATATAATGTGTTTCATTTTAATGCCCGTAAACGGTAAACAATATATTGGTACATGTAAAAGTTATATTTGATGCTCCAAGGTCTATTTGAGAGCAATAAGGCCCCCATTTGAAAGCGGGCTTCCCAGAGCCGGATTTAGAGTTAGTGGGCCCTTAAGCTGAATATGTGGAAGGCCCCTCTCCCTTCCGAACTAGCTATCATTTTTCATAAAGATGATGCTTCGCGGAATTTGACTTCTGATTTGATCACTGAACTCTAACTGTAACTGCTGGAAGGCTCAAACTTTGTTTCCTCTACGGGCGCGTTGAAACCAATTGAAAGCTGCCATACGGTGCCCCAACATTTTTAAAAAAATGATTTAGTGGTGTTTATTATTACCAAAGCATTGTAGAAGTATTAAATATATATAAATATTATATTTTCTTCTTATAGAATTAATTTTTATATTGCCAAACAGATAGTTTTTGATCTTGCTTTTTAACTACTTCTACTTTGACTTGCAAATGACTTCCTATTTTAATAGCAGATTACATTTAAAATGGGTTTAAAAATAAAATTAAAAAAACTTACCCAAAAATAATATATGTCGGCGTATTTTAACATGAAAAATATACGAAATATTGTGGTATCAAGAAAAGTGTGCCCCATCATGACGGCCTCCATATCGGCTTCAAGTCAACAAAATGTCTTGCCCTATCCAGAAGTTACAGTTAGAGATCAGTGGATTTGATAGTGTATCTCAAATTCGATTCTTGCCAGTACTCACCCACCGATCTCTAACTCTAACTTCTGGATAGGGCAAGACATTTTGTTGACTTGAAGCCGATGTGGAGGCAACCATGATGTTCCCCACTTTCTTTGCTACCGCAATATTTCGTATATTTTTCATGTTAATATAAACAGAAGTGCATTGCTTTTGTCTGAGTTTTTTCTATTTTCTTTTTAAACCCATTTTAAATGCAATCTGCTATTAAAATAGAAAGTCATTTGCAAGTCGAAGTAAATAAAAAGCAAGAGCAAAAACTATTTGTTTGGCAATATAAAAATTAATTCTATAAGAAGAAAATATAATATTTATATACATTTAATATTTTTACAATGCTATGGTAATAAAAAACACCACTAAATCACTATAAAAAAATATTTGAGGACAGCATGGCTGCTTTCAATTGGCTTCAACGCTCCCATAGAGGAAACAAGGTTTGAGCCTTCCAGCAGTTACAGTTAGAGTTCAGTGTACTCACCATATCAAACTCAAGACAACTGGTTTTGAAATCTAACTTGACAATAATGAAAACTAAAGTATATGTTTTAAATTTCCTATTAATACTCAAAAGAAACTTTTGGGGTTTTTTTAGCCCAGAAAATGGAATCTTGTATGTTCTATGTGTCGAGTGGAGTACGGAGCTTGTATCCAGTGTGCGGTAAGTTCTTATTATATTTAATATCACTTTTCGATGAGGGAATAATTAAAAAAAGTCAAATCTATCTTTGTGAAATGAATTTGATTACCAATTTGATAATGGTTAATCGAATTATTAATGGTAGAAATAGGAAATTCGAAAAAACTAACGATCTTCGAAAAAGAAGAATATTCTACAAAAATTGTTTTGAAACTTATAAATGACATGGATTACCTACAATATATTGAACACTTTTATATGTTGGTATAATTAAGTTACATACCTGTTTACTAATACAAATTGTGAACAACAAATACACATTTCGAACACAAAAAAAAAACATAATTTTCTGGTGATGTTAGAACATAGAAAAAAAAAGTTTTAAATGGATTAAAAAATCGTCTGCGGACAAATTTAAAATAACGTAAATACAGAAAATATTCCTGCATCAAAATAAACCAAAAATGATGACAAAATTGTGAACAACATTTCGAACACACAAAAAAACACAATTTTCTGGTTATTTTAGAATACAGAAAAAAGTTTTTTGAAAGAAATTGATTAAAACATGGTCTGCGGACAAATTAAAAATAACGTAAATACAGAAAATATTCCAGCATCTAAATAAACCAAAAATTATGAAAAAACAAAGTTTTTTTTTTCGATGATAAAAATAATTTTAAAAAGTAGATATTTTAAAATGGCGGATTAATTTATTTTTAGAAAAACTGTTACTTAGTATTTATATACCGAGTTATATATACTGAATTTTTAAGAGTTGATAGCTGCTATTTATTTTATTTTGTTCAAATTACTAAGTTGATTAAAAAAATTGTTTTAACAATGCCTTTTTATATGATAAATTTCATAAATAAACACTAATTATCCATTTTATCCCATCTGTGGAAAACGATATAAAAAAACAAAATTTTTTAGAAATTTAAAATATACGAAAGATATTCAAAAATGATGTCAAGGAAATTTTTTACCTTACCCTACTTTTTGTGGTTTAGTTCACCATCAGTATAACGACTTGGGAGTGTCTCAATATGAGATGAACGTTATAACAAGTTGCTGTGACGAGTTAATAAAAAAAACGTATTAACTATTACATGTAAACTAATCGATCGACTGGGACTTTCAGAAGCATTTATTTAAAAGAAGGGATCTTTAAATCGTAGAGTCCATTCTACAAAGGGTCTCCTGTAGGGCTTGATAGCAATGCCGCTAGTTACATTCAAATTGGCAACCATTCACGGCAAACATTGCTGCGAGTATTTGCAACTGGAATTTTTTTTCCCTCCAAGCATTTTCGTTTTCCGATCCAAAATGCGCGATTTTCAAAAAAACAGTAGCTGAGTTTGTGTTTCCTGCAGTTTGTGATTCCTGCTAATTAACTCCTGTTCACAAACTAAGTTACTCAAGGGTTTTTTTTCTTTATTTATTTGTTCAATTTCTTTAAAATTACTGAAGGAGAAACTGAAAATTACAGACAAGAAAATCTGTTTTATTTTGAGTTTTGCTGTGAGCGCAATAGCTTTTGCTGAGAGCTCATAAATAGCTCACAGTCACAGCAGTGTTTGCTGCCAGCTTCAAAATATATTTTCGAGCCCTGGTTTCCTGTGTAGTTGGGCTCTGGCTAACTGGCGTCTGTGATGTCACATTGTTTAATGGTTTGTCACGTGGTTTAAATTAAACGATTAGGTTTGGTTAATTAACGCCGCACTGGAGCTGCACAATGGGCTATTGGCGACGGTTCGGGGTCTATCTCGAAGGAAAGACCCGGGAACACATACACATTCATACATGTACCTCGTTATTTTAGAACCATGGTCAGATGACGAGGAAACACCTGAACTGGCACCCAACGCCTTCAATAGACGTCGGGACTTTGGACCCCGATCAGATTGATCGTGCACCAGTCCCGTATACACGCCGTTAATTTTTGCGGATGTTCTGGACGACTTTTCTAGTATTTTGTAGCGAAGCTGGCAACCCTCCGATCACAATATCCCTACTTTTTACTTTTCTTTGTCAAGTCCATTGCCTGGCATCGAATCAGGAACCTTTGTATTCCCAGTTGACGCCTTTAACCTCTCGGCCACGGGGGCCCCAATTAAACGATGAATCAACTCGTCTAAACTCAAATGTTGAATATCTGAAACCAGTTTTGAGGACGTTATCTAACCGTCAATTAATCGTGGCCTAACTGTATAAAATGACTGTAATATTGTGGGTGTTCTTTTCCCCCTTGACAGGAAAGCAGCTGCAGCGTTGCCTACCACGTGACGTGTGCCTTTGATAAAGGACTTAAGATGGACATGTGCTGTGATTCCGAAAACGATAATCCCCTCAAACTGTTGGTAAGGAACGAATTAAAAAAGGTGTATTTTTAAAAATTCTATGTAGTTGTATATGCATCTATATACAATATATCTGCCTAAGACTAAAGAATTTTATTATTATGTATATGATACGTGACAATAAGAGGGTCTAGTCAAAGCTGGATATTCCAAAAAGGCCTACTTTTATTACATTTCAATAATTTAAAGAATTGTTCGAAAACAACTCGGTTCAAAAAAGGACATTTTTTAGATGCTCTTGAAATTAATAAAAGAAAAACTGCTTAGAAATTGCTTTAAATATGAAAGCTAGAAAATGAATTACCATATGAAAAAAAAAAACTGTACCCGTATCACATTTACAGATCATGAACAATTTTAAAAAAATCGTATAAAGGAAGGCGGGGCAAGAGGAGATAACACTCCGTGTGTAATAATAAAATTCTGAAAAAAATTAGATTGTGGTATGTCCCGTATCTCTACAGCTTTTTAAGCTGAGTTGAGAATGTCTTGAGTATTAAAAAAACCTTTCACGTCTTAAGATAGGTCTTAATACAAGTGTAGTAACGCACAAAAGAAGCCCACAGCGTAATGCATCTTGGGATATTGCCCAACAGTTTCGTTATGCGCAAAACTTGAAAATCGGTCGGTGTGCACAAAATAACTCATCGGCGCAATGCATCTCGGGTTACAGATTGCTGCGCAGAACCGTTCAACAATACTTCATATTCGACCTCTTTTAGGGTCTTGCCCCCCCCCCCCCTTCGCTCCTTGTTCCCCTACGTATCTGATTTGTACAAATGTTAGTAGAAATGGTTAAGAGTATAATATTTCTAATTGCAGTCCTACTGCAGGAAACACAGCAGCTTAATGGATAATCCTAAATCCGTGAAAAAGTTGAAGCCGAAGAAGAGAACCCGAAGGAACAGCAGTGATATCGAAAGCCCACGGAAGTAAGTAAACGGTTGCTTGAAGAAACCCGTTGGGTTACTTTTATTTCACAAACAAAAACCATTTTTAATATGAACATTTAAAAAAAAAAACGTTAATATTCATGAGACAAAAGTACGATTTGTCACTGTCCGGGAAATTCCTTTTTTTTATACCTCACACGTTAAGATTTGTCGCATGTAAGACCCGCAAAAGGGATCTTTACTACTGAAATAATATATATATATATATATATATATATATATATCATGATAGTTAAGATAAGATAACCAAAATTCTTAAGGCTCAAAGTCTTACTAAAATATCGATAAAAATTATGATCCTATGTTCATAAGACGTTTAAATTTGGTCATTTCTGAAAGCTTTAGCATTTTGAACTTGGGTGGAGAAACTTCAAAAGAGATATCTAGAGAACGTAGCTGATGAAATACAATTACCATAAAAACAATTACTCATAGTTTTAAAAGTTAAAAAAAACATCTATAGTAAGTTTCCTAAGAAATATCATTCCAAATGTGCGTTGCATGAAATAAAATTAGAAAGTATTTTTTGATGACTTTTTCAAAATTTGGAGTATTCCTACACCGCTAAAAATAGGTATTCAAAAATAAGTAAAATGTACTCATTTTTTAATACATTCGATGTTTATCATGGCTCCGAATACACAAGTTTAAATTTTGAAAAAGACATGTTCGTAATGGGTAAAAATGAATAAAAAGTGTAGATGCTACCCTACATAGGCTGCCTTCATAAAATCACTTTCAATAAATATCCACAATTACAAACAAGACTTACAGAGAATCGAACCCACATCTGCCGGCACCGCTATCCAGACCAGGCAGTGGCGGCCCGTGGTCTAAAATGTTAGTGCAGCCGAAATCATGTGAATCCCCCCCCCCCCCTCCCCCTTCCCTATTTTCCAAAAACCTCACATAAACGGAAATTCTTTATTATTCAATACTCAAATCAAGTTTCCTTTCAATTTTTAAGAAATGATAACATGCGAAAAAAATAGAAAACACTTACTTATTTTTTGAAAATTAAAGCAATCCTGCTTTATTTTAAACATGCGAATCGGTCAATTTTAATATTAACTTACATAACGAAACAACAGCAGGACCATTTCCTGAAACAACAGCACACAGTAAATGTATCACGAAAACCATTTCCGTTTGGATATAATCTCGTAAGTTCTCGTTTCACCCATTAGCCAATCAGCATATCGAACCTCAAGTGCAGCTAAAACAAGAAAACTCATTTCGGCTGTACCTTCTCACAAATGGCAGTGCATTAGCATGGGGGGAATCTCCATACTAGGTAGCGGTTGCCATGGCAACGATGCAGCCGATTTCGAATTTCGCTTTTTGGCTGCAGTTTGATTGAATGGAGTTTTTTCCCCTCCTGAATTGTGCATTACGGTAACATGCGTGCTATTTATCGGAGATTTTGTTTACTACCGTAGAAATTTCATTTTCAATTATAATCTTCATTTAAGAAAATTAGTAAAATATCTGATTTTAGTTTTAAAATACACTAATGAATTTAGGTGCAGCCCGGCTGTACTTGCTGTAGTGGGCGAGCCGCCACTGAGACCAGGGCGACGTGAAGAAGTTATAAGAAGTAATGTTAAAAAGGTCTGCCTAAAGAATGGAAAGTACGATAATTGAGTTGCAATAACTCAGCAATCGACATCGAATAATGTGGAAAACCATTTTCTGAACACCTATTTTAAGTTTGTCAGGTCGCTTTGTTAAGATGGATTGAACACAAACTGAGTTGAGCAATATTAAATCACACTGCTCATATTTGCGAAAGTACTTAATTTGTAATGCGAAAGTTTCTTAAATTTGAGTACGTCATCGCTCAGTTACGATGCAATTGTACTCAAAGAAAAAGGAGTATGTTCATGAACTCATTTTTAAGCACCTTTTTTATTTATTTTTTTACAGTATAAACGGTTTCGGAAATTCATTTAGTAACTCTGGACATGTACCTTGAATGCCTTGTCCCATCGAAAATAAAGAAACTCTTAGAAATGAGCAGAATTTAATTCGTACCTAGTATTTTCTGTGCTTAAATTAATTCTGAATACTTTATGTAGAACCCGTCAATTCGTATGGAGTGTAAATTTGAAGGGTGTATTCAAGTGTGCAGCTGTTTCAATTTTTGAATTAAGTATTCATTCACGATACAACTAGTGAATTTAACAAGATTATTTTTTATATATATTTTTTTTTGTAGATTTAAAACCAGTCCTTGCAGCATAAGTCACTAGCATTAAAGCATACGGCCAATACAGAAGTGGAGCAATCTATAGTTTATACTGATTTAATACATGTTTGTTCATTGTTGAACTTATTGCATATTAACATAACCAAATGACCAAACACTGAACAAAATTATAATTAAAATAAATTACAAAAAAAAAAAACTTTTTTATATTAGATTTAAGTCAAAAAAAAAAATTATGAAAAATTATAATTTTGGTATTTTTATAAACAAAAGAATATGGTTAATAAACCGTTTTTACAGACTTTTGCTATTTGCAAAAAATTGAAGAAAAAAATACTAAAACAAATATAATCTATATATTGGCTATTCCTTAAAGACAAATTAAAGTAATATGTTTGAAATACAATGCAGCAAAATTAGAGCAATTTTTTCAAATAAACCTGAGCTTATATCAATCCAAACTTGTTCAAACATGAAAAAAGTCATCACTGAGAAAAATGAGTTCAAAGTGCCATATTCAAGCAATCTTTGTACCAAAGCTTAATATTGATTTGCAAATAATAATTAGTTGTACTTAACGTATTGATGCAATTAGATTCAAAATAAAATGAACTAGTTTTTATAAGCAATAAAGTATTTTCGGATATTTGTGATGATTTTGTGTCCCATACCACCTTAAAATTTGTAGGTTTGTTAAATGCATTTCTAATTCATTTGAAAATTGCTTACAATAGAATAATTTGCATTCCAGGTTACAGCCACAGACCCATGAAATGAGTGTCACTAAAACAATCATGTCACTTGTGAATGAAAAGGAATTCTCAGTAAGTAGCATGTTTTGGGATTCCATCCCTTTCTCTAATACTTGTAACCCCATATAAAATTATATGATGCACATATATTGATTTGAATTAGAGGGAATGAATCAAGTGGTTTTTTTTAATTAGTATACTTTTAAAAAATTCATTAAAGAAAAACTGGCTAAACGTACTTGAAATTCAAAATCTGCAAGTGGAAAATGGAGACCGTTTTTAAGAAATTTTAATGAAAACTTTTGTACTTATCATACAAAAAAAGCCTAAAAGAAACGTCATATTCTTTGTTTTGGGCAAATGCCTTGAAATATACCCTGGAAATAGCTTTACATAGCAAATCGTTATTTAATATAGAGTTAGTGGACATTTTTTTTAGAATAACAGTTATTTAAAAATACGCACGTGTGTGTGGGGGGGCTCGATTTGAGCCGAGGTATAACGTTCCGGTACCTCTATTTAGAAAAAGAAAATTACGATTCCAGACTTGGGCTTGATGGCCGATGCATTGCACTCCCACACCTCGCGGAAGGATACAGTTCCGGTACCTCTATTTCTGGAAACCGAGCACTGTATATATATAATAAAATACATTTGGCTAATTTCATTTCCTCTGAGGATTCTAGGTTTTCAATTTTTTTCAAATGCTAAATTAAAGACTGCGATTCCTTAAATAAAATATTCGGTAACTGTATATTTCCCCAAAATTAAATATGTCGAAAATTCGAGAAACCGGGAGGGTTGAACCTATTTAACCGTGGCTACGACCGTAAGTAAAAAAGGAACGTGAATCGACGTCTGTTACAATACTTTCAAAAAGCACCAATGATGGAGCTTGTGAATGGGAAACTAGTCAGAAATATTTATCAATTGAAATCCATTATATTTTTTATAGAATTTTTTTTAATAGCTTTTGGTGTTTATAACGAGTTTCAAGGCAGAATAAATTATTAAAATTTTTACGGCATCCATGTCTGTCGCATATTATAGAACAAAACACTCATAGATAGAAATAAACTAAACTTTCGGCGCCAAAAGTACAGTATGTTTTTGAAAATTGTCACTAACTTTAAAAGGGTTAATAAGTATTAGGGCCCTAGTTAGAAGTCCACCGAGTGAGTCATAGCAGCTTACTAATAGCCATTCTGAAGTTTTTGTTAGCGACCAATTCGTATTTCTATAATCTGCAGAAACGACGTTTCTAGTAAAATGGCGTGCTCAAATAATAGCAACACGCGATTTTTGACGTGAATGTTTTTAAAATCGGTACGCGGGTGATTTGTAACCTAAAAGTCCGCAATGATTTGTAACCTAAAATATGAGATTCTGCAAATCCTTATAACTTAAGGGAAAGCAGCCTGTGGGGATAAAAGACCTACCATCATGCAACAGAAAGTGAGACGCGTCAACTCCGATTGTTAACCCATTTCTCCCTCTGACTTATGCGCCGCGTGGGGAAGAATGAGTCAAATTTCGGCCAAAAAAGCAGCAGGCCGAGCAGGTGCGCGTACAAAGTATTCACGAACCAAACATATATAAAGTGGGGATTGTACATGCACGATTTTCTTTTCATTCTGTACTGTAATAGTAATCCAAAACTAGGAATTTCTTGGGAGATTTCACGCGGGGCCCTTTAGTTTCGATTGTCAAAATAAATCACATTTTTAAAATGCCCATTAAAAATATAACTTTTTCTAGTTGACCTACATTTTATAGTGATGTAGTGGAAGTGGAGTGCATTTTTTTTTTTTTTTTTTTTTTGCAGAATCTTCGAGGGAAATTTCTACATTATAATTGATCAGTAAACATGCATGTATACCAGATCAATGGTTTTCAACATTTCCTCTCTCTCACGTACCCCTTCATAAAACATTTCATTTGCGAGTACCCTCTTTTCTCATCAGTGCCGTTACACAAAAAATATTTTGGGGGGTTGATACAAGAAATTTCCCAACTTAACGATTCGAAATTCCCAACTCAACAGTGCTGAAAATTCCCAGTTCCAACTTATCGACATTTTTCATCTTTTATATATATATATATATATATATATATATATATATATATATATATATATATATATATATATTAGATAATATTAGACAGTTCTTTCACAAGCATTGATTTGTTGCACCCATATTCCAATGCAGTGTCCGTTCTGAGGTCTAATTTAAATGTAATCTTACAAGTTGGGCGATTTCTAATCTTCCCTAGCTTTCATTTGTTAATCGTATTAATTTTCGTCAGGCATAAATTTTCCCAACTCGGGGGTTTTAGAAGTTGAAATTCCCAACTTCCAGGGTTTCCAGATTATTGGAGGGGGCCCCCTCCGGTGCGACGGGCCTGTTTCTCAAAACCCTTTGTCACCTATCCCTCTACGAAACTAAGTTTGTTTTTGTTAGGCAGTAAATGTTCTTAAGTTAGTTGGCAAAGTAATCAAACGACTCAAATTGATGACACATCAATTTTTATTTTTGATTTAACTTATTATTACATTATTGTTATTTAAGGTGTTTTCCTCCATTATTACTATTACTTGTGCGTACCCCCAAAATGGACCAACCGCCACGTACCCCCAGTGGTATGTGTACCACTGGTTGAGTACCTCTGCTCTAGATGAAAAAGTAAACACAAATTTAAGAAGAAAAAAAGAATGACGCTTATACAGGGTTCATTTTCTTTAAAATAGTGTTGTTTTATAATCCCTGTGCGGTGGCACACGTCGCACATCCCCAAGGACGGCCATGGTCGGGACATTTGAGAATTTACTATACATACCAATACAGAATTTAAAAATGCAATAAGAAAAACTGCAATGATAGGTATATACCCCGTCATTTTTCTTTCAAAAGCAATTTATGATATCACATTTTATATGTTATAAAAATCATATATTCGATGCGTTTAAGATTTTTTTTATAAATGTTATATTATGTTACTTATATAAACATCATGATTTTTAATTGAAAAAATGTTTTTATTTCATCCAGGTTAGAAAAATTAGCTATTTCATAAACTTGGTATATACTGTTAGAATTTTTGTTTCCTATACCGACAAAGGTTAGGTGTCAGAAATAATACTGATATATAGGTTAAAAAAAATTCTGAAAAAAAGGTGTTTACGGAAATAATGTATGCTTGAAACTTCAACTCATTAAATGTAATATCTGCTTTTGTTAAGGAATATTCGTATGAAAAAGAAAAGCAGATAGCTTTATATAAACTAATTTAATCCAGATATGAAATATCATCACAAAACTGAAGTCAGGTCATCATTATGAAATATAATTAAAAAATAAATTCAAGTTAATGTCAACAAAAGGTATCTATTTCACGTTCCTTGCGCATTTTTTTTTTTTTTAGTATATCGCAGAAATGATCAAAACTTGTTCCTTGTAAATAGTTTCTTCAAGTTTGAGATATGGGATAAAAATATCCCTATACAAATTAAAAACGCGTTTCTAATGCCATTTTTCTATTTCAAAAACTATCTTACAAAAAAGTTCATTTCAAAGACCACATTGGAGAGTTGAATTATAGGTTAATATTTTTCCCAGATGTTTTATATTGATTGCCTCAGCATAGAGGTTCAATTTCGCGAAATTAGAAAAAAAATTCTACATTGATTACTATAGTGGCCAATTTGACCTGACCCAGATAAAGTAGTATGTTAAACTCGTTTGCATAAATCCATTGAAATATCCATTTGCAAGAAACAGATATTTTGAGAAAGGGGGTATCGCTCCCAAAATATTATAGTAGGTTAGTTGAATTTAGCGCTTCGGTCCTACTAAAGCTACATAATATCAAAAATAGTGATAGTTAGTCAGTAATCTGGGGATATTCGTAAATGAGGATTTTAAATGAGTCATCAATGTACAGTAGGTAGTAAAAAGTAAATAGAATGTTAAGTTATATAAGGAAATGTTTCATCAAAATCTAAGGAATAATCTTGCCATTGTATAGAGGTTTGATAAGGCCTCATCTACAGTATGCAGTTTCGGTCACAATATCTTAAAAAAGACATTGATCTGTTAGAGAAAGTTCGGCACAGGACTACTAAAATGGTTCAATGTATTCTAGGATTATGGAGATAGATTAAGAGATTTTAATATGCACACTTTGGAAGAGAGAAGGGTTAGGGGAGATTTGATTCAACTGTTCAAATTTATTAAACAGAGGGATGTTCGACGGTTTGGATTTTAGTATGTGGTAAAACGAGAAGTCATGGAGCGAGTTTAAATTAAACAAATCCCATTTTAACCGAGAAGGGAGATAGCACTATTTTTATAATAAGGTGATAGACAAATGGAACAACTTACCAGTGGATACTGTTAATTCTTTAGGAGTAATTGATTTTAAGAAGTTAGATATATTCATTGGGAAATAGTTAAGAGACACTAGATTGGACAAACGTTGTTGCGCCTTGAGCCTGTTCTTGGTCATCAATATTTTATATTTGTAATGTCTTTAAAGTTTGAGTTGCTAGTGAATGCTTTATTACAGGTCATAAACATGTGGCTGTGGCTATCCTTTGAAATAAGTGAGGTGATGTGATCGAAGGGTACTCATTTAGGATTTTTTTTTAATAGCAAACAAACAGAATACCTATTCTTCACACTTTATCAAAACGCATAGAAATAAATAAAATAATTTTTCTCACCCTGCAGTCTAGTCTTTCAACCTTTCTTTTTTTGGTCTCATTAGGTATTACAAAATTGAAACTCTACCGCTCTTTATTTGCAATGAATTAAGACTTAAACAAGTATGAAATAGTTCTTTCAACGTTAGGGTTCGGAAAAGAATCCTCAAATACAAAACGGTGTTTAACCAGTAAAATATTAAAGTCTAGAATTTCATTTTGAATCATTTCACTATAGATCAAATAGAGAGACATCAGTAATACATCAAATTAAAATCAGGAAGCTTCCACAGAAATAATGTAATGAGTAAACAAAAGAACAAAGTCTTATTTTTTTAAGCAAATTGTTTTATTTTGCTTAATATATGTAAGCACATTATATGAAATTAATATTTTTAATACAACAATGATATTTTAAAAGATAAGACTCCTAAATAAATGAAGATTTTTAAGTACTAATTTCCCATTGGTCTTTTCCACGGCAGATGAGTCCTCTCACAATCAATTAACATATAACAGAATAGGGCCTTTTCACATATTTCTTTAGCTTGAAGTTAGATAAGTATTAGGTTAATATATTCATAAAATTATTAAATATATATAACATATCAATGCTTTAGTGCACATGTGTGTTAAGTACATTTTTAGGGAATTTAAGGTTAAGACCTCATTGGAATCCTCATCTTGTAGTCTATATAGTACCTAATTGTGATAGGTGAAAACAATTATTTTAATTGGTAAATATAACAGACGGCCATAGTTTATTATTCCTTATGGTGACACTACAAACATTCAACAGGCTGTCCTGAAAAATTAAGGAATTCTGAATTACCACATGTGCAATTAAAGCATTAACATGCTCAATACAAATATACCCAAAAAAATTATATAACACAATGGGGGAGTTTTACGCCGAGAAGAAGAAGACCGCTATTCCAACCGAACATGGAGAAAAATCCGCGGCACCGAAGAAGTTCCGTAGGCATGGAACTCCAGTTCCTGTGCTATAATTTTAAGTTTTTGTCATTAAATAATACTACAATATAGAAATATTTAATTGTTACAATGAGATAAATTGTACTAATCGTTTATGAATCATTTTTGTTTGTGTTGAAATAAAAGTATTTTTCCGTATTTCGTTGTTATTCTAATTATAAACAACTTATATACGGATAAAATATAAGTATTTCTGTATTTAGATTTATTCATATATAGAATAAAAATATTAATTATTTGGCAAAAACCAATATTATAAACAAGCTTTCCCATAAGTGCAAGCGTAGCGACTAACCAAACAAAAGCAAAGTTGTCTGCTGTATGGAAGAAATCGAATCTACTAGTAAGTTTTCCTCTTGATACGTCACGTGGAAATCCCGTATTATAGGTTTGGTTAATTAACGCCGCACTAGAGCTGCACAGTGGGGTATTGATGACGGTTCGGGACCTATCTCGAAGGTTTGGTTTGTTTAATAACGTCGCACTAGAGCTGCACAGTGGGCTTTTGGCGACGGTTCGGGGCCTATCTCGAAGGAAAGACCCGGGAACGATGCCTCGCATTTTTGAACCATGGTCAGGTGACGATACAGATTATAGCAGTCAAATATTCTATACAATTTTTAAATATTAGTAATGGTTTCAATTTACAAAGTTAATATAATTCTAAATAAAAATTAATATAAAGTTTAATACCACATTAAAATCTCCTTATAAAATTTCCAACTAATTACAGCAGTTACTGTATGAAATTCCAACATCCTCAATTCAAACTTTGCTGTTTAAAAAACATATATGAACAATTTACAAGCACTACACAAACAATGAAACTAATTTATGAAAATCATCAGCATTTACATATTTTTATTTAAAAAAAATATACAGTAAATATAAAACATAATTTATTGAATAATAGAATTGTTAAAACAACTAATTTTTTTTACGAAGATAAATATTAAATAAGAATAAATCGAATATTTAAATAAAATAAAACTTATTTACATTTGTAAAAACTAACTGTTCTACACAAATTGACAAAAACAGTATGTACCCTCTCTTAGGGAAGAAGCTATTTTAAAACAAATTAATCAATCTTGAGCTCATCAGAAAGGCAGCTAGTATAGTGTAGTTCTGTTTAATTGACAGTTGGATAATGTATTTCAAACAGGTTTTTGCGTATCAACAAATAAGTTTAGGAGTGTTGATCAATTGCTCTATTTAAAGCAATTCGAGGAGAATGTTTTATTACATATATGATTTTTCTTTGTTACGAGTGAGGAGGGTGACTCTGAGAGTGTTTTTGTGGGAGAATGCCTCTACACATGTCACAAACAGGGCCCAACACTAGGGCAGGGGGAGGGGGGCAAGCACGTAGCCAAGGGGGGGGGGGGGGTCCAGGGGGTCCGGACCCCCCCCTTCAGGTCAAGATTTTTTTTGTGCCATATACTACTCTCTATTGTTCTTGTCAATAGCGACAAGTTATCCCTAAAAAACGCCAGTGGCGGATCGTCCACTACAGCAAGTACAGCCGGGCTGCACCTAAATTCATTAGTGTATACTAAAATAAGATGTTTTACTAATTTTCGTAAATGAAGATTAGAATTGAAAATGAAATTTCTACGGTAATAAACAAAATCTCCGATAAATAGCATGCCTGTTACCGTAATGCACAATTCTGGAGGGGGAAAAACGCCATTCAATCAGAACTGCACCAAAAAGCGAAGTTCGAAATCGGCTGCATCGTTGCCATGGCAACCTCTACGTAGTATGGAGATTCCTCCCCGTGCTAATGCACTGCATTTGTGAGAAGGTACAGCCAAAATGAATTTTCTTGTTTTAGCTGCACTTGAGATTCGATATGCTGATTGGCTCGTGCGTGAAACGCTGGGATGGGTGGGTGAAACGATAACTTACGAGAATATATCTCCAAACGGAAATGGTTTTCGTGATAAATTTACTGTTTTTCTGTTGTTTCAGGACCATTATGGTCCTGTTGTTGTTTCGTTATTTAAGTTAATTTTAAAATTGACCGATTCACATCTTTAAAAGAAAAGAAGATTGCTTTAATTTTCAAAAAATAAGTAAGTGTTTTCTATTTTTTCCGCATGTTATCATTTCGTAAAAATTTAAAGGAAACTTTGATTTGAGTAGGAGGGATTCAAGATCACCCCTTGTTTATTCGTAAACGTGTTTAAACTGCTCTTGGAGGGTTTTTTTTTTTTTTAGTGGGGGGGGGGGGGTCTTTTTGAAAGGAACAGGAGGACAATGAGTTGTCGTAGGTTTGACAATGGAATCGCTTACAAACCTTTTTCAACAGTTTTCTTTGGAAGACGATTTGTGTGTATCATTAGTCAAATATCCACTTTTACAAAGAAACTGTCAACTTGTGCTGCCAATAGAATACTTTGTCGGAAAAGGCGCGTTGAAATTGTAGCAAGCACATGTCAAGGGCCACAAAGAAAGGCTTTTCTGGGAATTGTAATGTATAGTCTACTTCGCTTCGTCCTCATGGTCCTGTCGTCCTCACCTGTTTGTAATTAACTGACCCTTGGACAGCCGTTTTGGCTGATAGATGCTATCTCTATTGTGACAAGGGCATTGACGTTCTATGCTTGTGGAGGCAGGTCCTACAGGTTTTGGAATGAACCCTACACTACAAATGCATTGTCCCGAGCTCTAAGGTCCGGAGAGTCTTAGGGGACTATATCGACAAAGAGAATGAAGAGGTAGAACAGCTCTATTTCACGACTAGTTATTTCAGAGTACAGACGGCAAATTTAGGAAGCATTTTTTTAGTTCAAACAAATGGAGGTTTTTTCTATCAGCATATTTTACTGTTTTGAAAGTAAGTAAATATTTCTGTATTCTAAACGTCATACCATATCTTTCCTAATGAAATGGACTTTTGTAATTATGCTAATCAATTGGCAGTGACTAATTAAAATGTTTGTTTTTCTATACATTGTTAAGTCAATAACACTAAGAATGTTTATGTATAGAAACTAAGTCGAAGATCATTTTAATCTTGAACAACATATAAATTACTTATAATAAATGAAATTTCAGCATCGAATTAGTGTAAATACCAGGAAAATACGTTTTACATAAAATTAAGGGTCAGGTTTACTGTACGGTCACCCTTGGCGCGATTTTTCCGCATTTGGCGATAATTTTTTTTAAATGGCAACCCCTTTCCGAAACGACAAGGATTTGCAGCAACCCTATTGGACAACAGTCGCCAAAATGGCGACTTTTGGCGAGATTTTGAAAAAGTCGCCAAGGGTGACCGTACAGTAAACCTTTACCAAAATTAAAATTTCTAATAGTTTTATTGAATCATTGAATATTTATATATTCAACAATTTATTATTTATTTCATTTTACTAATATTTAATTTGATTATTTATATTTATCCAAAACATTATCCAATTTAACTTTTCTTGTACTCAATAAACTCTGGCTCATGTCAAAAATTGTATATATTTTTTATATTACTAACACTTTATGTTTTTTAAAAGCAGAAAAATTTTAATTTGAAAACTATTTATAAAATTTATTAATTTAAGTAGCTAAAATAAACATAATTTCAAATATTTATTTGTTAAAAATGTAAAAGGTAAATAGCTTAAAACTAGACATTGAGGCATAAAGTCATATTTACGAACTTTTATTGTAAAATATTTTGTTTGTTTTGTTAAATTAGACGAATCAAGTTTATTTAGTTACAATAAATATCGGAAAGATCTTTTTGCGAGACAGAAACACAGTTGATGTAAGAGTGACAAAACAGTTGCGCTGTTCTCAAAATGTGAAATAACTGCGCCGAGCGAAATATTAAAAATATTTGCTAATGAAAGAATATTGGGGAGCAAAGCAAGTGCACCAAACTCATATATTTCTACCAGAAAAAAAGACGGGAGATCGTTATTGTCAGAAAAAATTTATATAACTTTTTTATTAATATTTTCTATTTTTGTTGTGATTATGTTAATACAACAACGAAAAATGAAATGTTTTAATCCTTAAAACATACGATTTGCATTTTAAAAAACATTGCATTTTGGAAACTCAAATACTGAAAGGAAAACAAACAATTTCATTTATAGTTCAAATTTTTTTAATTTAAAATTTTAATTAAAATTTGCTCTAAATGTCAAAGCTGGGGAAGAAACTACCCCCCCCCCCAAATCGTAGCAACTGTTGGACCCCCCCCCCCCCCTTAGCAAAATCCTGGCTACGTGCTTGAGGGGGGGATGCATCCCCCTCCACCCCAATGTTGGTACATTCCTGTAGACTATATCAAAAACCGAGTTGACAAACTTGTGAAAGATTTTTTTTTATTAATTAATATAAGAAGTTTCAGTTTAAAAGAAACCCAAATGTTTCACAAGTTTTCCAACTAAGTTTGTGATTTTGACAAGTCTGCAGGAATTTACAAACATTGTTCCGAATGCAATAATGAGCCTAGATGAACTATTGTAAAAAAAAAAACTGTAAAATTTTCATATATGTTCTTTCTGGTCAGGTTGGCAATATCCCACTTAAAACAAATTTTTCACATTCAAGCAGGAAAAAACTGGTAAATTACTAGATTACTTACCCCCTAGCATTGACCCTGGTCACAAGTGTTGTGGCCTTACTTTCATGTGAGTGAGAAGATGTTTTCTGAGAGTGCTCTTTAGTGCGAAGGCTGTTTTACACATGTCACAAACATGTGGCTTTTCTTTAGTACGAGTGAGGAGGTGTGTAGCAAGATTGCTCTTTGAGGAGAATGTTTTATTACAGATGCCACACACATGTGGCTTTTCTTTGGTATGAGTGAGAAGGTAGTTTTTGAGATTCTTCTTATGGGAGAACGCTTTATTACACATATCACAAACATGTGACGTTCCTTTTATATGAGTGAGGAGCTGTGCAGTGAGAGAGTTCTCCTTGGGGCTTTTTTTTGCTATGTGTGAGAAGATGTTGTCTGAGAGTGCTCTTTAGTGAGAAGACCATTTTACACATATCACAAACATATGGCTTTTCTTTTTTGTGAGTGAGAAGGTGTTTTCTGAGATTGCTCTTTAGTCTGAAGGCTGTTTTACATATGTCACAAAAATGTGGCTTTTCTTTGGTATGTGTGAGAAGGTGCTTTTTGAGAGTGCTCTTGTGGGAGAATGCCTTATTACACATGTCACAAGCATGTGGCTTTTCTTTGGTGTGAGTGAGAAGGTGAATTTTGAGAGTGCCCTTTCGGGAGTAGGATTTATTACACATGTCACAAGCATGTGGCCTTTCTTTTGTATGAATGAGAAGGTGTTGTCTGAGAGTGCTCTTTAGTCTGAAGGTGGTTTTACACATGTCACAAACATGTGGCTTTTCTTTAGTATGAGTGAGAAGATGGTTTTTGAGAGTGATCTTGTGGGTGAATGCCTTACTACACATGTCACAAGCATGTGACCTTTTCTTCGTATGAGTGAGAAGGTGTTGTCTGAGAGTGATCTTTAGTGCGAAGGCTGTTTTACACATATCACAAACATGTGACTTTTCTTTGGTATGTGTGAGAAGGTGGTTTTTGAGAGTGCTCTTGTGGGTGAATGCCCTATTACACATGTCACAAGCATGTGGCCTTTCTTTAGTATGAGTGAGAAGGTGGTTTTTGAGAGTGAACTTGTGGGTGAATGCCTTACTACACATGTCACAAGCATGTGACCTTTTCTTCGTATGAGTGAGAAGGTGTTGTCTGAGAGTGCTCTTTTGTGAGAAGGCGGTTTTACACATGTCACAAACATGTGGCTTTTCTTTGGTATGAGTGAGAAGGTGGGCATTGAGATTGCTCTTTCGAGCAAATGCTTTATTACACATGTCACAGACTTGTGGCTTTTCTTTGGTATGAGTGAGGAGGTGTGACTTGAGACTGCACTTTCGAGCAAACGCTTTATTACACATGTCACAAGCATGTGGCTGTTCTTTGGTATGAGTAAGGAGGTGTCTAACGAGCGTGTACTTGAAGGAGAAGGCTGTTTCACACATGTCACAAACATGTGGTTTTTCTTTGGAATGAGTGAGAAGGTGTTTTCTGAGACTGCTCTTTCGAGCAAACGCTTTATTACACATGTCACAAGCATGTTGCTGTTCTTTGGTATGAGTGAAGAGGTGTCTAGCGAGATTGCCCTTGAAGGAGAATGCTCTTTTACACACGTCACAAACATGTGGCTGTTTTATGGTATGAGGGAGGAGGTGTAGGTGTTGCTTTAAAACCCTTTTTGTGGCACATACTTTGTTGCACATATTACAAATATATGGACTCTTTAAACCCGGCATGCCTTTTTAGTAAATGTACTTTAGCCACCAATAAAATGCAATTATTTCCTCGCCTGAAGTTTGCATATTTCAATCTAAATTTTAAAAAAAAGTATTTTGTTTAGCTATCAAATAGATTTATAGCACACAAATACATAAATATTCCTAAAATAGTATATTATTCTATTAGTACTCTTCTAAGTAAAAAAATATAAATAAAGTTTAGTATGGTATTAAAAAAAAGGTTACTTAAATATGTACCGCTGTAGGAGAAAAATGTAACCACTTCTCATTAATTTGACATCCTTCATCGTAGAACTTAAAGCCAAATATACCGTTTTGTAGAAAATAGCATGTTTTTTTATAAATTGATATGTAAAAAAAAAATCAAATGTATGCCAAAACTTCAAATTGCAACACCCAATTTTAAATATATTTTTTTTTAATCTATGTCAAATTTTATTGTTGGATACCAATGATTAAGTCATTTGGTGTAAGAGTATTTTACTTATGAGTATGAAGAATTTAGAGCCCTTAACGTTAAATGTGTTTCCCAAACTTTATAGTATTATATATTGCAGTGTTCTAATCCTCCACTCTAATCCTTTTTACATGTTGATAACACCCTCGTGAGCCTTTTTCAAAAATGCTGCCCTCTTTTGAAAAAATTCCACCTTTCTTGCCCTTTTCAGTCAAACACAAGCATCCTTGCTTCCTTAGCTGTCTTTAAAAAAGGCACCAGCTAATTTTTTGTGTGTGTAAATTGGAATTAAGTGAATTATGACAGTAGAAAAACAAACTCCTTTTTAACTATGCGTGTTGTGAAATCGCGATGATTCCGCGCTAATTTCGAGTACGGGGCATTCCACGAATACTATTGGTAGTTTGTAACTGCATATGAAATGCTAAGTTTTTTTTAAAAGAGAAGATGGTTTGTGGTGAAATTACAAGATTAGGCATTTTATTACCAAATTTTGGATTTAAGTAGCATTTTCATCAGTTTTGTACTGGGTCTGATTAGGCCTACTTACAGATTTGGTTTTTAGGGAAAACATTAATTTTTAAATGTCAAATTTTGGATTTTAAGTAATATCTTCATAAAGAGACTTCAATTTTGTACAAGTCTTTCCATCGAGATAGGCCTCGAATGTCAACAATAGCCAAATATGCAGCTCTAATGCAATGTCAAACAACAAATTAGATTTTTTTTTATTTGGTCACGGGTCCGATGTATCAACGAGTGGCCACGCCTGTCCCAAACTTTTTTCGAAAGTGCCTTTTCAAAAACGGGGTGCCCTTTTACTGCCAACAGCACCCTGCCCCTTTTTATTTCTAGAGTGAACACTGTATATTGTTTATCATTTCAAGTCAATATTTTTTCTATGCTACTTCTAAGTCCAAACAAAACACACTCACTTCATCCTAATTATATTATTGAGATGAAAAAAAGTTATGAATAGCAACATTGATATATTTAGTTAGTAATGGATTGTAGAATAAGTTATTAAAAAAAAAAGAATAGATGCTCTGTTTAATTTGATCAGAAATGTAAAAACTGTCAAAAAAGAGCAAGTTAAAAAAAAAGAACAAGTTAAAAAATTAACAGGTAAAAAAATTATTAATATGTTACTAAAAAAGGAACCGGAATAGAATAAAGATTTGCTCTCACTTTCAAAATGGCCTTGAATGAAATAAAATTGTTCCTCGATTAAAATTCCTCTCATATCACAAAAAAACGTGCTGGATTAAATATTATTTACTTCATTATTGATTGGCACATGTCCAAAATTAATAAACGATTTAAAACGACCCAAACCCCCAAAAAATATTATTCCGAAACAAATTATTTCAGTAATACCATAAACAACGTACGATTGGTTCAAAACTAACGATATTGTATAATTTTATCTGACGAATGCATCACAATATTTTGGAAGAGTTTAATTGATTCGGATGGGTAAAGTATTTTTTATTTTTATTTTTGCTTTTCTTCGTCAAAATGGATGTGCTGCGAACGACATCTATTGCGATTAATTTAATTGTGTGGTTTTAATCATTGCCTCTTCTTATTTTCGGATGAAGGATTCAGGTAAGTAATATGCATGTTTTTTAGAGAGGATTGCGTATAATGTTTCTGGTGTGCTTTTTATGCAACTACCTAGGATAATTTGTGTGACAGGGGAAAAATGTCTTTGTAGTGCAGATGTGTGTGTGTTTAACTCGGTGCTTATTTAACTAGTTCGAGCGTGTTTGAGCAAATTTTGTTGTTGCTACTGCGTTGAGTATTTCTTTGCCTTTAAAAGATATATTCGTATTGTCTTCAAAAATGTTATGTACATAATCTTGACAGAAAGTAAATAAATTAAAAAGATTTTTAAAACAAATTGAATGGCCAATGTAATTGAAATTATATAAATTGTCTAAAAATAGTTGATTAAATTTTTTTTAAAAAAAATTAGCTTTAAAAATGATGGCTCAATGCCATATAAATTTTTTAATTTAATGTTATATTAGTAATTCTATATGTATTACATTTTCCATCCTTTATTTCTAATATTGAACCATTTTCTGATAAGCATGAAATAATATGCTAAATTATGTCATGTTGTACTATGAAAGAACATGTTAGTTTAAAATACGAAAACTTTTTGCAGAGCCTTATGTGGGTGATTTGGGTCAAACACTTATAATTACCCCCCCCCCCCCTCCCCCCCCGCTTTTCTCTGAAAAAATACCTAAGTAACAGTTAAAAGTAACTTGTTCGTCAATAACATTGCAATAACTACCGTTATTGTAGAATAACTGTTAAGCTCATCCCTACTTTGAAGTGATAATTTAAAATCCATTTCTGATATTTATATTAGAAAAATGTACAAAAAATTACATTTTAAAATATTAAAAGATAAATCTAAAAAAATTGTTTTTTCACGAATATATTTTCTAAGCATTACAAATACAAATAATGCGACCAACTACAGGCAAAATTGGTCTTGTCAATCTATCATCCTCACGATTCCCCAATGCCGATCCAATTGCTTTTTAAAACAACCCACTCCTGAAGAATTAACAACATACTCAGACAAACTATTCCATTTGTCTATAATCCTATTAAAAAAATAATGCTCGCTAACGTCCCGATTAAGCTGTGATTTGTATAATTTGAATCCATGGCCTCTAGTTAAATTGGCACCAATATTAAATTCCAATCACCCAATTTGATAAATTTAAATAACTGAAGCAATAACAAATTAAAAAATAAATTTAAAAATACTAAGACAAAAATTAAATATACTAAAAAGTAAAAAACCCATTTTTGACTTTTAGAACTGTAGATATTTCAGATATTACTTCCTTATATACTTTTTGAAATCAGCACCAAAATTTCTATATATTTTGCTTAGCCACAACTACCAAAATAAGTAGTAATTATTATTTACATTTTACCAGTTGCTTATATTTAGAAAATTAAAAATTAGAGAATTTAATAATGGTAGAATACAGGGGCGATAATACACTTACATTTATGCTTTCATAGCATGTTGTATACTTATCTTTATTCCTTATCCAAGTAGAGGGGAAAAGTTTCATTATAATATAAAAAGGGAATTCAAAGGAATCTAGAGGACTTATATACATCAAATCTTTCAATATCTTGAACTTTTAGACGAGTTACGTTATTTTGCCATTTTTTCAAACTTGTTTGCCCAAGACGCTTATTTTGCTGGATTCTTGCTTTTTGCAAAAACGTCGTATAGGTATGGGCAGCTGACGTCAGGTATGACATCATCGGAAAGATTTGAAAGTAGAAGGAAATTAGGTAGGCTATTCTTTCGTCTTTCTCCATAAAGATCATCATAATGTAATCTAAAAGAATGAATTTCAACTAATTAACAATATAAATACAATATATACGAACAGCTGTATAAGGCACACATGTAGCTTTTTAAAAAAATTACTTTTATGACTTGTAATTCATTAAAACTTGTTAAATATACTTATAGTAGAAAGTTCGTCATCTGACCATGGTTCTAAAAATAACGAGGTGCATGTATGAATGTGTATGCAGTGGCGGCGATTGGGTGCTGAAAGTGGGGGGACAAGATAAAGGAGAAACAAGAAGTCCCCCGAAAAGGGAGGGGGGGGGGGAGGTGGAATAAAAAAAAATTGCTATTATATTGCTATAAAAAAGCTATGGTATTGCACACTTGTATTTACTCACTATTTAGTGTTATTTGAAGTATACCAACTTAAAATACACAGTAAAAAAAACTTAATAACATAAATTTAAGAAAAGAAGTTTTCATACCATAAAGCTGATTTGAGACAAGTTAAAAGCTTTCTTTTTTCGATATTCTGACTTAAGGGGACACGGTACCCTTTCACATTTTTTTTTTAATTTCACTATATATTTTTATTTTTTGATTGCAAAATACTTTAATATATAATTAATGACAAAATTGTTAAAAAAAATTCATAAAAGTTTTTTAATAAATTCAAAATTAAATTTTTTAAAATTTTTTTGCTGTTTTTTAAATTTCCTAATACTTTTTTAGTTTTTAATTTTTTATCACTAAATTTTGTTTTTGTATTTCTTGAAATATAATAAACAAAACTGGGTATTGAATATTAAATAGTACTAAAATTAGATTTTATATAATTTTTTTCCTTCTCAAAAGCCAAAAAAAACCTGAAAAATCTAAAATTTTCTGTTTGAATTATTTTTAAAAATAAAACTATGTGTCCTAGGGATTATTCCATACCCAATTATGTCAAACACATATCTGATAATATTCATTAAAAAAATTGAATCTCTATCTCTATTACAAAAAAAACCTTAGCATTTCATATGCAGTAAAATGCGTTAAAAATGAACACTGAGAAAAAGTGATTTAAAGTTTTCAAATGTAAAAAAAAGGTATTTATGGTAAATGTATCATACTGATATCAAAATATATCATACTTTGCATCAATATAAGTATATTTATTAACAAATACTTTTATACTTGGTCATTTTTTCAACTTAAACTTCAATGCATTTTTTAATATAACATTAAAATATATATAACTCCATAAGTCCACTCTTTCTGTTTAATTTTGGAGTTTTCTCTTCATTTACATGAAAGTACATTTAAGAACTCACCATTTAAAAGTTTTAAAAAAAAGTTTAAAAACAAAATTAAATTTTTTTTAAAATCCTTCAGCTTTGTAAGCACATTTAGCCTGCTGTCACCCTATATAAATGCAAATAACTTCTTAAATATTTTAAATTAAACACTGAAAATTTTCATACATGTATAGAAATATTGGAAAGGTAATTTAAGCTAATAAAAAAAATCGATGTTTTGATAATTTTTACGGTACTGTGTCCCCTTAAAAAGGCAAAACAAAGCACGATAACTTTCAGAAATACTATATGAAAGGGCCACAAAAACTAGTCCAATTTTCAGGAGTATAAAAAGTATGAAATGTTCAAAGCACCTTTATATCACTTGGCTATTTTAGCTATAGTCGAAGACAATTTAACTAGATCCTTAAGCGAAGGCTACGATGTGTAAAAAGACTGAGCTATGGCCCTGTGGCCTTGCTTGAATAAAAAAAAATCAACGGCTGATTTAAAAACAAATAAATATCTATCGGAGTTGTCATAAGTCATATACAGTTTGCTCTGTAGACTCCAAAATGACTGTACAAACGAGAGTCATAAGTCATATTCGGCGCCGTTTCGCTTTTTTTCCCTACTGCTTATATGTAAAACTGAGAAAACTTGGGAATGAGTCATTCTGATAGATTCTGGGTATTTTGTAGATTTAATACGTAGTTACAATAAACTATTTTCTTGATGTTTTGGAAATCAAAGCATTGAGAATTTAGAAAAAAGCTATTAAATCTTTTCTGCCATCATCTTTGAGAACATTCGCTGATAAGTAAAGTAAACAAATATACTTTTGTGGATTGTGTTTTAAAAATGTTAAAATCGGAAATTTTCTGACTAAAATAAACTATTTCATAACCAAACTATTTAATAAGTAATCATAAGTAAAATTATTATAAACTATTTCTTTCAGAAAAACTATAGAAATTATATGGTTGGTTAAAAAAGTTAATCGCTTTGATTAGACTTTGCAAATGTATGTTTTGTTTTGATTTAATTTAACAATTACTGGTACTTTAGAAGCAAAATTTATTAAAATATACTACTTGATTTAATATTCGAACTCGCAATTTGGCGCTCTTTAAAGCCCCAAGTTTCTTACCGGAAGGTTGCAAGCCCGTTCTCCCATCGTCCAAACGTTTGGAGGCGACTAGTGCACATTAAATCTGTCAATGAGAGGGGTTTGATTCTCCTGAAACCTCCCTTCCCCCCCTTATTTACGTTCCTATGGTAGTGTGAGGAAGTTGGGGTTCAAAATGTTTCCTTTGTTAGGCAATGCAGTAAAACAATTGACTTGTAATTTAGTTTTAAAAAGTCCAATATAAAAAATTTGCGGGGGCAACATACAAAAAAGTGCGAGGGCAACATCCGAAAAAAGTGCGGGGGCAACCGCCCCCCCTTGCCCCCCCGAATCGCCGCCACTGTGTGTATGTGTTCCCGGGTCTTTCCTTCGAGATTGATCCCGAACCGTCGCCAATAGCCCACTGTGCAGCTCTATTGCGACTTATTTAACAAAACAAAACCATAGTAGAAAGTATAGTACGCGATAAACATTTTATGGAAATATAGCCGAGGATTCCCAAGTTAGCATTTTAACTACTTTTTCTGCCTAAGCAAATAATTTTTTGAATTTATTTTTTATAGAATTATTATAACTGGTCTCATAGCGTTTTATGGGAGAGTTGCACGTGACGTATCAACATGGTAACTTACTAGTAGTGTCGATTTCTTCCCTACAGCAGACAACTTTGCTTTTGTTTGTTTAGTCGTTTGTTTTTAATATTTGTTTTTTCCAAATAAGTAATATTTTTATTCCATATATGAATAAATTTAAGTACAGAAATACTTATATTATATTTGTATATAATTTGAATTACAACAAAATACGGAAAAATACTTTTATTTCAATACAAAAATACTTGATAAACGATGAGTACAATTTATCTCAGTGTATGTAGTAAATATTTCTATATTGAGGTATTATTTAAAGACTAAAACTTAAAATTATAGTACAGGAGCTAAAGCTCCTAACCCTACGGAACTTCTTGGGCATCGTGGAATTTTCTCCATGTTTCGTTAGAACAGTGGTCTTCTTCTCGGCGTGAAACTCTCCCATTGCTTGTTAGTAATGCAGTTTATGTATTAATGCTTTAAAAAATATTAACTGAGCATTTATAATATTAAGTTTTCAATTTTGCACAGGATCATTTGCAGTGAATGGAAGCGTTTATCTATAGTTAATTTCCATGCGTAAAGAAAGGGCCACATTTTTGACAACAATTTAAACTTATATATCCTTGATTATCGTTACACCGCTCCTCCCAATTTTTCACGAAAGTAAGAATAATTGGGGGGTTTGGGAGAAAAGGGGAAGTCACCCCCCCCCCCCCCATCCCCTCAATATTCTGGAAGCCCTGAAAGTTGGGAATTTCAACTTCTAAAAACCGAGTTAGGAAACTTTATACCTGAAGAAAATTAATATTATGTATTACCAAATCCAAATGAAATCTAGGGAAGATTAGAAATAGCCCAACTTGTAAGATTACATTTAAATAAATTGGACCTCAGAACGGACACTATATTGGAATATGGGTGCAACAAATCAATGCTTATGAGAGAACTGTTTAATATTATCTAAAATATATATGAAAAATTTTGATAAGTTAGAACTGGGAATTTTCAGCACTGTTGAGTTGGGAATTTCAAATAGTTGAGTTGAGAATTTCGAATCGTCAAGCTGGGAAATTTCTTGTTTACCCCCCCCCCCCAGGAAATATATACATAGTATATATATATATATAATTTTTTTATGTGTAATGGCACTGGACGCGTCTTCTAGCATATTTTTATGATTCGAATATTTTTCATCGTAAATTATAGTAACGTAGGTTTCCAGTAATCTGTGAACCTTATGGGTCATTTTTCAAATTGCACTTTTTACTTTTATTCCTGTAGAAAAAATAGAGCAGAGATTATTACAAAATTACAACTTTAACTAACAACTTTAAAGTAAATGAGATAGAAGATTTTTAAATCATTTCCATAAAGTTAGAATTACTTTCTGTATATAGGGTGTAACGTCACAAAACATAACCGAGTGGATATTTAAGATTTTTAATTAAAGAAATTCTTACAAATAATGAGGCGTGATACAAAAAAAAAACGCCGGCAGAGTTACCGAAATTGACGTGCTCGCGTCTACATTTCAATTTCTCTTTCTTCCCACGCACGCACCTCCGCTCCACAGACGAGCAGACGTTCTCTCTTCCGATTGGTTCAAGTCGCGGCTGACGGTACAACACTCCTCCCCTCTTACCGAAACTTTTCAAAATTTTGAAAAAACTTGAAAAATGAATTTTTTCCAATCATGTATTTGTTCCGCCAGTCGTTACTTGACACTGTTCATCACATACAGTTATTCAGAAGTTTACGGATACCTGAAATTTGCTATTAAAAATTATTAGCATTATTACCTTAACTTTGCCCTGAGGTTGTGACTAAAATATTCAAAAACACTTACAATTCAGTTAAATCTTACTTAAAAAGTTTTTTTTAATTAAAAATCTTTTTAGCTTAGACACTTGTGTGGGAAAGCACATACAAAATAATTAAACAGGTACATATGAATTAAGCAAATTATCAACAGTAAATCCTGATTGATATTACACCAAAAACACAATTCACAAAACTTTCATTACTTTTCAAAGTAATTTCACATTACTTTTGAAAACAAAATATTTGTGACTATGACAATATATACAGTAATTTCATATCAATATTTTTTATCAAAATAAAATACACATTTCTGAACACTGAGATAACAAATATACAATTAAGAATTCACATTTTCTTTCTACATTATAAAATGTCTTACTTAAGTACAGAACAAGATGTTCCTCTTTTTACTCATTTAGTTCAGAGAGAATCACTCCCATACCTATCACGAGTCGATCTAAACAATAAACACTTGTTGAAAGTTAGAGGCTCACAAAAGAGGCTTGTTAGTAAATTTTAACTTTAATTCCTGAAAAGCCTTCTCAATTTTGCCTACAAGAAATCCGACATAAAATTCGTTTCTTCACCAAAACATATTAAACCGAGTTCATTGGAGAAACTTATTTGAATTTTGATTAATTAACTTGCAGCGCCTGGAGTTCAAACACCCTTCTTTCGGTTCCAAGAAATCGAGAAAGGCATGCAACACTTCAACCAGTGTTTATATCTCAAACCAATGAGAGATCGACAACGAAAGAGGCCCCACGCTTTCGAACAACACTCACTGAAAGAGACATTCCCAGCTAGACGGCCATAGTTCCAACAAGCACATCTCTTGTGCTCCTCATGTAAATGCAATACCATCCGTTTAACCTTTAAATGTAATTCCTTAATTGTTAAACTTGTGTAATTAAATAGCATTTGTTATCTAACTACTGTGGCTATCATCAATTTGTTCATCACCAATGAATTCAACCTTCTGATAAATGGAGTCTACTACAGCGGGGCCTCACCAAACCAACTCCGGCACCCGCGCACTGGTGACCCGTGCAACTCCGGCCGCCGCAAACTCTTCAAGTTGAATTAAAACCCGAAATTCAACAACAGTAGGATTGTTATCCAAAAATAAGGAATTTTTAAATTATAAATTACAGAAACATTTTCTATTTAACCAACCAAAACAGTTACATTTTCAGGTTTTGTATAAGAAGAGTTTAACATGTTAACGTGATAAATCCGTGACCCGTGACTTTCCCGGGGAAATCCCCTACGTCTAAACATATTTATTAATGTATATCCAGCAGAAATAGAACATGTGTCTGCTATACTGGAATAGCTTCAGTGTATTTTGCTGATATACACATTCGGGTTGATGACCTTCCATGACCTTCTCCATTAGAAAATTGTTTACTATCGTGAACTAAGTTTAGTTTCGAAACCCCCTCCTGACACATTGTAACCAAATTAAGGGAAGATTCCCTTTTGACAGCCGTCTCAAAAAGATCCTTCAATTCTGAACAATTTGATTGTCCTTTTTTGAAATCAGCGCAATTAATATCAATTGGAGACAATTCGAAATCGTTATTTCCCATTTCAGGATTTTCAATTAACTCCACCCCTACTTCCTCTTTTTTACCTCCATTGCAAACATTGCCTGATTTTTTTCCATTTCCACCTTCCCCTTTTTTTTCTTCAATCAAGACAGCAGTTCTATTTCCAAAAATATATCTACCTTCATCTAAAGAGTCTGCGCAAACAGCGGCTGTTGTTTTAATCGTACCGAATTCCCCGTTTAATTCTACGGTGGCGAGAGGTAGAGATATTCTATTTTGATTTAACCCTTTGAGTACTGAATTATTTGAAGATTTTTATGCCCATGGGACGGATTTAATTTGGTTCAATTTATCCCATTCTTGACCGACCCTACAACAAATTGTTTGCGATCAACGCCCACTGGCGGGGGTGCCGCAAACATCAACGCCTGCTTCTTAAATTCAGATGACGAATCAGACTCGTCCACTGTAACTTCGCTCAAGTAAGCAGATGACGAGCCTTACTCGCCAAATGTACCCAAAGGGTTAAGGGTTGTTTCACCCACACAGTTTCTCCTGTGTAAGAATTCCGGCTAACGTATTTACGACACACTACATCTTAAGTAGATCCTGTGTCCCTTAGAAATGTTATTTCGATGTCATTTCCGTAGCCACTACTCAAATACTAGGTTATGAACTGGTTGCTATTACCTCTCTTATAAAACTGACATGTTCTGTCGAACCACACTCACTTTTTTGTTGGAGAATTACAGGGAAATTATACTTCAAATGATTTGGTCTGTTACATTCATAACACCTAGGGGTGCATTTCTTTTATCGAAACGGTCCTAAAGGGATTTTTTTGCCCTGAGAATTTTTTTAAATTAAAACGTTTGAAACATGTCAAAAAATTAAACCGTTTATTAAATTCGCACCGAAAACACTAAAATAAACCCGCAATTTCAAAACCAGACGTGAGTTTGGCTCTGAAAGATACGCCAGTCATCGGCAGGAGCTACAGCATCCATTTTGAGATACATCAACCAATCAGGTGGACGCTTACAAAATCCTCTTCAGACTGTTCACTAGACAATTTACATTGAAAAAGCTTCCCCAGTCATCTGTAGTATTACCGATTCCCTCAAGCAACCTTCCTTCGTTTTGTACCCAGGAATGGTTGCCAGGTTGGCTTGTTAATGTCACATTTGGCAATAAAGATTAAACTTAAAACTTTTCAATATATTTTTCAAAGTATATTCAAATATGATACTTTCCGTAGCTGTCTTTCCCAGATTTAGAATATTTTTTTTTTGTTTGACTGACTTGTCGTATCGTTGTAAAAAGTTCGCCTGTTTTTGTGTTTTTTTTTTTTTTTTTTCTTCGTTATGCGAAGATTTGATAGTTTCGAATACATTTTCTTTTTTACTAGTAACCTGACTTTTATCCACTTTTTGATATTTATCGTTAGGTCTTTTTTTTGTTGTTTTATGAACATCATTGTACGTATCCAAAAGGTCAGCTAAAACAGAAGATGTTTTAATATCCTATCCTAAACCATGTGATTCTAATAGAGCTTTAGAAAATTCCTCGTCATAATTGTTACTTTTAATTATAACATAGAGCTCAGGTTACCGAACCCATGAGTGTTTTGATGACACGGGCCGGGAGAAAATGCCCCCCAGCATTCCAGAAGTCAACCCCCCCCCCCCCCCCCCCCCCCCATACCACAGCAGTTTGTGCATTTAGTTCGGGTCCAGATTTAGGCTTAGGCTACAGCCTAGGAGCCCGCAACTCACGCCAGAAGAAGAAAACAGTTAACTTGCGGTAAAATTATTTGGTTCGTATAATTTAGAAAACAGAAGAAATTATTGTATGTTAGAACTTATAACAAAAAATGTATCGCATGAGTTGCACTAAAAAGCATTTTACTAACTGTTAAGTGTTGTGAGGTTAATTTTATTTTTATACTATGTTATCTACAATGCCCTCGTGATTTTTATGTATTTTTTGGAGTGAGTGGCAACGGTAAATAAAAAAGAATTATTAAAAATTAAGTTTGAAAAAGTTGTAAGAGGAGATTCTGAGGAATAAGAAAGAATAAATTGTCTCTTCTGATTTTTATAAATACATCTGGTATGGTCTGTTTTGTTTCGATAATCTTTTCACTATAAATATTACTTAGTCTGATCAAGGGCTGGTAGCACATTTTCGTTCCACGACCCAACACTAACAATGAAGAAATCGTGAAGACATCTCAAAATATAGTAGAAGCATATGACAATGATTTGGCGAACAACCTGGAAAATGAACAAATTCACTTCAAGTGTTTTTTGCAATGAATTCAGAAAATGAAAGAGACGGCCATTAGGGGTGGATGTACAAACTCTTTTTAAGAAAGAACTTCAAGGACTGTTTTCCTATTGTTAATTAATTAGTTACGAACGTGTGGACACCACTTCGAGTTTTGTTAACTACTATTCATTAATTACTATAAGTAAAGGTGTATTGCTGGTAAAACTGGTAATACACGGACGAATATACCCGTTGATATCGTTCAGGGTGATAAATAAAATTTATGATCGTACGAAAATGAAATTGCAGTATTATTTTCATATAAATATAAAGACCCATAGATTATCATTTTCTGTTTTCAGGAAACCGGATGCACATCCGACTCTAACAGCCAAAGCTCTGGAGTAGATTCGTCAGCAGCGCAGAGCAGCCGAATGCGGAAAAAGCGTAGGAAACAAGAGTCTCTTTCTCGAACCCCTTTCAGGAGAAAAGGACCTCCAGAGAACCTTTTCTCTCCAGAGAACGAGACTGGCTCGGAATATTCAAGTGAAGAGCAAATCACAACACCAGTAAACCCGTTTCTTGATGACCCTCCCTGGAAGACAATGACTAGAAAAGTTCTGAACCGAGGCAAAAATGAAAAGAAGACAATGTGGAATACGCAGACAACTGCAACACATCCATCGCAAGAATGTTTAGAGAGACACACAAATGGAATGCATAAAGAACACCAAAGACATGGAACAGGGATATATGGACACAGGTCAAATGTTGACTTACAAACAGCTGAAACAAAAAACAGGGAAACTTCGCCGCAAAAGAAATTTCGGGCATCCTGTACTGGTAAGCCACCTACTGAGCAAGGTGGTGTTAAAGCATCCTGTAGCAAATCATGTGAAACCCCAGTTCATCAACAAATATCTAATAATTTCCAATCGCATGCAAAAAGCTTTCAGCAATATCAATCTTCTGACGAAGGACCACCTGAAAAAAGGATTAAGCTTTTAGAATCCAGTAAAAAGCATTTACCTGCAACTCAAGCTAAAAATAAATCAATTGTTGATACTAGGCCATCCACAGCAACGTACAAGAGACAAATATCCTTTGATAAGGATTTATCTGCAAACCAACAACCATCTTCCAGTGATCTGCCACAGGTACCGCATAAGACAACTCTTAAAAGTCACCAATATGCCGAGCAGAATGAATTTTTTGAATCTTTCATTGATCCGGCAGATGCGAGACGGGATAAAACTCAGTTAATTTATAATAAATTTGTATCACAAAATAGACAGAAAACAGATTGCGAAATCCCGTCCACTGTCACGGCAGATGGAGAGACCACGCCGCAAGACATTCGTATGAAATCGGGCAGTTGCAAGATATCTCTAACTAAGCAATTTAAACCTCAGGGACCTTCTTCAACACAGCCGCATGAAATAGAAAGCAATCACTGGCCGACGTCTGCTAGGAATCGACCACAATACTTATCTGTTAAAAATGAACCATCTGTAATACAAGAAGAACATCGTCCACCTATTAAAAATAAGCTATCTGCTGAAAACGTACACTGCTCGCCTTTCAGAAATCAAGTAGATTCAATACACAAGGTGGAATATTGCTCACCTTATAAAAATCGGCCATCGTCGACAGAAGAGAAGCATTATTCGCCTTGTCAGCAAGATACATCTGCAAAGCAAGGTAATTACCAGTCGTTTAATGAACAGCCATTTGCAATTCCTTTTAAAACTCAGCCACCTGTCATGCAAGAGGAGAATTGCGTGCCTTCAACATCAACAGTACAAGATGCATATTATCCCATTTTTAGACAACAATCATCTTCGGGAAGTAATGTTCAGAAACAAACAACGGAATCGGCGCCAAGCTCTAAAAGACATCCAAAAACTGTGAACTATGAACAGTTGACAAAATTCATAACCGTGCATCTGAAAAGTGTTTCTCCCCAGAAGGCGATGCAACTTGAACGAAAAATTATTAATTTGTGTACAACAAGAGAAAACCCCAAAAAGGGTTAATCCAAATTGAAACGCATATTTTCGGGTTTCCTTTTTTAAAAAAATTCTACAAAATCTTGAAGTCCAATAAAACAGGGTTTTGTGGATAACCGTTGCAATGTTCCAAAGAGTTTTTCTGAAAATTAATACTTTATAAACAAGAGAAAAAAAAATTACAGGAAATCAATTTCATCAAAAATAAAATTAACTTATTTTTATTAATACGGGAGAATGGAGATATGTAAAATAACTTTTCCTCAACTTTCAACTGATAATTAAGTAATTGAATTCAAGAGTATCTTAACATAAACTATATTAAAACAGGGGGTGAGAATTGATATATATTACAAAAATGTTGCACCACTGCAAATTGCGCCAATACTTGATTTCTGCTCCAAAACACTCATTTATAGCCAAATTGCATCAAAGCTGCGCCAATTTCGTAATTTTAATTTTATGATCCTATTTATAAAATACAATTATCTCTCTAAATATTGTTCTCCACTTAACTTCTATATATAATATATTCATAATTTGCCAATTTCGCAATTTCTGGAGACCTAATTGAGGGGGCAGGGCAATGCGAATTTTCAAATATTCTGATTGTAATGGTGCAATGGACTGCGAAAAAGTACGTTGATTTCATTGCAAAGCTATTTTTTCCATAACCTCTAATCTATCATTTGTGAGGACATTTAAGGCGGGGAACATGTATAAGCTTTCGAAGCCACTCTCGCCGACCGGGTGTTTGGAATAAAAATTCCGACTTTCGAAAATAAGGGTCCATACAAATATTGCATTAATTTGTTAATTCTCAGTTGACATCACATGTGAACGTGAATGGTGTCGGTATATTAAATTTACTATTTTTATGGATGAAGTTATTTAAGGATAAATAGGTTGGTTGGTTTGTTAATTAACGTCGCACTAGAGCTGCACAGTGGGCTATTGGCGACGGTTCGGGGTCAATCTCGAAGGAAAGACCCGGGAACACATACGCATTCACACACACATTCATACATGCACCTCATTATTTTAGAACCATGGTCAGATGACGAGGAAACACCTGAACTGGCACCCAACGCCTTCAATAGACGTCGGGACTTTGGACCCCGATCAGATTTATCGTGCACCAGTCCCGTATACACGCCAGTATAATTTGTTGCATATTCTGGACGACTTTCTAGTATTTTTGTAGCGAAGCTGGCGACCCTCCGATAGCAAGATCACTACTTTTTTACTTTTCTATGTCAAGTCCATTGCACGGATTCAAACCACCAATCCTCTAATTAGTAGCTGTACGCCTTACCAACTGAGCAACTGGGGCTTCCTAAGGATAAATAGGAATGGTTTTATTTGACTGCCCTTCACCGAATGATTTTTCTCTCTAGACGTCCGAAAAACCCAAGATTAACCACATTGCGACACACATGGAGTTTTGTTTTAAATTTAATCTCTAAGGCCCATTCTACACGGACACTTTTAACGCGCTTGCTTTTGCAGATGGCTCTGTGATTCGAGAATACAAATCACGTGGTGTGCACGTGCACGCTACCTGAGTAGGTGTCAAGACTTTTGACCACGGCAGATTTAACGTGCACCCTTCCCTTTTACATGGTGAATATCTTTAAGCGGGAAATGTGGAACGCGCAAACTGGCAATCCACCTTTCACGAGTTCTCTGGACTCTCGACTAGATATTCGAGAGAAATATTGGGCACGTGCAAACCACGTGATTTGTATTCTCGAATCACAGAGCCATCTGCAAAACCAAGCGCGTTAAAAGTGTCCGTGTAGAATGGGCCTTATAGATTAAATTTAAAACAAAACTCCATGTGTGTGTCCCAATGTGGTTAACTAACCCCGACTTTCTAATATTTTTGTAGCGAAGATGGCAACCCACCGATCACAAGATCACTACTTTTTTACTTTTCTTTGTCAAGTCCACCGCACGGGCTCGAACTAACAATCATCTGATTACCAACTGAACGCCTTTATCCACTGGGCTACCGGACCCCCTAACTTTTATGGGCACACTGGGTTTTTCTTTTGTCTATTTCTATTCTGCGGTGCCTTCGCCAATTGAAATATTTGTCGACAATTGGTGAGTGAAAAAGTTTACATTTTGATCAAGTCAAAACGGCGGACAATAAAGGTTTGGTTTGATTAAATAACGTCGCACTAGAGCAGCACAATGGGCTATTGGCACAGATTCGGATTCGACAATGCTGGTTGTTTAAATAAATGTTGCACTGGAGCTGCACAACGGTTCAGATTGATGAATGATAAAGTTTACACTTTGACAACACTAAATTTATTGTCAGTGATTGGAAATTGATTGTTCATTTAATTTCCATGCGTTTGATTGTCGTTTTTTTTATTGAGTGATGGATGTGTTTGCGGCAGATGTCTATCTGAATAGTAAATATTTTTGGAAGTTGGAGGCATGAAGCACACATTGCTGCAGCAGTTCGTTTTGACCCCAGAACCGTTATTGTTTCGGACTGCTGGTAGTCTTACAACTGCTTGAAGGGTGATGGATTTTGTCACTTCACTGTGAACCAATGTTTACATTAGAGGGTCACCGAGACGCACACCAGCTGGATTGAGGGTACGTATAAATTTACGTTGAATAATTGTATTTACTATAATCCACTGCTCGAACCTCGAAGGATTGCATGTAAGCATCATAATAGACTTCTCGAAAGGAGTAGCAGGTTCGAACCTAAGTAGTCGCAGGCCGTAGGGCAATATTGCCCGGAGCCATAATCGAGGTACGAGTCTATGGTGCGTACATGCATGTGCTTAATACTTTTTTTTGTATTTTAAATGGTTAATTGCATAATTAACGAATCCAAACCGGCGCCAATAACCTATTGCGCAGCGCTAGTGCGACGTTGTTTAACCAACCAGTCTAGTCGAATCCGAACCGGCGCCAATAGCCTATTGTGCAGTTCTAATGCTAGGGGGAAGCGTTGCCCCGCACTTTTTTTGGATTTTGACCCCTCACTTTTTTTTTTTTTAATTAAATTTTTACTGCATTTCCAAACAAAAAAAAAATCATGCCCTTAATCTCTCCTACTACTACAGATGATGGACTCGAGTCCATTCTCCACCTGACATTTGTACCATGTCGGAGGGGTTTTCAGGTCATTTTTCAATTCCGCCTCCATAACTCCATCCTATGAGCAAATATTACATACCATCATGTAAAGGAAGGTGGGCTGCATCGACCAGGCTGATTATTAACCCATTCCGTCCGCTGACCTTTGTACCTTTTTAGGAAAAAGTGCAGTTAAATATCTATGATTGAGTTAAAGAATTTTCTAGAAAGAAGCCAATACATTTATCGTTGTTTTTTTTAAAACTTTAATAAGAAAGATAACTTGTTTTAAATCAGCTTTATTGTAAAATTATAATTTAAAAAAAATATGTTATTAAATATTTCTTACTGTGAGTTACTGTTAGTTCTCCTAGTACTTACTGTTAAGTTGTCATACTTCAAATAACAAAAAGTACTGAGTATAAGTAAATATGCAATATTTATTATAATTTTAATAGTAGGAAGGGTTACAAAATTTCTACCTACTCTCCCCTCCCCCACATACTTCTGGCTTTTTTTTGCCCCCCCCCCCCCCCCCTCCTAATTTTAGCACCCAATCGCCGCATTACACAATCACCCCTATTCTCGCTTTGTCAATCTTTTTTTTATAAATGTTGCAGCAGATTCCCTTTTTCAGGATTTCACATATAATAGAAGTGTGGGCGTAAATAATGGTAAATAGAAGCACATCAAACAAGAGCAGAAGAAAGTAATCAAAATGAGAAAAAAAAAATGAAAACGTCGAAAAGAAATGGCAAAAAAAAAGAAGCCACAGATGGCAGTTTCCCGAACCCACTGGAACCGTCACACACTTTTAAATCTCATCAAAAGAGCGATTACTTCCATTTCAGGAATGGAATTCGACCGGCAAATCGCAACGGCATTCTTTTTAATCGCCAATGCAGCGGAAAACACTTCACGAAACCGAATTATTGTCGAGAAAAGAAGGAATATGGCAAACGCTCTCCAAAATTGTCGAAATAGCCAAACTAAGGCAAAATAAATCCAGAATATTGGTAGTTCGCATCGTAATTTAGAATATTATCCACATTTTACAATAAGTTGAATATGTAGTTAAATTTTCTATATTCATAAAAGGTATTAAAAAAATAAAGAATATAGAAGAGTATTATATTTTACAATTATTTATTTTCATTTTAAAATAAAAAAAATATTCGAATTCCCCAAATCTCAGATTATTTGCCAAACATGGCAGTACAGCCTTCATGATGCTCCCGTGTTTTTTTTGGGGTTGTTATTTATTTTTTATTTCATGTTATTGGGTATGAGTCATCCCAAGGAAGTGGTTGACCTTCATAGAAATCATTATGTTCCTTTTCTCTTACTTATTTTGTATATATCGGGTAGGAAGGAGAAAAAAACGGATTTTCTGGTAACGATTTTATTTTTCTACAATTCATCTTTTTCCAAAGGTGTTGAGGTAGGTGGGGGAATTTAAGTTAAAAAAGAACCGCTGGACATAATGATTAAATTCTTTTTTTCCTTTCCATTTTCTTTTTATTTCAGCGCTGTAAGTTTAATTTATGTGTCCAATATTTCTTCATTTATTTCTATTATACAAATATGCATTTAGTGGTCGACAGCCAGAGCCGGATTTAGGCATATGCTACATAGGCTGCAGCCTAAGCCCGCCTTATTTGGAAGGATCCAAATCCGTTGCCACAATCTTTTTATGATGGAGAAAAATTCTATTTTCTTAACAGATTTGTACAATGTAAATTATACCGTTACTTTTATGTTCTTTAAAAAATATGTTTCATTTGTGATATAATTACAGCGTTTTATTATTTTTTTGGAAATCAGTTGTTTTTGTTTTATTATTTTATAGAAATCAGTTGTTTTTGTTTTTATATTTTTTAGAAATCAGTTGTTTTTGTTTTATTATTTTTTAGAAATCAGTTGTTTTTGTTTTTATATTTTTTAGAAATCAGTTGTTTTTGTTTTACTAATTTTTTTAGAAATCATTTATTTTTCTTACATTTTTATTTTGCTTAGAGTCATTTGATAGAAATACAAAGACGAGTGCAATATTTCATTTTCATAGATTCCAGAATGCGATTGCAAACCAGTGTATCGCCCAATTTCATTTGTACACTTGTTTATACATTTGTGTGTAACTTAATAGCAGTTATGGAATATATATTTTTAAAAAAATTCCGACCCCACCCCCTCTTTTCCTTTTGTAGTTGGGGGCCCGCAGCACATATTCAGCCTAGGGGCCCACTAACTCTAAATCCAGTTCTGTCGACAGCTTATATGTGTACTTCAAAAGTCACTTCATGTCAGATTAGTAGTACTATCCAATTTAAAAGCAGTAGGGAACAAGAAAAATGCTTGGTTTCAATTAGCAAACTTTTTCAAAATATTAAGAGTAATGAAAGGAATTTAGTAAATTTGGGTTATTTTACAAATATAGATTTTTTGTAAACAAAAACATGTGTAACTTTCAACGCACCTGAACCTGCGGCCCTAAACAGCTGCTTAGTAGTAAATCCGGCACTATAGGTCGAACATAAGACATCTGAAGCCAGCTGATTCGGTTCAACGGGATTGTAGTGATGATTCCACAATCTGGTGATTATTAAAATATAATGTAAACATTATATTTTAATAATCACCAGTAAAGGATATAACGGACTACATGAGCGTTTATCTATATATCATTTTATTTGAATAACGTCCAGTAATGCTACCAATTAATAACATTCCGCGATGTTATGTTCATTTAAAACACAATTAAGTAAAATTAATTGGATAACAGTGCTTGACAATACAAATGCCTGAGTCTTAATTTAATTTTAAAACAAATTGCCCTTTCATAAAACAATTGCGAATATTTATAGGCTTTTAAATATTAAGAAGCTGTCTTTTATATAATTCAGCATAACAATTACAATTTTGGAAAATATAACATCATAATCAAATTGTAAATCTCATTAAAAACATTAAAAATATTTCATTAAAAAAAAAATCTTACTCTACAAAATTTCGTTGCTTTCTAACTTTTCAGGTCTGTATTTTTTTTTTCTAGCGTTTCCGGGTGTGTGAAAACAAAAATTAATTTTAAAACATCAAAAGCGCTATTCTAATTGAATTTACACCAACGCTAACGGACGATTTATACGAGCTGTGTGTCACGAATTCTTATTTCGTTAATTTTTCGAATTGTTAACGCAGACGATAATCTTCAAAGGAATAAACTTTTTTTTTTAAATAAATTAAAGGTACAATACATACTATATTTTTAAACAACCTGTTTCGCTTAGCAAAGGTCATGTACCTATATAAAAAAAAGAGAAAAAGTTCGTGGATATTCTGTATATTTTTTTAGTCGAACAATGCCGTGCTAAACAAACTGTAACCGCAATCAAGGTAGCCATTGTATGCAGTTCGTGATGAGTGAGTGGAGCTATGCTATTCGTATGCTGAGGCCGTGTCAAGCAGACAATAATTTAGTCTGGATACAGAATTTGTTTATTTTTTTCCCTTTATTTTCGGAACCATCCCAGACATAATATTTCTTGCTACGTATTCTCTTTTAGTAGAGGTTATGTGCATATGCTAGCGTATTTTTAAATATCTGTCTGAATAAAACCAAACCGTATCGGCCCTTGATATGTTTAAGAAAATTTGAAATAGCTCAGTTTTGAAGCATATATATTTTTCCATTCCTTGCATCTGTTATGCCATATTGCGTCAAGAATTTCTCCCTTTCTTTGCCTTTTCTAAAGAAAATGTACAACTGACCAACGGCCGAATAAGAATTTGGAAAGTGATGTGATTGCTAACAACATTTAAAAGTGTTGTTAACAGCTAACAACAATTTATTGTTTTATAAATACATAATTATAGTAAAATTAAACATTTTCCTTTTGATGATTTACTTCCGCAAATTTTTAGCCCTTAGCATATCCTGTCATTATGTCCCAAAAGTTTCCTATACGATTGAGAAACACTGCATCACTTGCTTTTATGACAAACTAAGAATGATGTATTGTTAAATATAATATTAGAAAATATTGAAAACAATCAAACATTTGTAAAGTTAAATTTCACAAATATAAACAACGCGATTTACTAGTTACAAATACGAAGCACTTTTAGAATTATTTAAAAAAAAGTTTAGCGCATAAAATTTATAATACATGCCATTATTATAAAACATTAAAAAAAAAAAATTAAATAAATTAACATTAAATAAATTAAATATCAGCACTACTTACTTAATTTTTAGTTACACATATACGATTAAATTTTTTTTTAATTTTTAAAAACTATTTAACGCTTATTTCTAGCGCAAAACTCTCAATAAAAGGGGCCAAATTTTTACAAAAATTGGCCAAATATGTATTTCAATTGATATCAAATTTGTAGAAGGAATTATAATAAGTAAATGTTTCTATTACCTCATTTCTGTTCCGCTAAAAAAACATTCGTTAATTCTCTTGACGCCAGATAACTTATGATCGGTCATACATATTTCCTTACTTTTTTTCTACCTTTCTATCCAGTATTTAAAATTAGCGGTCGTTAGTCGTTTTTAGAAACTGAAAATTTCAGTTTGATGGTCGTATTTTTACATCCAGTCATCATTTTTTACGACTAACTGTATAGTATTTTTTACTGGTAAGGCGCAAAATTCGATTAACTCCTATTTTATTTCGTCGAGCGCGAACACTTTAACACTAAAACAGACATTTGACCGTTGGAAAAATTCTTGAAATATTCTTTTAGTGGTTAACATCTGGTTACCGAATTGAAAATTCATAAAGGTGTATATTATTTTATAATTGTCTTGTAATTATTTCAAATTTGTTAATAAAAAAACTGATTATTCTTGATTTACAAAAAGGTAGAGTTCCTACCTTTCGTTCAGGTTGAAATTACACTTAATTTTTTTCCAATTATTCTTAGTTAAATCCTTCTTAAAATGTCAGTCATAAAAGAGAAATGTAATTATTCTTTTTATCGAAATTGTATAAAAAGCATGTAGTGAAATAAAAAAATATATAAATTGTTTAAAAAAAAAAAACGCTTTCATCAATATAAATGTTCTAGTACTCATAAACTATCACTTTCGTGGTAAGAGATATTCACATACTGAAAAGAAACGAAATGTTAGATATTTAACTATTCAATTCACTTGGGTCCATATTCATAATAAATTTATTTTTGGCATTCGTAAAAGAATAAAAGAATTTTTAGCTTTGGTTTGCTAAGTGTACAATTTTTTTTTTAATACTACTGGTGAAACTATTTTATGTCTTTCAAAAAAAAAATATATATATATTCTCGAAACTTTCAAATGTTGAATTACTTTATCCCTTTTCAATAATTTTATGGTGTTTTGGCCTCTTCTCCGTTTTCTTTTTTTGTTCAGACGATATTAATTAAAGATAATGCAACTTGTGTTCGAATAATCGTTAGGCTTGGTGTCAAAACACCGCCATTTATTTTCCTTAACATTCTTCATTCCCCATTTCAACTAAGCTCTTGATATATCAGCTATTCTTCAAAGGAATAAATCATTAAACTTCGTGGATTTCATTTCCTTCGTAATATTTTATTTCTAATGCGTTAGATTAAAAAAAAAATGGGGCTATATATATAATCAACTTATTTGTGTTTGAGGATCATATCGTAAGTTATTAACCAAGAAGATTGGGAAAAAATAAGTTTTCAATTGATTCCTTTTCGCTTAAATTTGTTTAATGAATTTGAATGCAAGGTAACCTCAATTTTTTTTTAAGAAATATATATATCACAAATAGAATTTAACGGTGATGATTACAATTGAATTTCGAACGATAAAAAAAAGTCAAAAGTTATTTCGTGAGGTCACATTTAAAGTTTAATTTAAATATAAGATAAGCGGTTTTGTGAGGTAGATGTTTAGATTTGGGACTGGACTGAGAAGGAATTCAAGAGCACCAAGCAGCGTTCAGAATAAAACTAATCAACATTTTTCAGTTACCTTATAAGATTTATATTAAATTAGGTTACTAAAACAGAAAATTGGAAACAAATAAAGCTAGCAGTTGCTTGTGTTAAGTAATCTTGTCCAAATACTCTACTCAGTGGCGGCGATTCGGGGGGGCAAGGGGGGGCGGTTGCCCCCGCACTTTTTTCGGATGTTGCCCCCGCACGATTTTGTATGTTACCCCCTCAACTTTGTTATATTGGACTTTTTAAAACTAAATTACAAGTCAATTGTTTTACTGCATTGCCTAACAAAGGAAATTTTGAACCCCAACTTCCTCACACTACCATGGGAACGTAAATAAGGGAGGGGGGTTTCAGGATGTTCAAACCCCTCTCATTCACAGATTTAATGTGCACTAGTCGCTTCCAAACGTCAAACGTTTGGACGATGGGAGAACGGGCTTGCAACCTCCCCGTAAGGAACTTTGGCGCTTTAAAGAGCGCCAAATTGCGAGTTCGAATATTAAATCAAGTAGTATTTGTTGTTCTAAAATGTTGCTTCTAAAGTACCAGTAATTGTTAAATCAAAACAAAACATACATTTGCAAAGTCTAATCAAAGCGATTAACTTTTTTAACCATATAATTTCTATAGTTTTTCTGAAAGAAATAGTTTATAATAATTTTACTTATGATTACTTATTAAATAGTTTGGTTATGAAATAGTTTATTTTAGTCAGAAAATCTCCGATTTTAACATTTTTAAAACACATTCCACAAAAGTATATTTGTTTACTTTACTTATCAGCGAATGTTCTCAAAGATGACGGCAGAAAATATTTAATAGCTTTTTTTTTAAATTCTCAATGCTTTGATTTCGAAAACATCAAGAAAATAGTTTATTGTAACTACGTATTAAATCTACAAATTATCCAAATCGGGCCTCTGGCTCTCATCATAATGACTCATTCCCACGTTTTCTCAGTTTTACATATAAACAGTAGGGAAAAAAAGGCGAAAACGGCGAAAACGGCGAAAACGGCGCCGTATATGACTTATGACTCTCGTTTGTACAGTCATTTTGCAGTCTACAGAGCAAACTGTATATGACTTATGACTACTCCCATATATATTTATTTGATTTTAAATCGGCCGTTGATTTTTTTTTATTCAATTAGGGCCATAGCTCAGTCTTTTTACACATCGTAGGCTTCGCTTAAGGGTCTAGTTAAATTGTCTTCGTCTATAGCTAAAATAGCCAAGTGATATAAAGGTGTTTTGAACAGTTCATACCTTTTATACTCCTGAAAATTGGACTTTAGTTTTTGTGGCCCTTTTATATAGTATTTCTGAAAGTTATCGTGCTTTTTTTTTTTTGCCTTTTTTTAAATCAGAATAACGAAAAAAGAAAGCTTTTAACTTGTCTCAAATCAGCTTTATGGTATGAAAACTTCTTTTTTTAAATTTATGTTATTACATTTTTTTTTACTGTGTATTTTAAGTTGGTATACTTCAAATAACACAAAATAGTGTGTAAATACAAGTGTGCAATACCATAGCTTTTTTATATAAAAATATAATAGCAAATTTTTTTAGTTCCTCCCCCCCCCCCTCCCATCCATTTGGGGGACTTCTTGTTTCCCCTTTATCTTGCCCCCCCACTTTCAGCACCCAATCGCCGCCACTGACTCTACTCACTATCTGAATTAAACGTTTTCCTGCGATTTTAATGAAATCGAAAAAAATAAGGAAAAAACTATCATATATATAAAAAAATAGTACATAACTTTTATGAGAAACATTGGGTTAACGTTAAACGTTAAGCACCCGCTCGGCATTATTCTTTAGTAATTATATCTATATATATAAAAGCGAAAGCCACTGACTCACTCACTGACTGACTGATTGATCACGAGATCTCCAGATCCAAAAGCCCTACAGTGCTGAAATTTAGAACACAGATTCATCTTGGGCCCTAGGGGTGCACTAAGAAAGGATTTTTAAAAATTCGAACTCGAACTGCCAAAATAACGATTTTTAAAAAACCTTCCCATAGGATTAACATGGGGAACATGTAACAATGCAAAATATAAAATTTAAACAATGGAAAATTTTAATATTATGTAACCTACCAGGATCATTCTGATTGGCTGGTGACTAAATATCGCCAAATTAATAAAAAACATCGCCAAATTCATAAAAAAACATCGCCAAATTCATAAAAAAACATCGCCAAATTAATAAAAAACATCGCTAAATTCATAAAAAAACATCGCCAAATTTATAAAAACATCGCCAAATTCATAAATAACATCGCCAAATTCATAAAAAAAATTCGCCAAATTAATAAAAAACATCGCCTAATGAATAAACAATTCCGCCAAATGAATAAAATATCGCCAAATAAACTAAAATATGATAATATATGTAAAAATAATATAAAAATGGCGAAATTATAGTCAAAACATGATAAAATGTCAAAATGGTGAAAATATGATTGGATAACGGGATATTACATACTACAACAACTATGAAAATTAAATTTGGCATGGAGCATGACATTTTAAGCCAAAATTGCTCACTAAGAAAGAATTTTCATTTTCAAAAACTCGAACTCTAACTGCCAAAAGTAAAAATCCTTTCCACATATCCACTGACTCATCACTAATATTGTAACTTTCTGTATACCCAGGAAGATGAAATTTGACAGAGTTGTTACTTATATCTTACAAAGAAAAAGTAAGCTATCTGGTAGGTACAAGCCACTCTGCACCATTATAATTGGTTCATGAATACTTTGGACCCCACGTGGTAGGAAGGTCAGAGGGAGAGTGTATAAATGGTCAATCTGGTTGACGCGGCGTACCTTCCTCTACTCCATGTTATGTCATTTATCCACGAAGGCTGATTACCCATAGAATTATTGGGGTGGAAGTGTATACCTCCTGTCACCAAGGGTGACATTTTCCTTCATGCGGTATAAAGATCAGAGGGTAAAATGGGTTAACAAACGACCTGAACGACGCGGCCTACTTTTCTTTATATGATGGTCTGCCTATACGACGAGTTATAAGGCGGAATCGAAAACTGTTGTAAACTCCTCCTCCATCTGGTACAAGTGTCAGAGGGGAATGGGTTTGCGTCTATCGTCTGTAGTAGTGGGTAGGGGATAGGGTACAATTTAAAAAAAAATTGATTTGGCAATGCAGTAAAAAATATGACTTATTTTTTATTTAAAAAAGTTCAATATTAAAAAAGAGCCCGTGCAAGATCCAAAAAAAAAAGTGTTGGGGAGCCTTCCCCCTTGCCCCCCTCCTCGCATATTGATAAGGTTTACCGTACAAAAGAAAAAATATGAAAATCTTGAATTTTGGCAAATGAACATTTTAAAATCGCTTTCGTTTTTTCTTCTTATATTCTCACCAATTTGTGAAACTTAACGACATATGTAGACATATGTGTCTAATAAAAGTTTTTCGAAGATAATTATTATTGACAATTTAAAGAGTTGTTCCTCTTTAAATCTTTGGGATGTTACTAAAGGTTAAAATATGGATGTTAATCAACGGGAGTAACGTATATATATCCACGTTATTGTATAGCCAATTTCTCCATATTATTAATCTTTTCAGTTCTTGCAAGGCCTTTGTTAATAAAATTTCGTTACAAATTGGAACTTTTAACGCTGTGGTTTCCCTTGATGGGAAACCTCTCCATAGGATTAACATGGAGGACATGTAACAGTTCAAGATTGAAACAATGGAATATTTTAATATTACGTAACCTATGAGGAGCATTCTGATTGCATGATGACTAAATATCGTCAAAATGTCGTCAAATAAATAAATAAAAATGTCGCCAAATAAATAAAAATATCTCCAAATTAATAAGAACATCGCCAAATGAATAAGAAATTCACCAAATGAATAAAAGATTTCGCCAATTGATTAAAATATCGCCAAATGAACTAAAATTTGATCATATGAGTAGATGAGCGCAAAAATGGCCCAACTCATATTTTTTTTAAACTGATCATTTTATGATACTAAACTTTCTTACAGAATACGCATTTACTGAGCAATATCGGTATAACCCATTTCCCCGTAATTTCGTCTAGAAAGCGTTCATAATTCGTTTTTGACTTCAAACACTTCTTCGTTGACAAAAATATTCAAGCTCCGTTTTCTTCGTAAAGGATATTTGGGGATAGGGCCATTCTTGCACTCACCTACTTATATATGTAAAAATAACATAAAAATGGCGAAATTAGTCAAAAAATTATATAATATCAAAATAGTGAAAATATGATTGGATAACGGGATATTCCGTACTACAACAACTATGAAAATTAAATTTGGCATGGAGGTACACTTTAAGCCACTAATTTTCAAACACTCGAACTCTAACTGCCAAAAGTAAAAATCCTTGCCACTTATCCACTGACTCATTACTAATTCTCTAACTTTCTGTATACCCAAGAAGATGAAATTTGAATTCTATATGTAAGATGCATATCTTACATAGAAAAGGTAAGCTATCGGGTAGATACAAGCCACACAGTACCATAATAATTGGTTCATGAATACTTTGAACCCCACGTGGTAGGAAGGTCAGAAAGAGAGTTTATAAATGGTCAATCTGGTTGACGCGGCCTTTCTCTACTCAATGTTATGTCATTTATCCACGTAGGTTGATTTCCCGTAGAATTATTGGGGTGGAAGCGTATACTGCCTGTCACCAAGGGTGACATTTTCCTTAATGCGGTATAAAGTTCAGAGGGAAATATGGGTTTACAAACGACCTGATCGACGCAACTCACTTTCCCATACGACGGTAGGTCATTTATCGTCCATACCACGATTCCCCGACGAGTAATGAGAACGAAATCGTTTGCAGTTAAGAGCGACATTCCCTTCACGGGGAACAAAAGGTCAGTGGGCGGAATGGGTTAATAATTGGCTTGGTCGATGCGGCCTACCTTTCTTTATATGATGGTATGCCTATACGAAGAGTTATGTGGCGGAATTGAAAACTATTGTTGTGGACTCCTCCCCCACGTGGTACAAGTGTCAGAGGGGGAATGGGTTTGCGTCCATCGTCTGTAAGAGGATATTGTTTCGAATTATATAAAAAAAAATTATTTTGGCAATGCAGTAAAAAATTTGACTCTTATTATTATTTATTTTAATAAGTTCAATATTAAAAAAGTGCGAGGTCAAAATCCGAAAACAGTGCTACGGAACCATCCCTCCTCCCCCCCCCCCCCCCCTCCCCCCCCCCCCCCCTCCCCTGGATATTGATAGGTTTACCGAATAAAAGAAAAAATATTTGGCAAGTGAACTTTTTAAAATCGTTTTCTTTTTATATTCTCGCTAATTTATGAAACTTAACTACAAATATTGACATAGGTGTCTAATAAAAGTTTTTCGGAGATAATTATTATTTCCTCTTTAAAATCTTTGGGATGTTACTAAAGGTTAAAATATGGATGTTAATCAACGGGAGTAACGTTTATATATACACGTTATTGTATAGCCAACTTCTCCATATTATCAATCTTTCCAGTTCTTGCAGGACCTTGCTAATAAAATTTCGTTACAATTTGGAACACTGTGGTTCCCCCTGATGTGTGACAAATTAAGAATATTATTTATTTCGCTATAAATATTGTATTTGTATAATTTTTTTAACTTATTTCCTTCCCGTGCGTAGAACGGGTATTTCAGCTAGTCTTATATATAAAGCTGAAATCTCCAAAATGTGTCCGTATCTCTGTTTGTTTGTCAGTACAAAATAAGCTCCTTAACTAAAAACGCATAGCTTTGAAATTCACAGAATAATTAGTTAAAAAAATAAGAATTTTAACGTGACTATTTTCAGGTCTCAACGATGTTCCATTCGAATGTTATGATATTTTTTAGCTTAAGTCAGCAGAGTTTCACTAAGTGGCAACAGTAAAATCAGTTAAAATCAACGAAGAAAAGCGAAAATATAAAAAAATTATGAATCAATTAGAATGCCGATATTTACAATAAATACTCCCTAATTACACAACGTAGCTTTATGAAATTTACAGAGAACTTTACTTGAAAAATTAGACATTTTTTTAGATATTTTTTAAGTTTGTACGATGTTCCATTCGTATATTACATCTATTTTAATGTATTCCGTTGACTTAACATGGATGACAATATCGTTTGCGAGTTTAAAGAATTTTCTTTTCGTTATTGACACTATAAAAATGACGTCATACATTTTGTTTGACTTAATAATTACTGAAAACATCCGCATTGGGCTTTTTGCTAAATTACGGATAATTGCAAAAATTAAAATAACTAGAATTTTACCTTATGAAAATGGTTTATAGTTGTTTAGTTTGTATGCAGGTTAATTGTAACTATATTTGAATGTCTAAGATCGAACTTTTAGAACAATACTTTCATAATCATAGTAATTTGTGTATGAACGTCAATTTAATCTATTTGAAAAATATTTTATGCAAGTTCTTTTTTTTTAATGCTCGAAGCTTAGTTTTACTGTGAATTTTCAACTCTGTAGGACTTTTTAATATTATTAAACGAATAAAATTCCGCAGATACCAACTGCTAATTGAGAAAATATTTTATTTAATGTGCAAAGGAATATTTCATTTTAAAACATTATACGGCGAACATTAAGAATGAAATTTAGAATTATTCAATGTACATGGTGAGATTATAATATTTAACAATTTGCTAAATAATTATGTCGCCAAGTTATAAAAGTTTATTCTTTGGATAAATATCGTTTTGGCTTTAATTTGCTGTGGAAACTTACTAAGTATTTGTATGACAGGTATTCTTTCAATGCAAATACAACAATAGTATCACAAAATAGTAAATACAGAATTTGTATTACATTGATCCAGAAATAAAAAAAAAATAAAGAAAGTTGGGTAGTATTTTAAAACATACCATCTTTGGTTGAGTATTTATGCCGGGCTGTTAATTTTATTTTCATTTTTATTAAGAATTTGAGGAAGTTTATTTTCAGAAAACGTTTAAGTTTATTCTGGCTGCAATTTACATTTTTATGTTCTGGTTTCCAAAGGTCAAAAATGCAAACTACTAATTAAATACACAAGTTGCTGGTCGAAGAGATTGCAAAGATATAGCCTAAATGATATATTGGAACAAGCATTTGGAAATAGTCAAATCAAAATTGCAATACTGGGAAACAGAAAATTCTGATCGTTTTAAAATTTAAATCATGGAAATTCATGTTCAAATTTTCCAATTTGGTTATCTTAAAAAATGTCTGTTTTTGCTGCCTATTTCACTTCCGCACGGAACCGCCTTATGGATAGAAACGTGTATATCCGTGCGAGTATATCCAGTTTTTCCAGTAGCACACAATATAAAGTTGATGAAAAATCACTTTTTTGAAAGAATTTTCAAATTTAAAGCATTAGGAAAACTTTTGAAAACCTTCTCTACTGATATAATTAAAAAATAATTTTTTGTAAAAAAAAGAATATGTTGGAATTATAAATTAAACTGTTCTGCAGTAAAAACAAACATACAGATTTGAAATTTTGCATATCCTTCAGAGAGTTAAGAACATTTCAATATCGAGATTGATTCAAAAGTTTCATTAAAATCACTCTTGAAGTTAATGCTTTAAAACGGAAATTTATATAAACTGTTCTTGATTATTTATTTTGAATAATATAAAAATGAAGACCATAGCGCTTTGTTTGTTATTTTATTTAATATTTTTTCCTTAGATAAAAAATATCATACTCGGCACAAAGTCTAAAGGAGGAGAGGATAAATGGCCTACATGGTTGAAGCGGATTACCTTCCTTTACACGATGGTATGCCATTTATCCATATAAGCTGCTTCCACTTTGAGTTATAGTAATGGAAGCTTATACTGCTACACTCCTTTCCACGTGGTACAAACATAACCGGTATATTGGGTTAAAAATCGGCACGTACAAAACGTATGACTTTTGTCTACGCGGTAATATAATGTTTATACCCATCGGCTGATTCTACTTGGAGTTAAGGATTTTAAAAATATTGCTTTTCATTATGGGATTTCATGCAACAATGTACCCCCGTACAGAAAGGTAATTCCTATTAATTTCTAATAATATGTTTGTGCAGGAATGTTTAACTTTTAAAACTCCATACCTTATGAGAGGTAATATAGAAATTATTAGATTTTTATTGGTGTATTATCAACAAAGTAGTATAGAGATATTTGTGCTTTTTTAACTTCTAATTAATTAAAAATAAAGACATTTTAATTTATAAAAAAAAATAGGAGGAATTCTGAACTGGTATATGAGTTTTTTTTTCTGGGAGGAGAGGAAATGTATATATTTTCTGTCATTTGTCGTTATTTTATTTATCCCCGTGCGAAGAACGGGTAATTTTGCTAGTACATCTATATTCATCGCCAGAATTAAAACAGAAACCTTGCGTGAGTATACATAAAAATAATCATAGCAATCGAATTGATAACCTCTATCATTTGGCGCGCTTTCTGATATTGGTTGGCGCGCTTTTAAGTCGTCGCGCTGACTATGACAAGTTTCAAGTCAAAAAAATTATTTTAGTAAAAAGAGGATGCAAGAGTGTAAGAAAAGGTGAAATTCAAAATTGATTTATGACTATGCGATATCAAATTTTGTGGAGTTTTTTTGCATCAAATCACAATGTAGTAAATGTTATTAATATCTAATGATTAAATGACTAAAAAATTCAATCTATATAAACATAAAAAAGGCTTAAAATAGTTTATTTTAATTAGAAAATTATTTGAGTGGTAATCAATACTTATATATAAGAATGGAGTGTCTGTCTGTGGAATCGAACAAAACCCCTCATTTTGAGTTTTCTCCACGAATTAGAATACACTGATTCAGAAAATCACATTAAATTTTTTTTTGTCTGTCTGTCTGTCAGTTTGTTTGTCCGGATTTAACTCAAAAACTACTGCACGGATTTTTATGAAACTTGCCCCATTTGAACAAACTTTTCTTAGTTTAAAATCTGCACTTTGTTTCATGTGAATATCTGCAACCATTCAAAAGTTATAGAACTTTTTCCATTTTCTCTAACATTACTCCTATGGGAAATTTACATCTCGATCTTCCCTTCATAACATTAGTGTTAAAAATCACCTGGGCGACCAAAAATATGTTTAGACAATACTGGGATAAACGATTCATTTTGATTGGCTGATGAGTAAATGTCGCCAAATAAATTAAAAATGTCGCCAAATGAATTAAAAATGTTGCCAAATGTATTAAAAATGTCGCCAAATGAATTAGAAAATTCGCCAAATATTGAAAAAAGAATTTAAAATGTCGCCAAATTAATTAAAAATGTCGCCAAATGAATTAGAAAAGTCGCCAAATATTGAAAAATGAATTAAAAATGTCACCAAATAAATTAAAAATGTCGCCAAATTAATAAAAAAATGTCTCCAATTGAATAAAAATTTTGCCAAATGAGCTAAAATAGAGGTTTTATTTAAAATATAAAAGAGGCTATTTAAAAATAGCATCACAATGGAGAAATTAGTGTCCGAATAACAAAAATAACGTCGTTAACAAAAACCTCGCCAACCGAAGGAGGAAGATAAACCAGCTCTTTCGACTGACGCCATGTGTATTCATGTTCCGAACAACTTAACTTTATGACAATAGTGCTATTTGTTACGGAGTGGAATATTACAATGGTGTTGAAATGGGCCACCCTAAAAGTTTAACTTAAAGTTTTATATATTTATACCTCCATGTAGCTTATTTTTAAATGTTCACCTCAAAAACATATTATTGGAATTCAAAAATGAATATTTGATAATTAATTTTTATAAGAAATATTGTCCGTAAATATTGACCCATATGAAATTATGTTGAAAGAGGGATATAGACTCCGGTCGCCAATTGGCACAAAAAAAAACTTCACCAAATACGATAAATTATTTTGATTTGGAAGAATGCAATATTTTTTCTTTGATATATTATTGCGTCACCAATATTAAAACTAATGAATGTGAAGTTTACTACATGGGTTTATTGTCATTAAATGGTTAATTTTTATACAAAAAATATGCAATTTAAAACTCTTTTAGGAATTTTTATTTCACAAAAAGAAACATTTTACAAAAACATCAGTTTAAATAGTAGTCGCAATAGCATGTGAAGTCGTGAACATAAAAATAGATTTAAGTATCTCAAAAAATACTCAAAGTAATTTAATAAATCTGTATTTGGATTAAGTTTATTTTTCACAGTGCACAGAGAGTGATGCCATGGCTACGCTGACAAGACAAAATCGCTCAGCTCTTACTGCGCAAAGTGACCACGAGCAATGCCGGGCCATACTGCTAGTAATAATAATTAAAAAAAAACTAACGTCTTCCGATCGACAATACTTCGAATTAAAAGAAAAAGAAAAAAGAAAAAAAGTTTTTTGTTCAATGATATATGCTATTTTGAAATTCATATTGAGGAAAGAATAGGGCATGTACAGATTTATCTTAAATGTTTGAATACGGTATTTGGTGAAACTACAGATGCCTCTAAAGACTTGCCTCTAAAGCTAACTTGTATTACGGTCACCCTGTATATGTACTGGAGTTTTAAGAGAGGATTGAGGGGAGCTCATTGTATAATTTGGGAGATAGGTCTCTTTGACTCCAAAATTTTGTAGACAAAGGTATATACTTGTATAGAATTGAAATGAATGGACTAACAAACAGCAATTAAAAACTTAATAACGACAATGCGAAAATATTGTTATTCGACAATGGGAAAATATTGTTATTCGACAATGCGAAAATATTGTTATTCGACCATGCGAAAATATGAAAGTGGGACAATGAGAAAATATTGTTATTCATAATTTGTGAATAATTGTCGATTGCTATCATTCTTAATACTAAACTGAAGATATTAATGTAGAATTATATGGCTTTTTGCACGACACTCTTTCTTTCTCTCATTAAAAAATCACAAAATATTTATTTTTTAATGAAAAAGCAGTGTCGATCCTTAAAACATTTAAATAACTCTATAGTATATCAATTCCTAAAATGACCTTAATTACCTAATACTTGCATTCAGTGATTACAAGATAGAAATAAAAAGATAATTATTACTTGTCTAACCCACCATCATCACTTAATCGTCAAATAACATGGATTACATTCGGTTTCTTATATTTAGATTGATTTTGCGAGATGAGTTTTTTTCGTAATGTTAATTGTGTCTGAAAACTATTAGAACAGAAGGTCAACTGATAAAACCCAAGATATGGTTATTGCTTTCGGCGATAACGCTAAGCATATATGACTGAATATTCGCTCATTAACTTACTTTGTGGCAAAGGAACAGATGTGGCCATCATTTGCACTCATCGCGAATTAATACCTGCAGTCGTATTTTTTGCGTGTATATTTAACCCTACATTTGACGAGTGAGACTCGCCATCTGCTTACTTGGGCGAAGTTACGGTGGACGAGTCTGACTCGTCATCTGAATTTAAGAAGCTGGCATTGATGTTTGCGGCACCCCCGCCATTGGCCGTTGATCGCAAACAATTTGTTGTAGGATATCGGTCAAGAATGGGATCAATTGAACCTCACCAAATCCGTCAAATGGGCATAAAAATCTTCAAATAATTCAGTACTCAAAGGATTAAAATAAAAATCATGTTCCAAAAGATCATCAATCAAACTTCACATCATTTTTTTTTTTGCTCTTTTATCTCATACGAAAACCTATGATAAGGAGATTAGGATAAAAATCATTGGTAAAATATTTAAGATAATATACAAATGTAAATATTATACGTATTAAATTATTGATTGTCAGTTTGGTACGCATATACTCCAAGAGTTATGCGTACTAAAGACTAATAATCATTTACTCATTCAGAAACGTTTACTGTGGTTATAGAGTATAACATAATAATCCAAAACGGGTCGTGATTATAAGAAGAAACACTATACCATGTATTTACTTTTGTTAATTAATGCTTTATTTTATTTGTCACTTTGAAAACATGAATTAACATTTAATAGTTCACTATTCTTTACACTGAAGTTCTATAACACTACACCTTGTGATATTATATAATGAAAAATGTAAAATAATCAAAGTTGCAAGAGAAGAAAACAGCTTAATGTATACTAATTCGAAGAGCATTTATGAGTAGATATATAATGAAAAACATAAAATCAAAATATTCGGAATTACAAGGGAAGAGAACTGCCTAATGTACACTAGTTCGAAGAACATTTATGAGTAGATATATAATGAAAAACATAAAATCAAAATATTTGAAATTACAAGGGAAGAGAACTGCCTAATGTACACTAGTTCGAAGAACATTTATGAGTAGATATATAATGAAAAACATAAAATCAAAATATTTGAAATTACAAGGGAAGAGAACTGCCTAATGTACACTAGTTCGAAGAGCATTTATGAGTAGATATATAATGAAAAACATAAAATCAAAATATTTGAAATTACAAGGGAAGAGAACTGCCTAATGTACACTAGTTCGAAGAACATTTATGAGTAGATATATAATGAAAAACATAAAATCAAAATATTTGAAATTACAAGGGAAGAGAACTGCCTAATGTACACTAGTTCGAAGAGCATTTATGAGTATTTATATAATGAAAAACATAAAATCAAAATATTTGAAATTACAAGGGAAGAGAACTGCCTAATGTACACTAGTTCGAAGAACATTTATGAGTAGATATATAATGAAAAACATAAAATCAAAATATTTGAAATTACAAGGGAAGAGAACTGCCTAATGTACACTAGTTCGAAGAGCATTTATGAGTAGATATATAATGAAAAACATAAAATCAAAATATTTGAAATTACAAGGGAAGAGAACTGCCTAATGTACACTAGTTCGAAGAACATTTATGAGTTGATATATAATGAAAAACATAAAATCAAAATATTTGAAATTACAAGGGAAGAGAACTGCCTAATGTACACTAGTTCGAAGAGCATTTATGAGTAGATATATAATGAAAAACATAAAATCAAAATATTCGAAAGTACAAGGGAAGAGAACTGCCTAATGTACACTAGTTCAAAGAACATTCATGAGTAGATATATAATGAAAAACATAAAATCAAAATATTCGAAACTACAAGAGAAGAGAACTGCCTGATATACACTATTCCGAAGAACATTTATGAGTAAATATATAATGAAAAACACAAAATCAAAATATTCAAAGTTACAAGAGAAGAGAACTGCTTAATGCATGCAATTGCAAAGAGCATTTATGAGTTAAATTGATTTTTTTAAGATATAATAATAAAAAAATACATATACACTAAAAAGACAGTTATGTAACTTAATAGAAATAATTGTCTTGTTAAATTAGTGCTTCTTCTTTTTTATGGTTCTGACATCACATCTAACTGCAACTGACATCAGGTTTAATAATTATATCATTCCTTTCCTTCAATGCAACAATCATTAGTTTCTCAGGTTTTATTTTACAGAGAGTAATTCTATTGATCGATATAATATCGGGCTCCATCTTATTATTTTTTTGCTTCTCGGAAGGTACTTATTAAAAAGAGCTTGAATTTGTTGTTTGCTAGCTTTTAGCTATATAATTTTACACAAGACAATTAAAGCAACTAAATAATAGTGCAATTTGTTTTCACTCGATTTATTTGGTTTCATACAATCAACAAAGATGCTTTATACATGGAAAGAAAATTTCTTACTTTAAATATTAATCAACTAAAAATATATGGAATTACGTGTGGTTAGCAGTAAAATTCCAAGTATTAAAAAAAATATTATTCTATACAAAAATAAGAAAGCTTAAAAAATTTCCAATTTTGTGACTAATAAAAAGAAAAATACACGCTTTTTTTTACAATAAAGTGTAACAGTGTGAAAAAATTAACGAGTTAACTTTGAATAACTTTTATATGTTTTTCCTATACTCTCTAAAACTGCACTAAAATGGAAAACACTAATTACATGTAGAAAGTTTTGCGAAATACATCATCACTTCTACATCTAACATTGCTGCATCTATATATACTCAAATTATGCTTGCTGTATAAGCTGTTCTAATGCATCCACAAGCACTACTTCTTTTTCTTGCAAACTTCGAAAAGTGGTATGGTTTTACAGTACTTCGGCCATATTTCCACCACGAAGACTATGATGGAGAGAACGTATCCGCTGACGAGGATCATGAACGACCCGCTCAGATCCTCGATGGTGAGGGGCACCACCGAATCTTCGTATTTGGTGGCCACCATCCTCTTGAGGTTGTTGAAGAACACCTCGTCCCTGAACCACTTGTTGGGCAGCCCGGAAGCCCACGCCCAGCCGATCACCTTGTTGAGGAGCCTCCTGCAGCAGAACCCTTTTCTCACAGCCACGGAAGCTCCCCACACCCCGATGGTGTCCTTGGACATGAACACAGAGGACGTCTCCAGGGTGTCCCCGAAGTGGAACTCGAAGATGGACCTGAATCCGAACAGGGCGGTCTTCTTGTTGATGAGGGGCTCCAGAGGCTCGTTGTAGTCGTACGTCCAGCTCTTGTTGTTGATGGTCTCGCCGAGGATCCTCATGTAGGGGACGTTGCTGCGCATGATGAACTTCAACAAGAAGCTCCCCTTCGCTATGAGGCTCCTCATCTTCCCCGCCTGGACTGCGAGGGAGAGCTCCTCGAAGGTCTGCACCCCCTTCTCCCTGATGGGCAACAGCAGGAAGGTCAAGAGCAGGGCCGTGAAGAAGAATATCAGGAGGGTGGTGTAGGAGAGCCAGGCACCGCGCAGGACTCTCAGGTCCCGGCCTTCCTTCAGGGGTTGCTGGATCATGCTGCCGATCACCGATATGAAGGTGTGGAATATGGTGTCGTTCTGGCTCCTCCTCAGCACCTTGTGGAAGATGATGGCTGCCACCACGGCCGTCACCAGGCACGAGATCCAGACGTTCCTGCTGAAGGGATAGGTGAAGGCTCCGTACTTGGGGATGAAGCCGGGTCTTTCGGTCAGAAAGGTGGGGTGGACCAGGAAGTAGGTGAAGGTGTGGTCTGCCGCGATGTTCGCCTCCTCGCTGAAGTAGGCCATGCATCCGATTCCTATGTCGGCCTCGCCTCGCTGGAGAGTCCCGTAGACCCCGTTGAAATTTCCGCTGTCGTCCATCTTCCCCCATTTACCCTCCGGGAATAGGACGTCGTATTTGAAGCCGAGAGCTTCGACCAGGTAGTAAAAGAGCTTGCCGTCCACATCGGAGAAGATAGGCCCATCGGCGGTCTTGTTCACTCTGAGGCATTGTACCCATGGATACGCAGCGATTGTGATCTTCTTGGGGAAATCCAACATCTTGTACTTTTTCAAATGTGAACTCGTAATAAGATAAGTTAATTAGCAGGTCTTGCAATAATTTCGTTTATTTTTGAGAGTTTTTTTTTAATTGAATATTGCTTTGGAATACATTAATGGTCATTCCAAAACATTTTATATTAATAGTCCCGATTTCCAACTACATTTAGTGACAGTAATTTAGAAAGGAAAAATTAGCTTGAGTAAATTGGTCGATTCTTTAGTTTCTAGGTAGTCTAGCTAGGATCAATTCAATGGGAAGTGGCCTTCGAACGTTTCGATGAATGTTCAGTGAATCTATATTTAGATTTCCTTTAAAGCATTCTCCAAATTTCGACATCAACTGCTTATTCTAAAAGCCACATACTTTAGATCTTTGCTAGTGAAAAGAACTTAACATTAAATTGTGATGGTCCACAAGAAACGATCGCCATCTTTGAAATCAAAATGGAAGAATGGCCACGCTTCAAACATCAAGAATAAATATCTCACAAAAACCAATGTACTATTCAACTGAAAAGGATGTGGCAACGGCAAATGTTTGTTATACCAAAATAAGCAAATATTTTATCTTTAGTTCTTCTGCTTTAAAAACTCGTTTTGTTCTTCAAACTTTTGCGTGAGTTTTGAAATTAGATTCAAATTGTCTAGTCATTTGTTTTGTTAGACAAACAACACCGAATGACACTCAATAATTAGATACCCTGACAAGATATCCTTTAATAAGGAAACAGGTTTTTTTTTTCAGGAAACCAATAATTGTTAAATATAATATTCAAAATAAAGTGTCTTTATATTTATTGATGAAACATGTTGATTATCTTTCTTATTTGAGTTAGAGTAGTTTAATTGTTGTACTGTATGTATTTTTAAGGATTTCTCTTCATAAAAACTACTTTTGACGCCAAAATTTACGAAAGACATCAAATATAATAGCATTTAAACGTTGTTATTATTAGTAACAGATTAATTATCAATTAATTATCAGAATAGTTCAATTAAGAGTTTCTCAAAATTGTTGTATTTCTTAAATTGCATTTATTGCTAGAAATAGCAAAATCAAATTATAAAAAAATGTCGATACAAGAAGCTATGTCTATCAATAAGAAAAATAATTTTGAAAAATAAACCTAAATAATAAAATTCTCTCTTCGAGATGAGTTCCTAGCGAAAGTTTAATTTTGTGGATTTCATTTTATCACATTATTTATAAAGTAAATTTTTTATATATATCAAAATATTGCATTTAATTATCGCAATTATCTGTAATGGAAAATCAAATATTAATGCCATGATTTGAGACTTTTCTTTTTTTGGAATCGCAAAATTATAGCTATTTTTCCGAAATAAACGAGTCTCCGAAATAAAGCATACTGTCCAGCAAGTCTCTAACTCTACAAATCATACCTTTGGGTTATGTAATAAATTTCCGCAAAGTCTACACATTCTGTACAATATTCGATCACGACATGTCCAACATCAATTTCTTCACTCAAAATCTATTTTCTTTTACACAAAGAACCACAGAATATTCACTTAGAATTCTAATATGCTTAAAGTAATCTTTTTCACGGACATCTTTCTTTTAGACATTTCAACAAGTCAGTACATGCTACCAAATACAATGGAATGGAAGACATAGAATAACATTCATCCAGCCAGATGATATTAACAGTCACATGTGTGTAGCGTAACAGCTGCTCATTCTGATTATGTTAATAGATGTTTTCAAATTAGGTTAATAGATATTTCAAAAGAAATAATTTTATGTTATACATGAGTTAAAAGAGAAGCATTTTTTTTTTTACAATTGCCGACTTTTGAACTTTTGGAATGAGCTTCGTATTCTAAGTAATATTGGTAATTATTATTTACGTTTTAATGAGAAAAAGATGCAAAGGATTTCGAACGTTTTCTGATACCTTTAATGTTTTCTAATGATTACCCTTGACACGCTATTGCAATGTGTCGTCTCTCAGGAGACGACTCGAGAGCCTCATTTAAAAGCAATTCTAGTTTAACTGTTAACTTCACCAGAAATAGTTAACAGAATTTAATTTCGGTTTGTAGAAGTTTTCTAGGGAAATAGAATAATTTTTAAGTTGTTTGTGTATTTTCAGCAAGGGTCTAAGAAGTTTACCTATTTTAGAACAAAAAACAACTCAAGTTGGAAACCTCAATAAGGTTAAATTAACTTTGTTTTCAGGACTGCTGTGCGAAGATTTTAATTATTAGTAACTACTTTAAATATAATGGTAAAATCACATTAAAAGGAATTAGTTTATTTATTTACTTATTTTTTTTTTATTTGCTTGTTTATTTAACAAAAAGTGCAAAGTACACTGTTAAAAACTCAAAAATACGTAAAATGCACTCATTTTTGTGTAGATTCGACGTTTATCATAGCTCCAAGTACATTAGTTTCATTTTTAAAAAAGACATGTATTAAAAAATGAATAAAATTAGCAATTGCTTGACAGCATAGGCTGTTTTCATAAATCACTTTTAATAATATCGAAAAATACAATCAAGACTTACCATGAATGGAACCCAGATCCTCATGCACCGCAGTCCATGGCCTTATCCGTTGTACTACCTACCTTACCGTCGACCAGGGCGACGTGAATAAATTATAAACAGAATAAATTTTAAAAATGTGTGCCGAATGAATGGGAAGTAAGATAATTGAGTTGTAATAGCTCAGTTTCCATTTAAGTAATCGACATCAAATAATGTGGAAAACCATCTTCTGAAAAACTATTTTAAGTTTGTCAGATCGCTTCGTTTAGATGGCTTGAACAGAAGCTGAGATTAGCAATATTAATTTACACGGCTCATTTTTGAGAAAGTGCGGTTACTTAAATTTGAGTACGTCATCGCTCATTTACAATGCAATTATATTCGAAGGAAACGAGTATGTTCAGGTACTCATTTTTAAGTACTTTACAGTATAGGGAATATAATCATGTTTAAGTTGTTTGTGTATTTTCAGATTTTAAAATTTAAATTAAAAACATTAGAAAAAAAAACCTTAAAATTACATTAAAAATTAAAATAAATAAAATTTACATAACATTGAAAAATACAATAAAATAGTGCATTCGAAAATTATACATTTAAACTTATTAACTACTTTACATAATAAGAAAAATAATTACAAATGAATGAAATACAAAGAGTGTAATTCGAAAACTTATCCAAAATTACGATAATCTCAGGAACAAAAATAACAATTCCAATGAAAATTCATTAAAATAAAGTTTCAGTTCAATAGCAAAGCGTGTCCTTTTAGAATTAAATAAAAAATTTAATGGTGGTTCCAAATCCTGTTTTATCCAAATACACCGTTTATGTAAAATCTGATATTTCTCGCTACTATAGTGTACTATCAATTCTTATATAATTAAGTATGTAACCAATATAAAGGAAAAGTTGTGTTTTTTAAACTTGTGAATCTCCAAAAAGTATAATCATTTTGAATATGAGGTGTGCAATTTCAACATTTGTCTTATCCAAATTATAGATAATCCTATTGATTTTTGGTAAACCTCTGACATGGGAAAGTTAAATTCTAGAAATGTTTACTCCTCATATACTTAAATAATTAGAATTTTACGTTTATTTTCAATATAACTTTACGCTTCAGAATTCGAATTTTTTTAAACTTAGTTGAAATTTTTTTATTACAAAATCCAATTGACGTTCAATGTAATCGGAAAATTATAATTTAAATTCTTGGTTTCCAGTTTTTACGTAAGACGGAGACTAAAAATCCATGGTGTATTTATCTTTATCATTTATATTATTTATATAATATAGATCCCTTTTACACATCTTACACGCAACGAATCTTCACAATTGAGGTATCTAAAAAAAGAATTTCTCTGAGACGTCACGAATCGTACTTTTGTCTTCTAAATACCAACGGTATGTATAAAAACACTTTTAAAATAATTATTTCATAAAGAAACATTTAAAAAAATGTTTTTAAAATCCAGCTATAATGTACCTTCGTAGCTTGGTTGGAAGCGCGCTCGACTTAGGAGCAATAGGTCAGCGGGTTCAAGTTTTAAAGAAATCATCCTATTGGTAAATGGGATTCTTTAGTTCACATTTGGTAACTTAATGATATAACATCATTATCATTATAAAATATATAGCATCTCATGTAAAATTTTCCCCATTATAAATTCATGTTATTTATTGTTATATTCATATTTTTTAAATTCTATTAATTGAAAATTATTTAATAACCCTCCATCTTCAGAAACCTGTAAATCCGCAAACGAAAAAATATTATACAATAAAAAAAAATCGTGCTACATTTACTGAGCTACTTCTTAGAAATATATTATTTTGAAACAAAGACGTCATGACTAAACAAGACATCAAGATTCGCATTAACATCGTCCAGTTGTCATTTCCTACTTCTGTAAGACTTTTTTCCCCCCGACAAGAACTTGTTAATAAAATACAATTCCACTCAAGTTAATAAAAAAAAGTGACTTAAAACATGACAAATAGAATCGTAGTGTTTTTTCAACCGACGCCGAAGTAGAGAATAAAATATAGGCTAAGTGAAGCAAAGAAACAACGCAACTTGTCTCGAAGCGATGGAAGTGAAAGTTTTTCTGCCAAATATGGCAACAGACCTTATTTTAAATTTGGCGATTGTTTTTCGAATTCGTGCTTAGCACAAAACGAAGCTCGTAGAGTAAGTTTTGTGATTTCTTTTTGTTATTCTATTTCGCGGTAGTTTCTCTCAGAATGAATAATAGTTCGGATCAAAACATAAAACGTGTTCCGATTTTCAAAATTTGTAACACGCCCGCGTGTCTGCGAATAAGAACATTCTTTTCCGTACAAACGTTTTTTTACCTTTCTTCGCTCAGAAATTTTGGAACTCTTTTTGACTATGATCAAACTGGCGTATGAGATTTATTTTTATAAAAGGGACACCATACTTGTATTACATAGTATGGAAAGTGGAATGTTCCTCACGTATTTGGAACTTTTCAGCTATAAAAGAAGAATTTCTCACATTTTTTAAGCACTCTTAAAGGAAAAAAGTGAATAGAATACAAATTTATTTCTATTCCTAGACCCATTCTACACGGACGATATTTAATTGCGTTGCATTTTCAGAAGCCATTGTGATTGGTGCATACAAACCACGTGATATGAATGCACCAATCACAGTGGCTTCTACCAAAGCTAACGCTCGTTGATAACATCTGTGTAGAATTGAAAAATGGGCCTTGGGGTTGCTGAAAAATTTACTCAATTTCAAACATTAAGATTTTATTTAGTAATAGAACATACTTCTTACAGAATTTTCTATTGTGTAATCTGAGAAAAAAAGGATATATTTTTATATTGTTACTGTTGTGCCCTGGTTCTGTTTGATATTAAGTAAAGTAAAGATGCAGTAAAATTTTCGGAACACATGTAGTATTTTGGCGATGAAAAATTGCCGTTAAACATATATCCCGGAACGTACAAAAACGATTACGCAACGCGATGACGTCATAGGGTTGCCAGATTGAAAGTCGCCAAAAGAAATACCAACAATGTCATGTGGGGTTGCCATACTATAAATTTATCGCCCCTATAAAACACGCCAAAAAAAAAAACTCGCGCTCCAAAGTCGTATACTACATCTGTATCAAATTTTTTAGTTTTACTGATTTTTTCTATAATTTTTTACAATGGTTAACAAAATTGGTTGACAGTTTTTTTTCCTACAATAGTCACATGTATAACTGAACATTCCGAAAAACTTAGTCCATATTTTTACTTGACAATAAATTTAATGAGAAATATTTTTTCACAATTATATAAGCTTTTTGAAAGTTTTATTTATTCAGTTGTAATTGGATATCGGCAAAAAAGTGAAGTAAACCATTAAATTTCCTACGGAGCATTTAATGGAACAAAAATGACATGTCAATAAAAATCTGTTCATACTACTAATCTTGAACGGTATTCAAATGTGTTTTTCGTCGTTATGAATGATAATTATTCGTCGTTAAAAATGACCAAATGATGTATGTCATGAAAACATTATGTATATTTCTTGTAATTAGCCTTTTAAACTACTCTTAATAATACCTTTTACAAAACAAGATTTGTTTCTTTTAAATATAAAATAGAATATTTATTATTTATACGCATATTAATTTTTAAAAAAATTCTTCATACGTTGAATTTTAATAATTATGTTATTATTTATTAAATCTAGCAATATGATACGGCGTTGCACGCGGTCAATTTGTGAAGTAAGAGTTGCGCTTCTTTTTTAACGGACTGAAAAGCGTGCCAACCAAAACTTTTAAATAAAACCGCTAAAAGTTTTAAACTAAAACCGCCAAAGCGCGCCAAAAGGTGACAGGTTATCAATTCAACTGTTATGTATATTTTTTATGTATGTTCTCGCAAGATTTCTGTTCTTATTCAGATATTTCAAAAATTCTTTTTTTTGCTGGATATGGGATGTCCCACTTGGGCACCTTTTGAAAAAATTATCCAGTTATCCGGCATTTAACTATCCGGAATTCTCAACTAACCGGACCGTTTGAAAAAAAAATATTGTCCTATTTCGAAAATTATTTTTTTTATTGATAAATTGAGAAAAATTAAATTTGGCAAAAAACTGCAAAAAATAATCCGGTTATATATCCGGAAATATCGATTAATCGGACTTTTTTTTCAAACAATTTATCTGATTGGAAAGTATTTTAATTTTTCAATAAAGATTATATAACAATGACATTTCATTTACCCGGCAATTAGTTGCATGAATTAGGGATGCTTTACAATGTGCATTGTTGAGACAATATAGTTTTGTTTAACCGGCATTTATTAAACCAGATCCGAGGCGTGGAAAAATGTGAGCAACAGCTTGAATTTCTTGATGAATAGGGGCGAAGCCCCCTACTAAATTAAAAACTAAAAAAGGAAAAATAAAATAATATTTAAAAAAAAAAGGATTTTGTTTTTAATTTTACGAAAGAGTTAAAGAAATTGAATTATTTAATATCAATTTTATACTTATTACAACTCTTTGAAATTGGTGCCACTTTACAAAAATCATACATAAATTTTCATACATACGATTTCAAAAAGTTTTAATAAGTATAACATTTATTTTAAATAATTAATTTTTTCCAACTCTTTCGTAAAATTGAAAATTATTATATTAGCGTAGCCAATCGAATATACACTGTGGTAAAATAAACTTTTTAAAAATCTAGATTTATTCATTTCCTTTGAGTAGTTTTGAAGATACCTAAACATATCACTTTTGAAATTTTATGTTCCCAACTTTACATACTATCCCAACTATGTAAATTGATGTTTTTGTAAAATGCATTTTTTGTAATATAAAAATGTCTACAAATTAGTCACTAAAAAACATTTACTAATTTTAGCCATGATTCGTGGATGAAAATTACGCAATCTGCAAATATTAAAACAATCGGCGTTAAACGCTTATATTATTTTAAAAGTTATATATATTTTTTTTGTATAAAATTAAAGCATGTACGGGACATGAATGTATACCCATGGTGTCAGACGAAACAGTCGGTTTACCTTCCTCCTTCGGTTGGCGAGGTTTTTGTTAAAGACCGATTCTTATAATCAACTGTTTAACAAATGTATTTTTCAAAGAAAGTAGGAGGCAGTTAGTATTGTCGAAAATTTTATTTAGTCGCCAAGGTGGATTTTTACCGATAGTGTTTTGATGGAAAATCTATAATGTAAATTTCGAATAGGAATAATGCATGGAAAAATGGCAACAGTTCTATAACTTTAGAAAGGGTGTAGATATCCACGTGGAACAAAGCCTAGATGCTAAGTTGAAAGATTATCGATAAAATGGTGCAAGTTTCATAAAAATCCGTCCAGTCGTTTTTGAGTTAAATCAAAACAACAAAAAGACAAAAAAAAATTGTGATTTTCAGAATCATTGTATCCTATTTCATACAAAAAAAAACTATCAAACTGAGTGGTTTGGTTCGATTCCACAGACACTTCATTCTTATGTATGTATAGATTTGAAGTCTAAAAATGCGGCCAGGAATGTAAAACTATTCCAGTGCGCATTTAATTATTTAAATGCCCACTGGAATATTTTTCGATAATTTCCTCAAATGGTTCATTTACGAACAAAAACAACTTGAATTGAATTTTCAGAGCCATTTACCACTGTTACGAATGGCTCTGAAAATTAAATGGAAGTTTTGTCGGATGTTCTTCTCAAAAGTAAAAATTCAAATCGATTCGGAAAAGTTTTCGTTACCCTGGTATTAAATTACTTGATATACAATAATAAATAAATTGTATTGCACCATTTTCTGCTGGCAACAGATGATTGTTCGAAAAGACCAGTTTTTATGACCGGCCAGCTGTGCACCATAAAATTCTTTCCCATCATTAAATCAGACAAAACGGAGGATCGAACCGAAAGAAAAATAATAATCATAATCTTAATCGTCACTCCTTTCAATCATGGATTCAGGTAATGAAGAAATATCTTCCAGAGCAGAAAGAAGAAAGGAAGTCCATACAATTTTTTTTTCTTCTCATTTCATAAGAACAGGAGGTTGTGAAGTGAGCACTGAACTCATCATGACATTTTGGGAAAGCTGAGGTTACTGTGCTTCTAGTGATTTTTCAGTCATCTTATATGTTATCTTTTTTTGTTTAGCAATCTGTTTAAAAGTTTTTGAACACAAAGTTTGTATCTAAGAACTTTATTCGATAGTTACTCCCGGAACCGCCAATTTAATTTTTTAAGAAGAGAATTATATCTCACCGTTCAGGATTACTGATGGCCCAACTATTGTCCTACCGCCAGCAGAAAGCCCAGCACCAGAATTTTATTATTCTGTATACGAAATGTGTACCAATCAAGCAGTAAAATTGTTTTTCACTGAATATTTCAGTGACGCTCATCTTTTACAGACTGGAAACATCATCTTTTTTCAAGAACTTTCCGATTTTTTTAGTATTTAACGTTCAATTATTTTCGAGAAAACATTCAATTATTTTCGAGACCCGTAAATGTCTACTCGCGACCCACAGTTTTAGAAATTAGGACTGTACAATGTATAATAAGAATAACTTTAGGTTTTTATTTTATTATATTTTTCACAATGTACGTAATAGTTTTATTTTGTAAAAAGAAAATATATATATATTTATACACTACGTTCATAGTGGTTTTTTTTGCATATTCTAGAAAAAGTATAAATCTACTACATTATTGTACACATTTTTTAATGTTGTGACTAACTTGATGACTTTAGCTGAATTTTTATAAATTACTGACCAGGGCTGAAAGAAATTGATTACATTTAATAATTTTAATTTTATGCGAAAATGTCATCTTTAAAATGTTGTTACTTATACATTTAATAAAAGTTGTCTTGTTGTCTAACTAAAATATCCTAAAAATTAATTGCAATTGATAATTAAAACAATTATTTTATCTTCCTAATTTTAAAGAAGCCAGGGAGTAATCTAACTACGTTTATGGTTTGTCTATATTTATCATTGATAATAATTACTATTCTTTCCTTGTTTTATTTAAAGATTTTCACTATAATTTTTATTAAAAATTGGAATTGGTAATAATAAGGAAAATAAATATTTTCGATAATGGGACAAATATATATCGGATTTGGGTACTTTTATTTAATTTAACGTGCCACATCACCGTAATTTATTTTCTTTCAATCCGATTATTATTCCAAAAGTTGAATCGGCACATGAAAACTTCCGTATTGTCTAATTAATTCAAAAAGTTTTAAAGAAGCCACGAATATCCATTCGCTCGCTCTACAGAACACTTCCTGTAACCACTAGGTAAACAAACAACAGATTTGTTTATGCCCGGCTTCGACCAGCCGTTTGAATTTGGGTAATTGCACCTCAACTTCAAGCATAATTGCCCCAAAAATTGAAACGAAAACAAAAATTAGGATAAAATAACATACTGTTGAGATTTGTACAAAAAGGGAAATAATGAGTCATTTCTTTGTCCCTATGTGAACCAAGATAATGATGAATAGCGGACCAACCACAAAAATGCTTTTTAATTATGTTTTTTTTTTAATGCTGAATGCTTAAAGTGCTCTCTGCTTCTTCTGTTTATAAATTAAATGGAGTGTGTCTAAAGGGCAAACCTTAAAAGGGAATCGGTAAAAGGAAAGCGGGTCATGCAGATGTAATTTCGTAAATTTGAGAATTTTTAAATTTCATTTAATAAAATTTTATACATTTAATAATTTTGCAAATTTAATATGGTATTAATAGTGTCGTATACATGGGGCCTATTGGTTTTTATTTGAATTGTTTAAAAATTACACACTGTAAAAAAAAAAGTTCTTAAAAATATGGTGAGTTTCACGCCTAGAAGAAGACCGCTATTCGAACCGAACATGGAGAAAAATCCGCGACGCCGAAGAAGTTCCGTAGGATTAGCATGGAACTTCAGTTCCTGTACTATAATTTTAAGTTTTTGTCATTAAATAATACCTCAATATAGAAATATTCACTTCATCCACTGAGATAGATTGCACTCATCGTTTATGAAGCATTTTTTGTGTTAAAATAAAAGTATTTTTCCGTATTTCGTTGTAATTCTAATTATAAGCAACTTATATACAGATAAAATATAAATATTTCTGTATTTAAATTTATTCATATACAGAATAAAAATATTACTTATTTGGCAAAAACAGATATTATAAACAAACTTTCCCACAATTGCAAGCGTAGCGACTAAACAAACAAAAGCAGAGTTGTCTGCTGTAGGGAAGAAATCGAAACTACTATACTCGGGGACAACCTAAGTTGAACCTAAAGCGGAAGCTATAATATGTATAAAATATCTAATTATTTTAAGCTCAACTTAGGTTGTCCCCGGGTATAGTAAGTTTCCCACTTGGAACTTCACGTGAAACTCCCGCATGCATCGTAAATGAACGACGACGGACTCAAATTTAAGCAACCGTATTTTCTAAAAATTGGGCATTGTGATTTAATATTGCTAATCTCAGCTTCTGTTCAAGCCATCTTAACAAAGTGACTTGAAAAACTTAACATAGGTATCAAAAAATAGATTTCTGCATTACTTGATGTTGATTTCTTAAATGGAAACTGAGTTATTACAATGCAATTATCTTGCTTACCATTCTTTTGGCACACCTTTTTAACATTACTTCTGTTTATAACTTCTTCAACTCGCCCTGTTAACTTAACGGATAAGGCTGTGGACAGCAGTGTCTGCAGATTGGGTTCGATTCCTGGTAAGTCTTGGTTGTAATTGTCGATATTCATTGAAAGTGATTTATGAAGGCAGCCTATGAAGGCTAGCATCTGCTCTTTTTATTCATTTTTACCCATTGTATTCATTTTTGAGTACATCTCTTTTTCAAAATTGATATTTATGCATTTGGAGCCATTAGAAGCATCGAATGCATTCAAAAATGAGTATATTTCACTTATTTTTGAACACCTGTTTTTAACAGTGCATAAAAATATTCCATAGCGATTTAAAAAAAAACTAACTTTTATACTAACTATCTTCTATAATAATTTAATTTTTGCAATGTTTAAAAGATATGCAGGTTTCTTTTAATCTAAAAAAAAAATTTCATTTCTAGTTTTACTGATCTTAGACGAATTCTTCTGACGAAGCTTCTTCTGCATATTTACGTAATTTTGATAATATTGCAATATTTAATCATAATTAATAATTAGTAATTTATTATAAATTAATGAGTTTCAATTTAGATTAAAAAATTGGATACCAGCAAGTTTCGAACCCGTGTTATTATCAACCCAATGCTCTGACATAGTGAGCTTATGGAAAGGCGTGGTCTGGGAGAAATGTTTCGAGAGAAAGTTGCAAATTTTTAGTATGGTAAAGTCCCGATTACAGAATAGGCCTGTGAAGCCCATGTTTACATTTTTGAGGGGCCCCAAAATCACATTTATTATATAAATATTTAATACTCCTAACATAGTTTGATACTAAATCTAACGTTAAAAATTGCATTACAAACATTAGTAAAAAAAATTACCGCCTGTTGTATTAAATATGTTCGAATATTGGAAAAAAAATCAAGACACAGAATATAACATAAATTATCAATATTTATTATCTTATTAATATGTTTCTATATATTATTGATAAAATGTTTCATTTTAACGTCAATAAAGGTTAAATATATTAGTATTTAAAAGTTTGATTCTGTGTTCTTGGGTCTATTTGTGAGCAATGGGCCCCAATTTAAAGGAAGGCTTCCCTTGCTTAAAATATTAATCAGGGCCTGACTATGGTTTACACGAATATTAGACCACCTCTTCTCGTTTGCAGATACAAAATCAAATTAGGTTTGAATGAACAATTTACATTTATTTCTATAGACCATATCCGCATCACAATGCTTCCTCCTATGTTTCAAGGGGATCAATTCTCCCCAGCACATGCAGTCACGATGTGTTCTGATATTACCTGGAACCCCTATTCTCAAATTCAATAATCTGTTATTACTCCACACCCCACAATGGGAGGCCAGCCCTATAAATATAATACAGCAATCACGAAGTGCCCGATTTCTCAATCCCCCCATTAATAGAACCTTGAACCGAGCCTTCAAAAGGAAAGCGCCAAAATCTTTAGCGAAAGTTCACGCGATTTTCCCTATAGAAAAAAAAAGAAAACGTTTCGTGACAATTGAAAAGAATATGAAAGAATAGGTAAATCGCCAGAGCGGACTTATTTCGGAACGATCAAACAAATGGACTGTTGGCGATTTTTTACGTCCAGGTTCGGCGGATGGACATGAAAGCCTGTTAACGTTGCATGCTTTGCTTTGTTCTCTTTGACTTCTGAATAACATTCGATGTGAATGAAATTCTGTGTGTTGGTTTTGTTTCTGTTGTATTGAAATCGATTATTTTGATTCGAATTCCGTGGACGTATTTCCTTCTTTTTCAGAAATAATTGAACTGTCCAAGGGATTCTGATTTCTAATTCAAGTCGTCTAAAGTTTGGTAATTCAAGTCGTCTAAAGTTTGGTAATTCAAGTCGTCTAAAGTTTGGTAATTCAAGTTTAAAGTTTGGTAATTCAAGTCTAAAGTTTGGTAACTCAAGTCTAAAGTTTGGTAATTCAAGTCGTCTAAAGTTTGGTAATTCAAGTCGTCTAAAGTTTGGTAATTCAAGTTTAAAGTTTGGTAACACAAGTTTAAGGTTTGGTAATTCAAGTCTAAAGTTTGGTAACTCAAGTCTAAAGTTTGGTAATTCAAGTCGTCTAAAGTTTGGTAATTCAAGTCGTCTAAAGTTTGGTAATTCAAGTCGTCTAAAGTTTGGTAATTCAAGTTTAAAGTTTGGTAACACAAGTTTAAGGTTTGTTAACTCAAGTCTAAAGTTTCTAAAAAGTATCTCAAGTCTGGATTATTGTTGTGACGAAAGTCTGGGGAGGTGTTGATATAACTCAGTTTGTGTCCTTGTCGTTTGACCGCTGCTTAAAATTACGAGGCAATATTATACAACTGTATTCGGCAAAGATCCCAAAGCCCATTTCATCCGACTAACTAAACTTTAGTTAAATTAATGTCACTCAAGAGACACAGAATCGCTGAACTCTATGCTTAATGAGTTTATTTATTTAGTTTGTTAAAAAAATAAAGTAGCGTTTGAATTACATATATAATAATCCAGATTTCTCTCGCACTTTTTATCTGGATTTCGCAATAAATTTATCTACTACTCTGAATTTTATATTTATAAAAAGATATCGAATTATTAAATCTATGTAATGTAATTATAATGCACCAAAGAAAACATTCGATTTCCAAGTAACTGAAAAAAAAACTTATTTTCTCTACAAACGGCTCAATATATTATTAGCATGCAGTAAACGACGCTCAAGGATTTTTTATTAGTATTCCTTATTAAAAAATCGTTAACGAGAACAAGAATTATATGGGGGAACATCCACTCATTTAATACATTATCTCTTTAAATAAGTCACGAAGGGGAAAACAACAACCTAAGCCTACCTAACATGTCCAATCCTTGACCATTCCATTCATCGAAATCATATCTATATCTATTAAACCCCCGAATCATCATCAAACAATCGAGTTTTTCTCTGGTAACTCGCCTGACCCATAACTGTCCCAGATTACCATCTCTACGCCCCATTTACGGCATTTATAATCCCAACATTAATTACCACTCGCCGTTATTTACAACCATACATCGCCGGTTTCGCTATTGAATGCAGCCTTATTACTGCGCAACCAGAAATCAGTCGTGGACGATGCCTGGTTCCATTGTTATTAAATGCTAATGCGAACCCTGTTGTCGAAATGACGCCATGTTAAATGATTTTTAATGCGCTTTGGAAACGAGATTGTGACCATCCGTTAAGTTACGGGAGATTGTTTAGAGACGTGGCTTTTAGGACGATGACATTCGAAATTCATTGATGAGGACATTGAAGATTATGTGGCTTTGAGATTGAATAGCCGTGAAGGTAGATTCAAAATTAAAATTGTTCTTTTTTTTTGTGGAATGCTAACAATGGGTTCTTGAATATTTTCTTTCATAATGAGTTGTTATGAATTATTTTATTTAAAAAAAATCTATTTAAGCCATTACACTTTTAAAAATTATTACGACCTTGCGCCAAAATTTGGTAAACATTTAGCTGTAACCAACATTTGGTGATTAGTTTCACTATTTTACGGTGCTAACACAGATATCATTTAGTGTTGAAACGTTGCACCAAAACTCATAACGTTGCATAAAACTCAAAATTCGAGATTTTTCCAAAATTTTTGTAGCGAAACTGGAAACCCTCCGATCACAACTTTTTTACTTTCTTTGTCTAGTCCACCGATTGGGCTCGAACTAGGAATCCTCTGATTCATAGCTGAACGCCTTTATCCACTGGGCCACGGAGGCCCTTGTTCGTCGGTGTCTTTCTTGAATGTGATTCCTCGGCTTGTTGATGTAGCAACAGCGAAAATTTCAGTTGCAGTGAAAGAGGTTGAACCAATTATCGGTGAAACCTTCGCTTTTCCCGATAAAGGATTTTTGGTTCAACAAAGATTTCACCATAATATGTTGTAATTTACTGCAGATCTCTGTTTTGCACCAATATATGGTAAATCGTTGAACTGAAATTGTTAACAATGTATGAATAAAGTAATTGGTTACTTCAGCGAGTAAGTAAGCAAAATATGATGATTGAAATAAAAGGGAGAATCAGATCTTGGTTGAAATAGGGCATATGTATCTTGAACAATTAATTAAAGAGCTGTTTTGTGAAGAAAGAGTTTTTATACAAGAATAAGATAATATTTTTTAGGAAAATACTTCTTAAATAAAATATTTTCACCAAAGTTAAAGATATATTATTATGAAAGCTTTATAAATCCTTTTGTTGTTAATAAAAAAAATATCATACGTTTTGAATTAAAATTTAAATAAAATGTCTCCCTGTACATCATTTGTAAATGCTACATTGAAAAATTGTTCCCTTTCGTGTAACTAATCTAAAAAAATACCATGTTTTGAAGGCAAAAGCCCAATTGCGGCCGAAGGGAGTTGGGTTTACCATATTATCAAAGAAGAAAACATTTGTTTATCGCCCAGACAAAAGGTTGCCATGGGCCGCAATTGGAACTTCCCGGTTTCGAAGGAGCGATGTATAAGCCCAGACATTATAAAAGAGTAGGTCCCATTAAGACTACATTAGGTATAATTATTACGAAAAGCGTATGTTTGTTTATATAAAGAATTTTAATAGGTTTTCCAGCTGAGTAGCAAAATTAACAGAAAATTTGAAGAAATAATTATAATAACTAATTCAAATAATAGATTTAATGTTGGAAACTAGATCGAAAGCGTAATGCATCTATAATAATAAAAGAAAGAGTCCGTGTGTGTATATGTGGCACGCAAAACACAACCTTCCACTGCTCGGACTATGAAAATTATTTATATATAAATACTATTCAACCTGCACCAGATGCTTGAAATTTTTAAATTCCGTTTAGTTTTCTGTTTATTAAGGTTTAAGATGATATTTTTTTTAATGACCATTAAAGAAATGGTATCTATATTGTAAAAAAAATACATTGTTATAAAATCAGAATATTTTGACAACAATGAAATACTTTAAAATATATTACTGGCTATTTATTGTTTTAAACAATTGAAAGTTGGCGATCAAAAATTGCTTTGGTGAAATAACTGTTTCTATCAATTATGCTTCAACGTGAAAACTAACGAACAAGCTTAAAATCGGAGATGTACCCTGAGATGTCCTAACAATAGACTAGTTATATTGCCTTCGAGAAAATAAAAGGAAAGGAATAAATGAGGAGAACGAACCAATGAGGTAAAAATAAATTAACGTGTGTGAAACCCACGGGTAACAGCTATACTCTGGGACAACCTAAGTTGAGCCTAAAGCAATTGAATATTTATACCAGGGCATATTTTAAGATAGAGTTAGTGGGGTAATTTTCCCACCAGTACTAAGAAAATCCCCACTACTCGTGTGGATTTGACATACAAAAAATTCTTTTATTTCTGTACGAAATATTTTCTAGAGGTAAAATCCTTAATAATTTTTGTTGAATTAAGTACATTTATTTAGTTTGAATTGACAAAATAATTGTTTTTGGCACTAAAAGCAGAAAGTTATTGTTAACATCGAGGCTCAACTGTCTTATCGTGGACTATAGAAAAGCATTTGCCCCCACCAGTGAAAATTCTTTAAAATATGCTCTGATTTTATACATATCATAGCTTACGCTTCAGGTTCAACTTAGGTTGTCCCCGATTGTTATAGTGAGAATTTATAAAGGTTGAGAACCGTTTACACTGGTCTATTCTGAAGAGCCGAGCCCAATGAGCCGTTGTGCGTGGGAGTTTCGGGGGATCTTCTGTGATTTTTCATATCCATGGGGGGGGGGGGGGGGGGGGGGGGGAGCACATGACTCACCGGTCCTCCTGTTGCGCCGAAAGGAAAAATCAGCGATTCCATCTCTCGCGTGCTGCATACGTAATAAAGTGGGTGGTGATTTGGTTAGCCACTGCGGCGCCAATAAACGCAAAAGGGTAGCCTTTCCATATTGTGGGTTTTATTGCATGCTCTCCTTAGCTACTACTTTTCTTCTGCTCTAATAAATACTACTGAATTTCGTTTTCAAATTGATGATCTGTTATTCATATTTGTCAACTTAGACTATTCAGATCCATTATAATATAGCTCTTTCACGGGACAATAATATATGTAATATATTTTCCTTTATTTAAAATGTCTTTAATATACCACCCCTTTTAATCTGTATAATTTATAATTGCGTCGTTATAATCTTTCCTCGTGTCTAAACAACACTTTTTACTATCCCACATAAATTCTATATCAGATTCGTGTTTCTTTCTTTAATGCCATAGAGTTCCCATCAATATTTCGCTGACGACTTCAGTTCCCAGCTTAAAAGTTAGTCATACTTTGTCAATAAGTTTCAGTGCAATTTAGGGTTTTCTGTGTTCCTCACTTGAAAAATCGCTATGTCAATCCATTTCTGACCAATTGGCTGATTCCCCTGTCTCAATCTGATTGATAATAATCCCTAAAAGTCCCTATATCAATGTGGAAAGTCCCTACGAGAGGATACATCATTCTAAATGTAACCCAATCCGATTACGAACACCTGTCAGCTCTAGACGAATAAAATATTTAGAACCTAACTTGTCGGCCTTTCTTACCATACTTTTATGACTGGCCCCCTAAAACTCTTGATGACTTGTCCCTAAGTATAGAAATACTACATATATTATAGTTATATGTTTACTAATATCTTCTTTAAATATACAAAGGGAAAAAAACGGTGCTACGCGGAAATTAACGTATGTTAGTACTAGCTTACGGGGAGCTTGTTATTTTAATGAAATGCAATTTTTAACACGCGTTATCAGCACATTGTTATGAGTATAAATGCCAGTACAAAAAGATTAATTTATAACTTTGCGAAATAATTTTTTGTTTGTTATGCTTGAAGTTTTCTATTTCCTATAATGCTACTTAAAAACCATTAAATCAATATGAAAAAAAAAAATCATCGATTTCTTCGTTTTACACAACGAAAAGCCTTTTTCCCTTTTGAAGTCGTCATAATAAATGCTAACCATTAAATTGTAAATTATAAGGTAAATTAATGCATGTAGTTTGAAATATCGTTTGATTCACTGTAAATTGAAAGTAATAAAAATAACGAGTTATTTATAAAAATAATACATAAAAAGTTTTTAAATATTAAATTAAAACAAGAATTAACACGTTAACAAGAATATCATTAGCATACATAAAATTATTAAACTATTGCTGATTGTTTGGGATTTGTCGCGGAAGGAAGTTCCAATAATATTATCCCGTAATTTTAAAACAAATTCTTTAAAAAAAACAGTATAAAAAAATAGGAACAAATATTCGACTCAAATATTTCAACATAATACGAAAAGTTCTTCGTTCACAAGTCTTTAATTATGACCACTTACTGGTTGTGACTAGCTATTATTATTCGGGGGGTCAGATGCAGATCTTATCTCATTTATGAACCTGTAACTGAAGTTCCGCATTGTGGATACGATCCCTCCCCTGCAATTACAGATAACACACTTCGAAAGCAGAGCGGCTTTTCTGAGAGTCAAAGTTCAATCAAACAAGTGAGTCACATATGCAAATTGCTTACGCTGAGTTCCCTAACCCTTTCTCCAATTCCCTCGAGATCACGATTTCAGTTCGAACGAAACTATAATACAAATCCGCTATTTTTGTTTTAAGACGAGCAGCTCCTGTCAGCATGGCTTTCGCAGAAATGCTTTATCCGATACCTATCTCTCTACAGCTGGGTCTATTATGCTCGCGTAATTGGTACTAAATTCTGAAACTGAGTATGTAGATCTATAAATCTTGGCGGTTTTTAAATAAACTGAGCTTTGAGATTGCAGTCCCAGGAGTATTGCTGGAAAATAATTCTTAATTGATATATTCTGAAAATAAAATTCGTGGAAAGTAGACGCTCAATTAAAATTATTCAAAATATTTTTTTTTAATAGATTTTTAAAAAAAAAATTTGGTACGTAAATAATATGAACAGGTTATATTAACTAAAATTAAAAGGTGCTCTTAAAATAACGGGTGCATTATTTTAACCAGTGACGGCTCATGGGAAACAGCCAGGCTGCACCTAATTTTATTAGTGTATTTTCAAGCTAAAATTATACATTTTACTAATTTTCTTAAATGAAGATTAGAATAGAAAATAAGGACGAAATTTCTACGGAAAGTAAAAAAAATCTCAGGAGGGGAAAAAAACTCAATTCAATCAAAACTGCAGCCGAAAAGCGAAGTTCGAAATCGGCTGCATCGTTGCCGACAACCCTACTTAGCATGACTTCCCCTACACGCTAAAATGGAGGTTGTGATGAAACAAATGCAGCCCAAAAGGATTTGTTCAAATCTTCTGTACTTCGGACTGCGATGAATTGATTGGTTCGTGCGTGAATCGGCGGGGCGGGCTGGAGGGAAACCGAGAATTTCCAAGAATCTCTCCAAACGGAAATAGTTTTCCTGATAAGTTTGCACGTGCGTTGTTGTTTCGTTACTTAAATTAATATTAAATTTGACAGATTCGCAAGTTTTAAAAAAAGAGGATTGATTTAATTTTCTAAAAATAAGTAAGTGTTTTCTATTTTTTTTGCATGTTATCATTTCGTAAAATTGAAAGGAAACTTTGATTTTAGTAATAAATATTAAAGAATTTCCGTTCATGATGGTTGTGGAAAATTGGGGGGTTTAACATGATTTCGGTTGCACTAACACTTTTGACCACGGGCCGTCACTGATTTTAACAGCATAACCATTATTCAATGATGGAGAACCAGGGCAGTCCTTAGGGGGGGTGCGACGCATGCCACCGCACAGAGCCCCGCGGTTTCAGAGGGGCCCCGCGTCCATTTAAAATAAATCGATTAAAGTGTTTTAGAGGAAAATTAATTCCTATTTTTTTTTAAACTCCATTATAATTTTTTTTTTTTAGTTTGTGTTTACTTATATATCTAGGATATACATGTTTACTGATCGTTTGTGCTGCGGATCTTTTCCCCGAACATTTTGCATTAAAAATTGCACTCGGTACTCAATATAAAATTGAGTAAGGATAGATATTTTTTTAAGGGGGGGGGGGGGTAAAAATTAATTTATTTCTATTTAATTTTCTTATCTATTTTAATTTCTATCTATTTTAATTTATTTCAACATTCTAGACTAAAGCCTCGCGGCTAAGTTCGAACAGAGCCAAGGGCGGCACTGTGAAATACAATAATAGAAGAACCATTTTTTTAAATAATGAGACATTTTTTTACGAGTATCTGTAATCGAAGTAACAATAATAATAAATAGATCGTATTTAGGAAAAAATAAACAAATTTAATTCAGAAAAAAAACAGCCAAACGTATATTCGAATGCCATTTCTATATCGATATAGTAGTTAACGATTTAGTTAACTATTATAACATTTTGAAATCGAAAGAAAAATGGTTAACTATAAAATCTCGAAAATGTTGAAATTATTATTTTTTTTAATCGCATTTGTTTTAAATTATAAGTCAAATTTTTGTTTTACAGCCTGTTAGAATTTTCGAGTGTCAACTGTGATATTAAGAAAGATAGACCAATCTCATAAAAGATCCCCTTTTTATCGAAAACAAATAATTTTTGTGTCAATTAAAGGTTGACTAATAAACATTAAACATTTTGAGAACGTATCAAATGTTTGATACAATAATGACATTAATGTTGACATGTTTTTAGTAAAATAACACCGCCTCAATGGATACTTGAAAAGGTTTTACTCCGTTTGGAAGCTTGTTTTGATTTTAAAGTATTTTTTATATGGTAAATAATTGTTTACCGGGGTTTTTTAAACCTGAAATTTAAATACATTTATGTTGACTGCTTTACTGTGTGTTATTTTCCTTTAGTAGTGATAAATAATTGTTTACCGGGTTTTTTTAAACCTGAAATTTAAATATATTTATGTTGACTGCTTTACTCTGTGTTATGTCAGTTGCATTTGTATATCTATCTACACAACTGACTTATACAGTCTTTTTAAATAATTATTTTTGCAAAAATTGGCTGAAAAAAATGGCGATTCGTTGACACAAAAAGCGAAGGGGCTTCTCAAAAATTGAAACAGTTACAAGAGATGTATAAAATACTTTGGATTTTGTTTGCTTACGAAATAACAACAAATAAACGGAATGGGTATGACGTTGTCTTCTATAAAAGGTGCAAAGGATATTTTGAAGCAGGAGGACCATACATTCTGAAGAGGAAGGAGAATACAAGCGAGAGTGAAAGGACGGTTCGTTCTATTGTGTCGTCTAGCCGGAGTCATTCTTCAAGGTCAGAATGCACCTGAAGTTCAAAATTCAGGCGATGTGGATGGCTGAAATTGTTCGCTTTTAATCCTTTTCTTCCAGTTTAAATTTCACAGACAGTGGACACCATTCAGAATACTGTGCTCTAGAACTAAGGCTGCGAGTAAAATTCATTTTGAAGATTCCCGCAACTGCGTGGAGAAATAGAATAGAGTTCATTTTTTTTTTCATGGTTGACTGTGAATTTTTTTTCGTGAGGTTTTAAGATTTATTTAATTCAAAATCCAGCAAAATTAGGATATTGTATTTAATTTATCTATGATATTTGACAGTATATCTATGATATTTAAATATTTTGTAAAGGAAATTTATCTGCCGAAAAGTTCGGAATGTGCCGCCTGTTTTGAATAGTTTTTAGAACTACTCGTTAATCACTTTGCAAATTATAAATTTTCAAAAAATATATATTTGTTTTACTTTTTTTTTATAAAGTAGTATTAGTTTTTGGCCATTTATGTCGGTTTACGTTAAATAGTAAAATCCTTACACTTTTAAAAACAGCTGATTTTCTGAGTGAATTAATACCTCGTATAAAAGCCCTGGGATAATTGCCTCGTAATTTTGACAATGACAAATCTTATCGATGTTCGTTGATTGAACCTTGGACGACAGGGAAACATCTTGCGACCCTCCGAGCACGAGCTCGCCGCTCTTATAGGGCCTCTGAAACACAGGTAAAGGTACCAAGTGACTTGCATCACTCGATTTCAATAACAGTTTCTCCAGATTACATTGAATTGCTATAAGCTTGTTTGCTATTATCGTGTTTTCACGAAGTCCCGTGAACTTGAACTATGAGTGGTTATGTGCTCCCCCCTCCCTCTCCACCTTCCCCCCTGTTGTTTGTGGGAGTGTGTCTGTTTTCAGTCAAGTATTTCCGTCCAGTCCGAATTTCTCGGTTGCTGGAGCGATAATTCTAGGGTCGCAAAATATGAAAAATGACCTGTACCGGGAAAACCAGTAGGGTTACCGAAATTCTCTTGTTTGGCTGCATTTTGTCTCTTTTTGCGGTGAATTGGTAAATGCGAGTGAGTTTGTGGTTGTTGGAATGAATAATAGGATTTTAAGATTGCTGTTTGGCAGCGGGACACATTTAAAATTTATCGAGTAGCATATTTGAATATGTAAATGTTGTTGCGGTTGATTTAAGGGACTGAGTGAGAGAAACGTTTTTGTTATCTATAAAGTTTCATACGTAATTTTTTACGAATGGGCCTTCGTATTTGTGCCAACTGGGGTTGGTTTACGACATTCGATTGTCCGACGTAAAACAGATATATTTACTGAACTAAAAAAAATTAAGTTTTTTAATTAAAAATTAAAACAAACCAGTAAGATTTCGTATTTTTGGCCAAAAATTATAATTTCCCCCAATAAGAAATAGCTAATAATTATTTTTTTTGAAAATCTAGCTAAAAAATATCATCTTTCAGGTAAGCTGACACCTTTTCATGTACGTATCGTAAATGCTTTATCATTTTAAATAAAAAAAATGACTTTTTTTTTAATGCTATTGACTGGAGTGGCGAAATAAATTTCAGATTGTGATTAGAGTTTGTTTGTTTTGTTCTGCTACACATTAAGAGATTTTTATAAATTGCAAACTAAAAACTCTATTATATCTATATGGATGGGAATTAGTAACAAAATAGCTTTTTTAGCTATGGATGTCTTAGTGCACTGGTGAGGCAGCGATTTTTCGCGAATCCGAGGTTACGAGCTTATTTGAATACTGAAATTGTAATCTATATTGTTTCTAGTTATATTTGATATTTTTCCTAATTGTAATCTATATAATACCTAGTTGATTTATTTGTGTACATAGTGTTGCGTAATTGGCAGAAACCCTAACGATTGCTCTTTCTTATTTCTTATAATAACGTTACAAACTTTCAAATGGCTGTTATGAAAAATTAATTGTCACTTACCACATCCGTACACTAAGGCATCGATATGTAGATTATTATTTAATATTTGTAAAATATATATGATTATTACTCGAGTAAAACTTGGCAAAGGCCCATACGACACAAGCGGCCGCTTGGGGCGCCGGACGAAGGAGTGTGCCAAATTTGAGTGTAAAAGGCAAAATATAAATTTTTTGAATGAAATTTTTTTTATAAATTCTGGACGTTTTTAAATGTTTATATTTTGAATAAATTAAATATATATTTTTTAATTAAATTATATATATTTATATTAAATTATATAATTATTTAAAATATATATTTTAATTAAATTATATTTTTTTATTAAATTAAATTTTTTTATTAAATTAAATTTTATTTAAATTATATATTTAATTTAAATCATATATTTAATTTAAATCATATATTTAATTTAAATCATATATTTAATTTAAATTAAATATTTAATTTAAAATATATATTTAATTTAAATTATATATTTAATTTAAATTATATATTTAATTTAAATTATTGATTGTATTTAAATTATTGATTTTATTTAAATTATATATTTTAATTAAATTATACATTTTAATTAAATTAATTACTTTGATATTCATTTATTACTTTATTTCAACCTATATATTACTTTATAGAGATTCCATAGTTTGGATTTTATTTTATTACCTGAAAAACGCACGCTTGACTCTGCAGACTAGGCAAGAGAATTTGACACCTTAGAGTTAATCCAAGAGTTATAGTTAAATTCCAATATTAAAAATTATCACCCTAAATTTGCGAGATTGTCTTAAAAATTATTTGGGGGTTCTAAAATCATGTTCGCTCGTGTCACAAAAATCTTTGAACCGTGCCTGCCTTGAAGAAAAGGTACTTATACATCCTTTATCATACCCACCCCCTCAGGTAAAGAGACGTTCGTCGACAACCATTTTCTCCGAAAAAGTCTCCCAACGACCTTCGTGGGCTAGGAATGGCTGAAGACGAAGAGAGCGGGTGCGTACACAGAAGAAAAGACCAAAAGGGGTTCGCGTGGAATGTCCGCCCTTCGAACACTCCTCTTTTGGTGAGGTTTGCGTACGAATGAATGCAGTAGCGTACGCAGGAAATTTGTAAGGGGGGGGTTGAATGTCAGATTACTTTACACACACAGCTTATATATATATATATATATATATATATATATATATATATATATATATATATATATATATATATATATATATATATATATATATATATATATATATATATATATATATATATATATATATATATATATATATATATATATATATATATATATATATATATATATATATATATATATATATATATATATATATATATATATATATATATATATATATATATATATATATATATATATATATATATATATATATATATATATATATTATAAAATTAAAAAATAATTCAATCAAACTTTTTTAAGTCACAATAAACAAATACCATAGTAAACATTTTTTTTATAAAACAGTATAAATGAGGGGATGTAGGTAACATACTGCAATTCAAAAAATTAAAGGAAATATGTTATTTAAAAACGGTTGTTTTTTGCATTTGACAATGTATCTCCGAAATTCTTCCACTGCATCTTTCCAATTGCTAAATTTTGTCTTTACTAACTTTCCAAGGGGTTGACCATCACGACCAGCACAGCTTCCACTGAAAAGTGCACATGGTTTACAAAACGCCCCATCTAAATTCTCAGAGTAGGAAAGTCATTTCCAACGATTCAACCAGTTATACTGAAACTTCAAATTTCTTTTTCCTGATGAAGGAAATGAGTATGAAGAATCCGGTGTCCATGTATCACGAATCAGCGAAAGTATTTGTGCGTCCGTAAGCTGAAAAGAAAACCGAATTTATTTACTAATGCATGCTTAATGAAATTGCAGTAAAACTATTTGATGCAGTTGTAGTAATCTTAGTGTTTATTAAAATATTAACTATTATATAAGAAATGTTTAGCTTTTCAAGTTATTTATTCCTATGCTTTTTTTTTCCTTTTTTTATACATTACCATGCAATAAAAGTCTTTAAACATGTGTGTAAAATAGCCTTGGAATTCATGATACATAAATACCAGTAATAATAACAATTAATAACAGTTAATATTTATTAAAATTTCCCGATTTTCTTTTATATGTGACCGAAAAATTGTGGTTTCGTGCTGTATTGGCTATAGTAATGCCAAAAAGATTCAACACTAATCTGTTTGCAAAAGGATTGGACTTCATTTTTCGTCGTATTCTTAAACTGTCATAAGATTAAATCTCTAAGTTAAATATGACATTTTAAGACAGTCGAAGCTGCATCGTCACTCAATTCTGAGCAGACGTGCCAAATGTATTGAATTTTCTATATGTTTTGGAGACTAAGAGTGAGTCCTAAGCGAACAAGGAATAGTATCGAAGTAAGAATTATTCTCTCTTTTCAACCGAAGGGGTGATTTAAAATAAAGAACCCATCGAAAGTTTTCGAAACTTCTATCAGGAACCGGTAAAAACTATAAAAAAAAATACAAAGAAAACGCACTGCGTCAACATTATAAAATATGGGGTTGATTCAACCAACCAATCACAAAACGAAGCAAGAAAAACAATCCTAGACACGAGACAATAATTTACTACAGGGCTGTCGGTTTGAATTATGCTCCAAGAAATTTTACATTGTGGAAGACTGAACAAATAGGTTTATGTGAAACAAAAGTTTTTGAATAAAAAGGAGAGGATTTTGATTTGGACAATTACCTAAAACATTTAAATAGAAAAGTTATTTTAGCAAAACAAACACTGTGTGACGTTAGCGCAAAGAGCAACGCCATATAACTTTTTAATTACACAGTTATGCTTTAATTTATTTGTAATTCCGGTTCTCCCATTTTTCATACTCACGAGCCACCACTGTTATTCGCACACATTTTTAACAACCTTGATGTATATATATTTGTACAAAGTATAAGTCCTTTGTATTTTATCAATTAAATTTTAAACTAAGTAGAAGTAGCACAATTGATTTAATTGAGGAGCGTGCGTGCAAAATAGAACATATCATAAATTCGCAAATCGAGAACAAAAGAAAAAAAGTTTGGTTTTATTTGTTTCTATGGACAGATCTCCGGAATTTTCAAGTTTTAAAAATAACTATATAAAAATTTGGGAAATATTTTTTTTTGCAAAAACGGATATAGATTACACTTTTTTACAAAATTCAATGTTTATAAAAAAAATTTTACACCTTTAGTTTTGCACGCTCCTCAACTCTTCTAAATAAGCATATATGGAAATTGACAATGGGATTAAAACATTAAAAAAGATCAACGTTGTTATTATCTATAAAAAAAGTTTATTGACTGTATTCATCTTACCTTTCCTGATTGAGCAACAATTCCAATGTCTTTAACATTCTCTCCACAAGAAAATGAAGACGAAATCGCCGGCATCTCGGAGACTCGGGATGTGGCACCGGAAACACAAGAATTCTCATTCGGCGTGTTTTCTGTTTCTTCGCTTTTGCTTTTTTTAGAAAAAAACGCAACTAAACTCGATTGTCTTTTGCATTTATCCATTGAACTTATATGAACATGAACTATCTTCTCGGGGCAATGTAGTGTTGTAGTGTAGGGTCCATTCTAAAATCCGTAGAAAACTTACTCCACAAGCATACAATGCCAATGCCCATGTCCAATGCCCATGTCCATGCCCGGCTGTCCAACAGTCAATAATTACGAAAAGACTAGGACGAAGCGAAGTAGACTATATATTACAATTCCAGAAAAGCCGTTCTTTGTGGCTCTTGATATATGTATTGAGACGTATTTGCTACAATTTCGACGCATGGGTACATTTTCAAACGAAGTATTCTTTCAGAATTAGTATTCTTTCAGAATTAGTATTTTTTCAGAATTCGAAGTATTCTTTCAGGTGGCAGAACGTTTACAATTACTGCTTTCTTTGGAAAAGATGGGCATTTGACTAATGATATATACAAATCGTCTTTGAAAGGAAACTGTTGAAAAAGGTTTGCAAGCGATTTCATTGTCAAAGCTACAACCACATTCCAATTGGGTCTTTTGAATGTTTTCAGAGACAACAGTCAAAATAAATTTGTTTTAATTTTCTGCAAACAAATGTAGATTCTTAAATGTAAAAAAATACATTTGTATTTTTCTGATTTTTTTTTTTTTTTTTTTCAAATAAAAAAAATATTATATTTAAAAAAAAAAATTAAACAATAGATCGATGGGGGGGGGGGGGGGTTGTGACCCCCCTCAACCCCCCCCTGCGTACGCCACTGAATGAATGGAATTCCCTCGCCAACTTGTGAAGTGAGGATGGAATTTCCTGCCGGGAGTACAATGGCGCTTCTGTGAGTTCCAGGAACGGGGAGTATGCTGCGATTTTCACTCTGCCGTTATACTCTCTACTTCGCTGATTGATTGAGAGGGGATGCTTTGAAAGGATGAAAAAAATAATCGCGAATTTTAGTTGTAAATAGGAAAGATAAATTCGAAACCGTTCAAGAAGATTTAAGCAACAAAAAATAAGTTTTGGAGAATTGAGGCGGACCATTCTTTTTTGCGAAAGGGCAATTACAGAAGGAGTATCTTGCGGACATGTCCGACTTCGGATTTAACGTTCATTCCTCTTTTTCGAATGGTCAGGCAAATAGCGAAATTGCAAAGTTGTTTTCTCTTAAGAGGGTTTAAATTATATTTGTAACATGTGAAATTAATTTAAAAAAAAAACTTTAACTGAGAAGATTGTAGAATTTTAAATCAATCTAGATATATAATTATCTTACGCGGTGATTGAAAAACGCTGTTTTTCCCTACACGGAATGGCAACATCAGTTACAAACAAAAGAGGCTGAGCCTTCTAGTAAAATTTATTTGACAAAAAATAACACAACATAGTGTAATGTGATGAATGAACAAAACATTGAGTGCATTATCCGAAAAATAGATAATCTTATTTCGGAAAATTCCAGGTCAGACAATTGGAGGTTTAAGGCAGTTGTACTGCAATTTCTTTATTGTTAGACAATTTATTCTTTACTTATAGTTTATAGTTGTTTCAGTTTATTCTCATACATGTACACTAGTCCGTCGGCACACCTAAATAAATGCCGAAATAGTTATTTTGGAGATTTCTGAAATGTAAAATTCTTGTTGGTCAGTAACTTATGAAGAAGTTTCGTATTTACATTTCTGGCTCTATTCGAGTTATATGACATTTTGCACCGGTTCCAATAAGAAAAACTGAAACAGTAAAATGGGTTTCCTGCAAAGTTGAAGAAATGTACCTAGATTTTTATAATTCTATTTAAGAACGACGTATTACAAAAAAAATCGTTTTTTCAAACTCATGAAGCGACAATTTGGTTTCATCTGAGTAGCCCAGATGCAAAAGCAGCTATATACACTTTTAATTGTTGTGAAAAAATCGCTGTGATAGTTTATTTAAAAAAGTTTTTATAAGTAAAACACTGTTTTTTTTTTCTTCCATTGTAATGTAGAAATTAATATATCAGTGATAAAGTAGATAATCAAACCGAAATCTTATGTTTGAAAATTTTGGATATAACTTATTCTGCACCTGCGCTTCTCATCTATCCCCAAACCTACCTATACAATAAAATATTACAGAACATGATAACTTGTTCTTCGCGACGAATGAAGCGGAAACGCTGGACTCGAGCAAAGAAGAAACCAACTCATTCCCCTTCCCCAAATCGTGTAATGCCATCCTATTTCGGCGATCTCGCTTGCTCTTGACGACATAATTTGAGGCCGCACAATAAAGCTAGGGGGTTGATTCCTCATATCCGGAGAAGAATCTCTTGTTATCTTTGTCCGGATTATTGCGTGTTTCTGATCGTGGAAGGACGATGGATCAATTACTAAGGCTGCTTTACTAAAGATTTTTTTTATGTGTGTGTGTTTTTGTTATGTTGTGAATGATTGGGTAAAGATTGCTTTTTCGTTAACGAGCTTTTTTATGTGTGTGTGTGTGTATATAACATGACAACGTTGATTGCTAAATTTTTTTTAATCCAAATCGAATTTTTATTTCCTGATTGCTGGGTCGTGCAGAGGTGTTTGTAAAACCAGACCAATAATAAATGGAGTTCCCTTTACAAAAAGCTTTAAACTTTTGCACAATTAACTTAAATAAAATAAATCTTTTAAAATGCTCATCCACACTGCATATTCTTATGCAATTTTGTCAAATTACGTATAAAACTTAACCCTCTGAGGTGTGCGTAAAATTGTACTTTCGTAAAAATGAGCAGTGTGATTTAATATTGCTAATCTTAGCTTCTGTTCAAGCCATCATAACAAAACGACCTTACAGACTTAAAATAGTTGTTCAGAAGATGGTTTTTTACATTATTTGATGTCGATTGCTTAAATGGAAGCTGAGTTATTACAACTTAATTATCTTACTTTGTATTCTTTTGGCACACATTTTTGACATTTCTTCCGTCAATAACTTGTTCACGTCGCCCTGGTAGTGATTTTTGAAAACAGCCTATGTAGACAAGCAACTGCTCGTTTTATACATTTTTACTCACTGTACCAATTTTTGAGTATATGTCTTTCTCAAAAATGAAACTTATGTATTCGAAGTTAAGCATCGAATGTAATCAAAAACGAGTACATTTTACTTAGTTTTAATCTACCTATTTTTTACCTTACCTCTTATTTATTACCTTTATTTTAATTACCTATTTTTAACAGTGTATAGTTACCACATTAATGCGAATTATTAATCATCATTTTTACTAGTAATAGTAAAAGGGCAAACCTAATAGAACTTAATTTTCCAAATATATGGCGAGTCAGGGCATATTTTAACATACGAGTTGGTGGGGCATTTTCCCCACCAGTGCTAAGAAAAGCCCTACTACTCACGTGGATTTGGTGCTCATTTTTTTATTCGTGCCTTAAATATTTTCTAAAAGGGAAAAGCATCGATAATTTTTGTTAATTTAAGTAAATTAATTTAGTTTGAATTGACGAACAAATAATTTTTAGCATTTTATGCCCAAACCTTTTGTTAACCTTTACGTGTAGGCTGGGCAACATGTGTCCCATAGAGTATCTAGTGGTGGGTTTGGGACACTTTCGAACCATGGTTTGAAAAGAAGAATTTTTAAAACGCACGTGGTATGAAGTATGTTGTTTGCGGCATAACAGGTAATTACACCTGTTTGGACAGATGACGTTTCGCTTAGATCGATTATACAGATCGTCTTAAGTGTAGCTTTTCAGTAATTCGACAGCTGAATGGCCCTTACCCAAATCTGCATGCTTTGAGGATGGATTGTTAACGATCCCTCCGTCAAACAGTTACACGCATCTTACTGTAAGGCAAGTCATCCTTCCACAAAGCTTTAAGAACTATTTTTCCTGTTGTCTCCTCAATAATTGTCCCCCCCCCCCCCTCCCGTTTAGGAATTAGTTCACAGCCAATGCAACTTTCCCCTTACGGAGCCAAGGTTAACACGAAGGTTCAGCTATCTTATCAGGATCTAACAGCATCCTATTTTTGACCAAAGAAAAGTATTTGTCCCCACCAGTGAAAATTCCTTAAAATATGCTCTGTGGCGAGTCCTCTTTGATAGTACAATAAAAAATCATTTACTGAATTACTCCAATTTAAAATGACCTATTTTTATTTCTGAACCATTCCAGAGACACGTACATAATAATTAAAAAATAATTGGGATGGTGATCTCATGATCGAATTTAATCAATTTAAGTGGGTTTCATTAATAGTTTTTAAATTTTTGCAGTGTTGGAGATCTCTCTTTGGCTAATTATAAAAGTTAATAAATAATAAAGCGGCGCCATTCTTTTCCTTTCATCATTATGATGCTAGTATTCCTACTTATCGCTTTTCATAAAACACTGAAAATGCATATCATGTGAATTATGTATGCATAAAATTATTTAGGATAATTTAAAAGTGAAATTTACACACAAAAAGTACTTAGTTATAAACTAATATATTATTAAGAAAATGTGAAAAATCTCAATTTATCTTATTGAAGGGCCATCCATAAATAAATCCTCAATTACCCTTAGTGTAGTTTTTCGTATTAAAAATTGATGAATATCAAAATCTAACACAGATAATTAATGTAAGAAGATATATATATTTTTCTTTTAAAACAACATCATCTAAGTTTACACAAAACAGAGCCTAATTTGAAACAAGTTAAGTATGTGGATTTAAATGTGTGCCCACTTTACATTAAGAAAAACTACAAAAGCACGACCCTGAAATCTAAACAACAGACAATTCGACACAAAAGTACATTCAAAGGCTGAAAATAAGTACTTAATCGCACCATTTTCAGCCATTCGAAGTTTAAAAAACGATTCCCATTTGAATACAATTCTTTCCTAGGAAAAGGATTCACTTCTATTGGCAGTAGACGTATTACATTCATAGCATAAAAAACCCCTCAAATTATGTCTTATTCCTTCTAAGACTCCATGTCAAAGCTCAGCGACAATCGGTATTGGAGATTTTCCAAACTTCTCAAGCGTTACTCTTTCAAGGTCCGCACACTTCATCGGAGTCAATTTTACGTAAGTAGTCGTATCGAGGTACTGATAGCCATTTTTGAAAGGCAAGTGGGTTAGGATGTCCCCGTTGAGTATCGTTTTAGACTACAGTGGGGATTGCATAAACCAAATTGGAAAAAAAAATGGGTGTGGCTGTGTCTTAGCACGTCTAGAAGGGTTTTACGTAAAACGTCATTTTAACAGATTAAACCTCGACAATGAATCTTTTGTGTATGGCACCGCAGACCAGGCCCGTCGCACTGGGAGGGTTTACCCCCCCCCCCCCCCTCCCCCAATAATCTTGAAACCATAAAAGTTGGGAATTTCAACTTCTAAAAATCCCCGAGTTGAGAAAATTTATATTATTAACAAATGGAAGCTAGGGAAGATTAGAAATCGCCGAACTTGCATGATTAAATTTAAATTTGACCTCAGAACGGACACTGCATTGGAATATGGGTATAACAAATCAATGCTTATGAGAGAACTGTTAACGTTACCTAAATATATATTAAAAGAAAAAAAGATGAAAAATGTCGATAAGTTGGAACTGGGAATTTTCAGCACTGTTGAGTTGGGAATTTCGAATAGTTAAGTTGAGAATCGTTAAGTTGGGCAATTTCTTGCTTCAACCCCCCCCCCCCCCCCCCCCCAAATATTTCTTGTGTGAAGGCACTGCCGTAGACCCCCATCCATGCCGCGTGCATGATTTATTTTATTTTAAGATTTTACACATATCAATCTAATTTCCAATTTAACGATAATTTATTTTATGTCAATCGTGCTATTTGTAATGGAGTTAAAATGTCGGAATGGATCACCCTAAAAGCGTAACATAGTGTTGCTATTCTGATACATAAGGCAGCTTATTTCAAGGACGTATTATTTTGAAACACTGACGTAATTGAAAGGGGAAGATTTACTTGTGAATTAAGTTTATGTGTTTCTTTTCTCCGCTTTGAATATTTTTAATCATTTTTTCTCCTAGCCTTTAACTTAGTTGACTTCTTTTTCATCGATTCTTTTAATTGAATAAGTGTTTAAAATTTTCAAAAGCACACTGAAAGTTTATATGTTTTGCCGTTAGGTCCTTTTTTAAATTAATCGATCAAATGATAATCATGTTTATCAAATAGGGGTAAATATAAAAGAAAATATTAAAAAAAATTACTTACTTACTTTGGCGATTAGGAAATTACTTCTACTACATTTATTACGTCAAATACAGTTATTTGCATTGGCTGTAGATTTTATGTCGCAAAATTATCCACTACGCCAACTTAATTGCGATTTTACCCAATCGTGAGTATACTCACGATTACCATACCACTTGGAAGCTATTATAGATTCTGCATTACAAGTAAAAGAAAGAAAAAGAGGAAATTTAATTACCTATTGAATTTCGATACTTTGTCATTTCGTTCAGGTTCTTTGCTTAAACAGTTATACTTTAATTTTTACAATGTATCTCTTTTTGTTACAGAAATATTATGTCCCTCTGAAAACACATCTATGACAGTAGCCTCAGATTACGAAAGAATCTATAGATTCTTTTTAACTACGCGTGTTGTGCAATCACGATGATTCCGCGGTAATTTCCAGCACGGGGCATTCCACGAGTCCTATTGGTTGCCCGTACCCGCATTTTTTTAAAGAGCAGATAGTTTGAGGCGAGATTACAATATTATGCCTTTTATTACCAAATTTGAGATTCAAGTAGCCTTTTCATCAGTTTTGTAAGGGATATGATCAGAGCTACTTACAGATTTGTGTTTTAGCGAAAACATTAATTTTTAAATGTCAAATTTTGGATTTTAAGTAGTATATTCATAAATTTTGTACGGGTCTTTCCTTCAAAATAAGCCCTGAACCGTCACCAACAGCCCAATATGCAGCTCTTGCGCGATGTCAATCAATAAATCGGAACTTTTTTTTGTTTGGTCACGCCCACCCAAAACTTTTAAAAGTGCCCTTTTAAAAAAATAAGAAGTGCCTTTTCAAAAACTGGGTACCCTTTTATTGCCAACAACGCCCTGCTCCTCCCTTTATTTCTAGAGTGAACACTTGCTAATGGACCTGCGATGTTGTTCATCAATTTATTTTGAATTTATTTTAATCTTGTTATTTTTGCACACAAAAGTTATAACGTTTATTATTGAGTTTAAGCATATTTCGCAAGCAAATGAAATTATCATCATTAAATAAAATTATAAAGTAATAAACAAGTTGGTAAATAAACTTTTTTCAAAAAGAAATCAATGACAAACTGTTTCAAAAAACGGCAAACAAGATGACATTAACAAAATGTGAATTCGATACAATATGCCATGCCAACAACCGACTGTATTGCCCTATTTAGAACTATATTGTAGTCCAGCTGCAATAATATTCTCATGGTGCGACAGGATTGAATCAATGATTTAGCTAAATGTACCTAGCTACACTAACTTTAAATATCTACAAATTGATTAAAGTTCAAGTTTATGTTTCAAGAAATTTCTGCAGTTTTCAAATGACAGCGAAACGTATTATTTATCTTAATATTACTGTCTGGAAGTAACATTTCTGGATTTACATGTGAATTTAGCTTATGCTAATATCTTTATTAAATAAAGTATAACTTAAACACCATACGTAAGTTTACTTTCAGAAAAATTTAAGACAGTGTCTCCTAAAAAGTTTTAAAAAAGTTAAATTCCCTAAGAAGGTCACAGTTGCTGGATATCCGTTGAAGTATTGTCTCAAACATAAAATGGCTCCGGAAGGCCCAGTTCTCTCCGAACTAGATGGAAACTTCATAAACTACATCGCACAAGCTCTCCATTTCAAGTACGACATCCTTCCACCAAAAGGAAACTGGGGCACCAGAACTGAACACGCGAACTATACAGGGGTCTACGGATTCATTGGCGTGGCTGATCTGGGTATCGGCTGCTTGGCTTACAACGAAGAAATGCTGGACACAGCCGACTACAGCGATAATTTCTACACTGCCGTACCACATTATTCACCGAGCCGAGAAGTCGGATTTTGTACCAAAATTTGCTGACTTTAATTATCCTTTCAGTAGGCCTGTCTGAATCTTATCCATGGTGAGTGTCATGATCGCTTCATCGGTCTTTTGACTATTCAGTATTCAGACACAAGAAGAACAAGCAATCTCTCATGGACACCTTGTAAGACGCAATCGGCAGCACGGTTCAGCAGCCTTCTGAAAAATAGGAGGGACTGGAGGATCCTTTGGCCTGCTTGGTTGATATATACCACCATCCTAATGTTCTTCTTCGAGGCCCTTTTCTTGACCTTCCTCCTGTTGCTCTTCAGAAAGAGAGGCGTTGCGGATTTCGAAGAACACAACGCTGCTGCTCAGGTCAATAAGTTCATATGTGTGATGTCCTGAGGAGGCATGGAGCTTGAGAACATGTTACGCAACGACGTCCAGTACATCAAGTCACTGGCGCAGACTATGAAGAGCAAAGACTGGTCGTACGACTACAACGAGCCTTCCTGCCCTCGTCGACAAGATGACGGCCCTGATCGGACCTCAGATGCAGTTCGAGATGCAGTTTGGGTGCACGCACCCTTGACGTCTTCTATGTTCATTTCGGACGATACTATCGGGATTTGGGCCCTAACCGTTGCCGTGAGGAAGGGCTGTTGCACGCTGGCCTTGAACGACATCATACATAGGTCGTGGGCGACTAGGATGTACAGAAAGTGGTTCGATGAGGAGGTGCGATCGACACACGAAGAGCCTGTTGTACCACTCACCATCGAGGATATGTCGTGTCCACAATCATCTTCATGGCAGAAATTTGTTGAAACGGTTTGCACTACTGGAAATTCCTTGTTGTTCTGTCTGTCGAAAGCTGTCCGAAAACAAAATGGCTTATCTTAAGCGTAGCAAAAACATACAAAATATCACCACTGAATTGTGACCGTTTTGGTTTCTTGTAGACTTCTTAAGTTTTGAAGTAAAATTTAAGATATACTTCTCCGCCTTATTTGATAAAGTAATGTGAATGAACAATGCAATGGATTATTATATGTTAAATTATTGCGCCATATATTATATGTACGCATGTATAAAATGATGCCTTATGTATAAAATGATGTTGCATAAAATGTATATATTGCTATCAGCTTTATCGTAGAACTGCGATCGTAATTTATTTGTTAAAGTCATAATTGTTATGTAACCACCCAGAAGTATTCATGTGAAGTGAATCTCAAACGACGTACCGATTCAGTAAGTACTAATTAAGATAACGTTACATTAATCATTATAAATCATTGTGCTATAATGATGTTCGAATAAAAAATTTGTGAGTGTGATTATGAGCTTATTAATAAGAATGAAAGATAAATTGTTATCTATCAAACAAGATCGTATTATCCTATTATATTTTTACTAGTTCATACAAAAGTATTAATAATTTACAATTAACAAATAATGTTTTATTAGTTACAACATATCACGATGTTTTAAAATAAATAATAACAGCAATAAAATTAGCAGCGAAAACAATACGTCCTTTTCCGTATTTTGAAATATTTTCCCTTGCTTATGCTGAGGGAAAACGGAATTATCCTATAATTTTGCCCTGTGGTGTGACTGACGGGCCCTGAAGGGACCGCAATGCAGGGAGGCCTACGCCTGCAAATGGGACGAGAGTTTCATTATTGTTTGAAACATATATTCACCATTTCGTTGAGAGTTTTTATTTTATTTTTGAACGAGTAAAGATAAAATTTAATCTGATTAAGAAAACTAGTCGATTACACCCATTCAGGAACAATACGCTAGTTTGGCACAATACGAAAGTCGATACATTAGTGAAATTATGGTTGCAGTTCGCAAAATACGAAATTTAATTAACACCTGACATTTCAAAATGCAAATTTTAATTGACTATAAAAATAATAACCAAAAATTATGAGCATCATAGATTTTTCGGTTGTTTAGGTAAATTTGGCGGAATCGTGAGAGGGGTTTGTCCATATATTACATAAGCATATATTCCTGCATGGATTTATATTCAATTTCTAACTTACGATACTCTTTGTCGCGATTATTTTATGTTGCGATTCTTCTCTTTTTTTTGTCGCGATTCTGAAAATTGGCGCCAAATCTGTTCTTTTTTTAATTTTTTTGAATTGTGTCATATGTGGTACTTCGCCAACAGTTTTAAGCTCACACACGTACCGTGCGCTAATGTCACAGAATCCTAAGGTCGATTTAAGACTCCGGGCAATTATGATCTCCGGTCTTCGGCCTCCGACAACTCAGGATCGCAGCTGGTGCCCCCTTGGAGCAGTCGATTATGGTGCTTACAGGCAAACCTTCGAGTGACAAACTATTGTGTTCACGCACGAAAGAGTAATTAGTATTTGTTTCTTACTTAAATTGAGTTTTAGTTTAAATTATATCTGTAGTAACGAAAGGACCTATAAACAATATAATTCCATGCAGAGCAGAAAATCTTCCACCCTAAATGTGTGTTATGTAATGTATGGTCGACCTCCCGCCCGATTCTGCCAAATATACCGTTGCCAGATTTACCTTCGCCAAATTTACCGGCTCCCAGATTTTTCATTCAAGTTAGTATGGTTCTCACTATTTTAAAACCCATTATAAAATAGTCAACTAATGACTTTTAAATTTAAGACTTCTATGGTTATGTGAAAAGCAATATAAAAGTTGAATGAATGAATGCCCTGGAGGGAACTTCTCTTCTTTCCTTTAGGAATATTTTGTGTGGGTCTATAAATGTTGTTGCGGGGAGGCCCTGACGTGTATTGTTATACCTGATGCTTCCCCCCTCCCCCTCATATCTCCGGCTATGAGTAATATTGAATTCGGTCCGTGCGATTATTGTCCAACTAAGGTAGAATCGAAACCCGATGGACATCGTTCGTTGGGCGCTGACTCAGCGGGAGTGTGGGCAGCAAACGACAAGAGAGTTCGGGTGGGCGCTATGAAAGGGTTGCTCGAGATGATGCAATCGTTCCTCCCAAGTTGTCTGGTCAAATGAACTCTCCATTAGCTGATTCGATCGTTTGGTTTGAGTACAGATAAGGTATTGAATTCGGTGGGGAAGCGATACTTTTTTTTTGTAAAGGGTCGCATAAGTAATACTATTTTAATAGAATATTAGAGAACGTCGTTACATAAAAAGTCTATTATTTTTATTTGTTTTTAATATTTTTATTTATAAGCTTAATTTTTTTTTATCGCACGTGATCAAATTTATGTCAGTCGTGATATTTGTCATAGAATGGATCTCACTAAGAGGTTAATGATAGAAGGTACAGGCTAAAGTTCTTCCGGAAGCCCTTTTGTAAAATTTTACTGTTGGAATTTTTAAACTGATTTTCTGCGCCTACTCGGAGATTTCAGAGTTTTGTGGTGGTAGTTGTAGTACCGGCCGCCCTGCCAGAAGGTAGGAAAAACCTCCACATGGTCCTAAATACGAGTTCTACCAGCAGTACTATCTGTCCTTCCTGAAGGACATTGTACAGTCCATCATTAGCATGCTTCTATCCTGATATTTCATGTAGCTGATTTTCAACACGTTTCATGTCAAAAGTTAAAAAAAATAACAAAATTATTTTTTATCTATAATAGTTCTTTTCATGCGCCGCGTCTTTGATGAGCGTAGGGCCGTGACCTCCGAGATAGGTCACGGTAGGGCCCTGTGCGGTGGCATACGTCGCACATCTCTCATGGCGGCCCTGCATCGCTGAAATAATAAAAACGAGATAGTTTAATTTTGAAAATGGGGGAATCAATGTCATCCATAAAAAAAAAATATTAAAAGTGTCGGAATGCCCTAGTGCGGATACACACCACTAGAGGGAGTTACTTTGTAATGTGTTCCAGCGCCACCTGGGTGTCGCTGGCAACACTGATGAGTTGTAAGAGAGAGCTAGAGAAGTGTTGATGAAGGAAAGTGGATTTCTATCCACGGGAGCATGGAATAAAAGCGTTGTGGCGTAATAATCTTGTACTGCCCCTTATTTCGTTCACCATCACCCATCTCTAACTCCACATGGGGGCTCGAGGCCGTGTGTGAATCACTGAGCAACAGAGGATTAGTGTTGCGGCAGAATCGGAAAACGGAAGGAACCGGAGGCTAAGCCTAACGCACCACGAGACAACTGCGGTCGTCGTCGAATAAGGAAGCGAAATCCGATTCGCAGCACAGCAGAATCCAAAAACATCGTCGTCAGTGAAGAGCGGATCAGCGACGTGCGAAAGCAATAGTGGAGTGTACAAAAGTGACTAACTTTTGCCCTCAAGATGTCGTACCTGGCAAAGACGCGTAAGGTAGATTTGATGGTGCTTTTAGACGAACTGGATCTGACTCCACCGGAAAACCCAAAGGTTATACAAATGTGCAAAATCATAACTGGACACACAGGGTATGATGAAGAAATTACCAAAAACCTGTTATACGCCATAGTAGCGGAAAGAGAAAAAAAGGAAGAAAAAGAAACTAATGAGAGAGAAGCTCTAGAAAAGGAAAAAATACAAGACTTCGAAATAGCGAAATTAAGAATAGATGCAGAAAACCGTCGAACAAACTCGTCGACAACAGAACAAACGAGTGTCTCCAATCGTAACGTGATAAAGCCCTTTGAAGGAGGCGACATTAGCATGTACCTGGCTTTATTCGAGAGACAAATAGTTCGACTGGGAGTGGACAAAAATACATGGGTAAATCACCTGATTGGTCTACTACCACTGGAGGTCGCAAATGTCATCACGAGAGAACCCGAAAATGTGACGAGCGACTACGAACAGATCAAGACCATCTTACTTAGGCAGTTTCGTCTGACAGCGGAACAGTTTCGACTAAATTTTAGTTTTGCCAGAAAAGAACCAAGTCAAACATGGAGAGATTTTTCGTACGTTCTAAAGAACTACCTAACCGAGTGGCTAAACGGAATGGAAATAAACACATTCGAAGCGCTCAAAGAACTCATGTTAGTCGACCAAATCAAAAGAAAATTACCGAGAGAGATGCAGGAGCATTTCATAGATGAACTACAAAAAATCAAGGACGTAGCAACTCTAACGGATAAATGGACGAGTAAAATGACCACGCCTACTGTGACGTCAGAGCTAGTTTGTTTGTGGGATAGCGTTAGAATTTCCCTCAAAACTACTAATATATATAAAAGGCTCGATGATATTTTTTTAGAATGTGATGTTAAAATACAAGTTAAACTTAATTAATGCAAAATTTGTACATAAAACAGCGATCTTATTGTTTGTTTACCAGTAATCGGCAACTTGCACGTGCTCGAAATCCCACAAACAAGGCTAAACTCCGCCCTGTTCTAGTTGTCCATTAGATGATTTTCAAGCTACACGAAACTTCAGAAGAAGCACAAAGCCGTACGAAAACAAAGCATACGAGGAGACAGGTCTTCGAAACCGAGACGGCGCCAGCGCGCAGACGGGAGGAGCTTACGCAAAGGAGCGGGAGCCTACCCAGCAAAATCGACAGGTGAATAGAAAACTAGGAATAATATGCTTTGCTTGGGGAAATATTGAGCATAAATCGTTCGAGTGCAGGGAAAATAAAGACGACAATGAAAATAAAGTCAATAGTACGAACGCACTTAGATGTGGATTGATACGAGTGATATGATCGCAAAACTTGCAAACACAGACGGCGCGTCAGCCTGAAAAAGACTGTGCACCAAAGAAAATAAGCGAAGTAGGTTTGAGAATCGCTTCGAAAAAAGAAAACTCAAAGATGTTCTCTCAAAACCAATTTGAACATTTCCGAAAAACAAAACGGAATCGGAAGAGTCAATCAAAATACAAATTCCCGAAGAGCAAAAGCTACAACCACAATTGGCGAATTAGCTCGCAAGTTGATCAACCAACTGATGCAAACGAACGAGGTTGGCGACGGAATACAACATGCCAAGTCTGCAATTGGCGAGCAAGCCCAAATCATAGGAACGGCTTTAAGAGAAGCAAACCTACCATCCAACAATTTGGAAGCGAGTGGAGTTGGCGACAGAAGTCACGTTTTGGCGATCACCGATCCATGGTTGAGAGCTGCGGTCCAATCACGGATCAGGATCAACGAACACAACCACCTTGGCGACGATATGGCCCAAATACAGAAGCCAACTGGAGAATACCAATGCGTTAAACAAGGAGTAAGCGACCTTGGCGTTAACTATCTTCTTTTTTTTCTGTGAAGCAACCCTTGAAAGTGAACCCTCAAAAAGTGAATCTTTTATTATTTTTTTTGTGCTTCGAAAAAGTTGTATGCAGAATTGCGAAATGTGGAATATTTGTGATTTGTTTATTTTTTATTTGAGGTTGCGAAAGTTTTTTTTATTTTTATTTTAGGAAATCGAATAACCGTTTTAATATTTTTATCAGAGGTGGAAATAAATAAGTTAAATTTTTTTATTTACAACAGCTGTGCAGTGATAAAGTGTTATTATGTTGTTGAGTGTTGCATAATACGAGTAGAGAATGAAAGTTGTATCATTGAAAATTTTTGTGATTTAATTTTACTATTGATGTCATTTTTTAAATTTAATTGTGATGTTTACATTTTTGAAAGTGATTTGAAAAGAATCTATTGGTGAAAAGTGAAGAACTTTTTAGTGTTAATTATTTTTTAAGTTTGAACATTTGAATTTCTTGAGTATTGAAAGACTTTGGAACATTTTTAACTTCGAAACTTTTGGAACACTTACTTTTAGGACATATAGAACTCTAATGATAAAAAGTGATTTAGGTATTTAAATTTTTACAATAATAAATTTGATAATGCTTACGAGATTTTAAATTTGAAGTAAGATAATAATTGATTTTTGGATGTTATGAAAAATAATTTAAAGTTATAATAGGATGATGATTAAGGTGTGAAATATGTGATGATGAATGTATGTTAATAATGTCATGTATTGTAATATAATGTATTGTATTGTAGTATATCATTGTAATTGTGTAATTCCGAGGGCGGAATAATGTCAGGATTGCCCGAGTGTCGGAATGCCCTAGTGCGGATACACACCACTAGAGGGAGTTACTTTGTAATGTGTTCCAGCGCCACCTGGGTGTCGCTGGCAACACTGATGAGTTGTAAGAGAGAGCTAGAGAAGTGTTGATGAAGGAAAGTGGATTTCTATCCACGGGAGCATGGAATAAAAGCGTTGTGGCGTAATAATCTTGTACTGCCCCTTATTTCGTTCACCATCACCCATCTCTAACTCCACAAAAGTTTTGGATACTAGATGATCTATCGCCTAAAATCTTAGTATTTTCAAGGTGTGTCACATTTGTTCATGATACATTAAATTGAAAAACTACTAATTAAAACAAAATAAATATAGATATTAATATATTGTAACTACTTCACTACAACTAAAATATGTCCACATAACTTTATAAGCGAACTCTACAAACATCATAATTTTCGATAAATAAGTGGTTCGTTTGTGGTTTTAAACTACTTAACCATTAGTTTTCGTGTATATCTTTTAAGGTTTCTTTTTCAGAAAGGACTTTTAAACGTTTCATGGTTGTCGTTTTCAGCTATATCTCTCTACTTATTGAACAGAAACATCCAATTTAGTTTCGCTATGTTATGGGTGAGAAGAACTGGATTGTTTGCAAAGTAAATCGTCATTATCTTCTTATCAAACATACTTCTGTTTCGTTGTTTATAAGACCATTTATTTGACTACACTTTATACCATTTCATGCAAAACAAATGGCGCATGTAGGAGAGAGATAGAATAATTTGTCTTTTGAACTTCGAATTCAATGAAGGGCGGAACGCACTCCTTAAATTAAACATTCACGACAAAACAAAACTAAAAAAATGTCTGGCAATTAAATAATGAAGGCTGTTTTTCTCTCCTTTGTCACGGTTCTTTTATTGCAACAATGAACTGCAGGATGTGCTTGAAATTGTAAATAACAAATAAATGAAACAAAATCGTTTGACTATTTCTCATCCCTCCCCCCCGCCCACTCCCCCCTTCTCACGTATAAAAATAGCTTGCAAGACCTTTCAATGGAAATTACAAAAGGCTGCATTCACATGCGCGTCACAATGGGTTGAAAAATATTAAATAGAATACAAGCTGCGCGCGAAAATCGTGAAGAATATCTGAAAGGCTCGTCTGCGTAGTGCATAGATAGTTTAAAATATTTTTGATTTTTTTTATGTGGGGTTAATTGAAGCAAAAAAAAAGCAAGAGGAATATATATGAATTTCGAGTTTTTGTTAAAGTTGCAAACTCGGCAGTTTTTTAATTTTTTTTTATTTTTTTTATTTCTCAAGTTGAAAAGTATTTTCAGCTTCTCTTTATCAAAATAGAATAGACTTTTGATGGAAAGTATTTTTTTGCTCCGTAATAATAAAGTACGTTTTATTTAAATTGCAATGATTTGAATTCAACTTTTAACTTTTTTTTTAAAGAATAACAGAGATTATGGTTTTATTTCCATTAAATACAAGGGAACTTCAAATTGAACTTGAACGGATTTCATATTTGTGTCGATTTAATTATAATTTTAATTTTAATAATTGTACTGGTTAGCTTTAGGAGCATTTCAAACTTGTTTTGGTTAAAATATCCAGATGCTTTCCAAAAACACTGCAAAAAATAGTTAATTAAAAAGGAAAAAAAAAGTTGTATTTTCTATTGTTATAATAAATAGCCTTGAGAAATTATTTTTTAATATTGTAACAAAAGCTAATATTCATTTTAATGTATATGCAGAAAATCAATTTTCAATTTACATAATTCGAGTTTTGAAAATGGACTCTGAAATCTAACAGTCTGAGAGGAGTAGCGAACCCCCAACGTTTTGCTCCGTATCCTGTTATACAGGAAAGTCACAAATTGTTGGGCGATGGTCAATGTTTGACTGTATCACATTCGGCAATAGTCCAATTGCGGCCGAAGGGAGCGGGGTTACCATATTCTCAAAGAAGAACACAATTGTTTATCGCCTAGACAAAAGGTTTCCATGGGCCGCAATTGGAACTTTCCGTCACATTCAGCTGCATGGACATAATAAAACATTATATTTCCGCAATCACTTCGTTTGCAGTTTAACGCTTTCGCTATGTAAGATACAATACCAATGATCCCAGCGAATAAAAGAAGTAGATGCTAGCCTACATAGGATGCTCACATTCAATAAAGTCCAGTTCCTTATCCGTTGTACCACCAGGGCGGCGTGAAGTAGTTATAAACAGAAGACTTGTTTCAAAAGTGTGCCAAAAGAATGATAAGTAAGATAATTGAGTTGTAATAACTCAGTTTCCATTTAAGCAATCGACGTCAAATAATGTGGAAAACCATCTTCTGAACACCTATTTTAAGTTTGTCAGGTCGCTTTGTTAAGATGGCTTGAACAGAAGCTGAGATCAGCAATATTAAAACACACTGCTCATTTTTGCGATAGTATGGTTGCTTAAATTTGAGTACGTCGTTGCTCATTTACGATGCAATTATACTCAAAGAAAAACGAGTAGGTTCAGGTACTCATTTTTAAGTACCTTTTTATTCTTACAGTGAAGTCACTTAGCCTTTAGTAGCAACGAAGAAAGAAAGAAGTTAAAGTATAGCAATATGAATCTTTATATATATTTCTCTTACACTTTGATTGAAAAACGCTGTTTTTCTGTATGCTGAGTGGCAACAGTTTGTTTGTTTACGAAATTCTGTTGCGCCCGCTTTTTTATTTTGCCATTATGTAAGCCATTTTGACGATTAACCCCTTCAATTCATTGGTAAATAATTATTTTGATGATGTCAGCTTAAATTAGGAAGAATATAAGCCTTATAAATTAAAAAATAGAAGTTTTGAAAAACGCTTTTCCCAACTTTCAATGAAGGGAAAATAATGGTGGCGCCATCTGTTGGCAATTTTAAAAACTAGATTTCTATGAGCTTAATTTTTATGACGTAAAAACTCAGTAAATTACACGCCTCTGGTAGGCAAGATTTATGGTAAGCTTAACGTCATTTATGGCCAAAACAAACTACCAATAACGTTAGAAATTTAACTGAAACGCGGGAAAGGTGTGGAAATAACGCGGAAAATAAATAAATAATGGTAGGCTTGCCAGTGGTAGCATTGTTTTCATTTGTAATTAAAAAGTAATTACTTTAATTGATTTTATATTGACTTACATGGCGTAAAAATGTAGTGATGCCAAGATGAATATTAATTTAAATTTACAATTTCAACTTCTAAAATTTTTAGTAATATAATTAAAAATGTATTGTTACTAGGACACATTGTTATTGTGTCCTACCTTTTAACGAGCGAAGCGAGAAGTGGTTTGCGAAGCAAACCTATGAGGATTGCGTAGCAATCCTCCGGGGGTTGGCGGAGCGTTAGCGGAGCAGGGGGCGGAGCCTCCTAGTTGTTTATTATTATGTGTAGTTAAACCTACAGACAAGGACCACTGCCCAACAATTTGTGACCATTCTGTATTGTCAAGGAAAGGAAGATAGGAAATTGATATATTTGCTAAAAATGCAATACTTCTTCGAACTTGTTAGTTTAATCGTTGTTTGTTGAAGTTATATGTAGCTTAAGGAAAATAAACCAATCTGTTTTTAAAGTTATACCAAAATAACAAAAAGGACTTTTCAACTTACATTGTTAGTTTTTTGAAAGTGTAAATTCGTAATCGAAGCGGACTAAATATTTAAACATCCTAAATAATGCTTTCTCAGGGGTTTGTTTTAAGAAATGCTGTAACTCAGGCGGATTCGAATTGATTGTGATTACTTATGGAAGTTGATCATGCGATTTTTTGTTAATCGTATTTGTTTAAGTTGCTTAAGGTATTTGTACTAGAAAGTGAATTGGTTCATATTTTAAATGTAAGTAATTATTTTTAACAGTGAAGACATGTTTATAACCCATTATCAAAGTTAGATACGAAAATGCAGTTTTTCCTTGAAAAATTCTACTAATCTCATACTTAAGAGTCTTTATATTAATAGCATTAATATATTCAAAACTAAGTTTAAGGATTTTTTTTTTCGAAAACAGAAAAATAAGAAGAAAACGTATTTTAATGTTTCATTTTGACTGACAAGTATCATCACCAGCCACGTAGGTATAGATTTTTCATGGGGGTGGTTCAGTGAAAGGGGTAACTTATTTTACCCCTCCCCCCCCCCGATTTTTTTTTAAACATATTAATTTTTAATCAACTAAACAGGAATACTTTGGCATATAAGTATCAAACCAGTTAAATTTATCATTTTTTTTTCATGAAATCGTTACCAATGGTCAGTTATTAACTATTTTTAAAATTAGTAAATATCACTCCCTAATTATGAAATAAATTTAGAGAACAAATTTAAATTTTTAGATTCCTTGTTTAAAATAATGTATGGATCCCGTTTTAAAATATTTTCTCTTCGTAGCCGAAATTCAAATGTTATACAATTAAACACGATGACGTCCTGTTACGCTTATTTTGAGATAAAAATAACCTCAAAACATGTTTTTGAAGCCTTTTGAAAACTATTTTCCGGGATAGGACCCCCGTAAAATACTAGGATTTTCCTCATGCAACTCAACAAGAAGTATTATACTAGAGATTTTTCTAGTTTTTTAAAGTATTTTTATGATTTTTACAATAATTCGATTTTTTTGTCTTGACTTTCAATGGGAGGGGTTTGAACCCCCTGAACCACCCCCTTACCTACGTGCCTGATCATCACAAATAGTAATTTGTACGCTAAATTTATTTATCGTAGCAAAATTTGCCTTCGAAAAAGTCCCAACACTCAAAAAGTGGTCAGGACATTTTTGACATAAGGAAATAGTAAAAATCCGGCATTCAATTTTCAATCGGAAAACAATACTTTTAGATATTATATTTCATTCAGCCTAATATGTAGTAATAATTATCATTATATGGGGGGGGGGGGGTAACTATTCGAAGTTTCCAACTCAACAATACTGAAATTTCCAGTTCCAACTTATCGGCATTTTTAATCTCTTTGTTTTTATATATTATTAGGTTATATTAAACAGTTCTCTCACAGGCATTGATTTGTTGCACGCATGTTCCAATGCAGTGCTCGTTTTGATGTCTACTTTAAGTGTGATTTTACAAGTTGGGCATTTTCTAATATTCCATAGCTTTCATTTGCTGATAATATTCCCCCCCGATGCGACGGGCCTGCTTATATTTTTGGAATTTTCGCACGTTTAAACGCTGAGATTTTGTTCCGAAGATATCATTGGAGCGTGGATTCCATATACTTCTTCAATAAAAAAAATTGAATGTGAGTTTCTCCTAGAAACTGGTCACGGATGCTTCTTTTTTAGAGGAATTTTTTGGGGTCGTATGAATAACAGAAAAATGTTGGCATAAAGAAGGCATGGAATCGTCAAATCGTGTTCTGCAACCACGATTCCAAAGCACAAAAGGGGAAAGAACTAAAAATCAAAGAACGTCGGGAAAGAATACAGTGTGAAGTGACCGTGGCTTTATGGCTCGTCTATTAAACAAAAATCGTTTGGCGTTTTGGACTGTAAACTGAAAGGAAAAAGATTTTCAGAAATGAATATATTTGTTGACTTGAGAATGTAAAATAAAATTTTTCGATTGTGTTTTAAAGGGGAAAAAAGTAGTTCGTCAAAACTATTTGAATTTTTGTATCATAAATAACCGGACACAAAAGTAGTTCAAACATCTTATTTTCGCTCTAAAATTCCATTTGTGAAGGGATTCTATTTATACAACACACTTTTATAATGAATTTCTCTATAGAAATAGCGAATAAATAATGAGCATTTCCAGGAAAGCTTGTGAAAATATCAGGTATTCAAAGACAGTTTTAAGCGATATTTTAAGAACATTTATTATAACAGTTTTTATTTTTGTAATACTGCAGTATTTTCCGAAGATGATCGAACTGTTAAAATTTTCACTCTGCAATAGATAGTTAAAGTTTTTTATTAATGGAAAAAATATTAAATTGATTTTTTAGAAATGGATTTTTTATGGCATTTTGAAGAACTTAAATTACATAAGATTTAGTGAACATGTCATTCAAAAAAACAAATCACTAAACTGCGTCGAAATTATTTTCACAAAAGTATTGAAACACTTCAAACGTTTATATAAAACATTCTATTGCGTAATTAGCACGTTTAACCAAGTGACTTTTATTGGAGAATAAGTTTTATGAATTTTGGTATAGCTTTAAAATTGTTTAACAATTTGACAAGCGCCATACTTTTATATCTTACTAACAACATAGTGTTAATATTTCCTACGCATTAAAATAAATTGTCTCTGAAGTTTTACTAGTTTTCCTATAACAGATGCTTAGGCATATATTTAGGTAGTTTTGGAACAATTTTAATTGAATGTTCCACGTTGTTCATGTTCGGTTAATAATTATAGTAAAATTTTTCGAGCTGGTAACAAAGTCCTTCCCAGTTTCAAAACTACTGGCTATTTTGAAAACAAAATAAAAATGTATGAATTAAAGACAAATCGATCCAGTAGTTTTAGAGAGGAACACAAGAGTAAAAAGTTGTCTATATAAAATCAAATAGCAAAATGTTTTTCTTATCTTGGATGGAAAAAGAATTAAGATATACAATTTGTTTTTCATCGATTATAAAATTAAAATTAGTTCCAAACGTTTAACTTTTTGGTTGGTAAAATATAATTTTAAAATTAATTATATATTTTTTTAATCACAAGAAAGCATCTTTGATAAAAGATTTCCATAATGGAATTATTTTCACATTGCGATAAAAACTTTCTATAATTTATAAATTGTAGAGGAATTACTTTTGCCTGAAAAACCATAACAAAAAGGAGGAACTTAAAAGAACTTTTAAATGATTTATTTTTATCTCGTTCGAAAGCAAATTAGGCGACGATGCTTTCAAAAATATTGAAATAAATCAAAACAGAAGGAACAGCTTGTTTATCTTGCTTCTGTTGGTGAGTTTTTTCTCGGCGTGGCGACCGATCAACATTTCTATAATCTGTTGAAATGACATTTCACGTAAAACTCTTCTTGCGGTGCTTCAACACAGCCACACATGATTTTTTTAATAGAATGGATCCCCCATATTATGGTCATAGTACGAAATATGATTTTTCACTATTTTTCTAAATCAAAGCCTGAATCCTTCATGTAATACAAAAGGTCTAATTCCATAAACATAGTTCTTTTAATAGGGAATAATTCAAACGTCAACCAACAAAAATTCTCATGTTCCACAAACTTTTACCCACATTAACTTTGTTCTTTAGAACTTTTTCATCCCGATAACAGGCGATAAGACAAGGAACCCTATAAATTACAGACGATTCCATCCCAGAAAAAGCAACTCTCCCCCGCACTTCATTAGACGATTTTCTGTGTAAAATAAAGAGGGAAAAAGTCGAGAAGAAAAAAAAGAAAACAATCCTCAAAATCTCCCGACTCCGAACATCCGAAACTAGAGATGGCCTCCCCAGCGCCACTTCCGGTTCTTACGCCCCGCCTACTTATGCGCAGAAAGTTCTTTTCCCTTCGAACAAGCTGCGCAGAGGGGCGAAGTTCTTTTTCAGGTATTTCATTTTCTCCAGTTGTAGTGAAATAGAAGAGTGGGAAGGTTGTTGGGTTTACGCTTGTGACAATCTCCGGAACATTTGGATTAATTTATACCAAGATATTATGGATTATTGAACTTTTTAGTGTGTTGATTTCGGATATTTTTGACAACGCAGTGGATTTGGTGAGTTGTGGAAGTCGCTGGATTTTATATTTGGTTTGTTCTGCGGAAAGATCGGCGATCTGAGAAGTGTCTCGAAGTGAGCTATGGTTTAACAGGTGAGTTTTTGTTCTGTCGCATCTTCACATGCAAAGTTATTTTAGCCATGCTTACTGATTTGTGCTTTGGAAAATAATTGATTTGGGATTCAATGGATATTTTTTTTAGTGGCTTGATTAAATTGGATGTTTATTTTCCGAAATGTCTACAAAAATACCTTAGCAATTAACTTTTTAGAATTAGATTGGTGTTTTAATAGATTTAGTTAACATTTTTCCTTTAAAAATAATTTATTTGTTACGCATACAAATTTTAATTGAAAACTGTTAATAATAATAATATTATAGTATACTTGAATAAGGCAGCAACTAATGATTAAATGCAGTGAAGGCGGAACCGGTATGGCTAGTATGATTGCTGCCATGCTATTATCCAAATAGTATGTTGTGAATAAAAAAATGTTAAATAGTAAATATTTATTTTGTTCTCTACCATACCCATTTTACAGTAAGTACCGCCGCCACTGATTGAAGAATCTATTGTGTTTTAACACCACTGATGACCCTTCTTGTTTTCGAGCCTCGCCAACTTACAACCAAAAAAATAGAATAGTTCAGATGGAGAACGAAACACGTTGATCTATCTAAACGGGAAATGCTTAAAATATGAAATAATCTTTCGTAAATCACAACATGCCTCTCAATTTAAACAGCTGATGGGTTGTTTACCCTTCAGTTCATGTATACATGTATAGGCGCGTCCGTGTATTTTATGTTCAGAAAAAGCAATTCTGGTTTTTACTCGCAAATTTAAACGTGCGCATATATTTTTTAAAAAGAAAATTGTTTATTTTTTTCTATAACATTTCTTATTTGTTTTTTTAATAAATATGACGAAATGTTTAGAAATTACTTTATGTGATATTTCAATAGTTAATTGGTAGGTTTGTATGTTTTGTGGCTTTTAATTTTTTTTACTATTCAAACTATTTTTTTCATTGACATGAAACTACTATGACAGTTTTTTTTCTTTCTGACAAGTAATCTTGGCATTTAATAACCTTTGATGTATGATAAAGAAAAAAAAAGATAACGTATTTGTCGTATCTCCTTTTTCATGAATGTGATTTCAATTACTAAAGATGTATGCAATTTACGTTTTGAAACGCATTTAATAACAAATAAAATAAGATTCGTGATACGATTTACAAAATGGAATTTACTATAGATGTTCCATAAGGAAAAGTGTTGCTTTAAATTGTGTAGTTTTAAATTTGTTTAATTTTAAAATAGAATTTTAGTTCAATATTTTTTTTAATATTCGAATTTGTTTTTTATTTAAGTTTTTTTTTTGCCTCTGAACTTAGAAGCCTTTTATTTTAATTTTAATTCTTTCTGTTTTTATAATTTTTGAGGAAATCTTCGCTTGCGAAAAAATATGGATATCTGTATCGCCAAATCAATGCGAAAAAAAATTGTATTTGTCGTATATCCTTTTTCATGAATGTGATGATTTTAATTGGATACCTAAGTTGTACACAATTTGCCTTTTCCTAGATGTTCCACAAGAAGAAAAAAAAACGTAATGTTTTTAAATCTATATTAATGAAAAAAAATAATAAATAATTTAAAATGCGTTAATAAATGTGTAGTTTATTTTTTTTAATTTAATTTAAAAATAGAATTTTAGTTTAATATTTTTCGAACATGAATATATTTAAATTCGAATTTCCTTGTTTTAGTTTTTTTAAACGTTTAGTTTTCACCTCTGAACTTGAATTTTTTTCTTTTTTATAATTATTATGAACATCTTCGCTGCTAAAAATAATATGTATAACTGGCTCCGATTAATTTGAGATGGGTAAACGCCTTCAAAACTAGTTTTGGTACAGATGTAGTATAGTACATTTCGCGCGAGGTTTTTGGCGTGTTTTAAAAGGGCGATAAATTTATATTATCATTTTTAGTCATCCACCTGTCATTTTTAGTTTTTTCCGATTCTTGTGGCGACTTTCAATCTGGCAACCCTATGCTATGTTTAACGGCAATTTTTCGTCGCCAAAAAAAAAACCGCGCCAAATGTCCTATACTACATCTGTTCCCTAGTTTTAGCTATTCAACCAATGAATTTAATCAAATTGCCCAGTCGTCTTCCCTAAACTATGTAAACTGTGACGTCACAGACGCCATTTAGTAAGAGTCGAACTATATATGTATCGCCAAATCCATGGCTCGCCAATTCACTTCGCCAAAATGTTTTTTTCGAAAAGGTACGTTTTGCTTATTTTCATATTTAAGAAAGTCATATTTTACGAAGCAATGATATAAGCACCACATTGTTTTCAGCGTTGACGGTTGCTATCTTTATAGAATCTTTTCAGCCAATGGGCAGTGCGTGCGGGGAGGGAAGGAAGGGACAAGTGTCGTGAAACAGGTGCATTTGGGACGCGCTCCGTTGCATTATTTAATAACACGGTAATGGCGAAGCAATTACATGAATCGCCGAGTTTCAACTTTTGATTTCGTTTTTATGCCTGCCTTCTTTGTCTGCAAAAAAGGTTTTTGTTAGGATAAACTCTTTTGCACTTATCGGTTTGTAGAAGAACAATATCAATATGGAGACGGGATGTTCTAGAAAGGTGGTAATGTCCTTTGTAATTATACGTTCGCCATGGGATAGGTAAACAAGAAAACTTCCGAAAAGAAATTTGAGACAATCATGGTTAATTAAAAACAGTCAATTTTTTTTTCATAGTTTAAATTGAATTTTTACTTGATTCCATACCCCCTTGACTTGACCCCCCCCCCCCCCCCTTAAGAAAAAGAAGAAGAAAATTAAAAAAGTAGTTATCTTGCGATCGGAGGGTTGCCAGCTTCGTTACAAAAAAATACTAGAAAGTCGTCCAGAACATCCAACAAATTATACTGACGTGTATACGGGACTGGTGCATGATAAATCTGATCGGGGTCCAATGTCCTGACGCCTATTGAGGTTGCGTCGGGTGCCAGCTCAGGTGTTGTCCTCGTCATCTGATCATGGTTCAAAATTACGAGGCCTCGTTCCCGGGTCTTTCCTTCGAGATAGGCCCTGAACCGTCGCCAATAGCCCACTGTGCAGCTGTAGTGCGACGTTAATTAAACAAACCAATATTTCGGAATGGGTTTTGAAAATTGGATCCAACTTCAAAAAGTGGCAATAAGTATAAAATTGATATTAAAAATTTTTACACTTGTTCCTACAATGTAAAGTTATTTTTTTTACTCTTTAGGGCTGTTTTTTGTTTGAATTTTTTTTAAAAGGTATTTAAAATTTTAATTAAAGTTATATTTAAAGTATTTTATTTTTCCATTTTTAGTTTTTAAAAATTTTATTTTGTTAAATAAAAAAGCAATCTTGATGGTAGGCCAAATTCGAAAATAATTTTTTTTATAAAAAATCACAGTTTTTAGAAAATTGTTGGACATTGCCTACTTGAATGTCTGCTTTTCATCCATCTCTGACACCTATTATTGTTGGCCATTTTGTTACATGAGAATCATAGTATCAAATGGGTAGCGTTAACCTCAAATTAACAGCCCAGCCTCATACTCGAAGATTATAGCTTAGGACACCGATGGGCCTTGACTGTAAAAAACGAAACACCACAATAATTACGAGATTACTTTTTCCCTTGGTGAAGCAGAATTGTTTTTCGGCCCTTTTAGGTATTTTCTTTTCTTATTTGCTGCGAGAAGTCTTGCATGGTTGCCGTATATCTGGAAAAGTAATAGAAATGAACCTAAAAAGTCAGAAAAACAAAATGTGTTTTAGGTTTTTGAAGAAAGCAAGGATTTTTTTTAGGTCAAAACTGGTTGCGTTCCGAATATAGTCTTAAACTTATTACTTTGATGCTACTGAATATTTAGTTACATTCAATTGAAAAACTCAAATTCTATCCGCTCGCTCAGAAATTATCGGACATGATTTCGCTTGATACCGCGCAATCAACTGTGGCAAATAATCGACAATTTGGCGAGTTTGTATGGATTATGATTTACCGAGTTTGGCGATATTTCATCTTTACTTTGGCGATTTCGAAATCTGAAACATAGCAGCCTTGTGTCGAATGCAATTAAAATAATTACCGGATAGTTGCTGATTGATTTTTTTTTGTCACTTACTTGATTATCGCCGAGCGATAACTGATCGTGCGCGTCTAGCCTAACTTCAGATTTTCGCTATTTGAAGTTCTACTTGATTTTTGCTGTAAGAGGTTGATATTAAAAAATATCATATTGATTTCTTTAAAAAATATTATTATATTATAAAGCATTTCTCATGGGTTAATCTAAAAAAATTTACCTGCTGCGGAAAATTCAGTTTCTCAGAAAAGGCAAAATCTTTCAAACGATATCGGACATAAATCCTAAAGAAATACGGAAAACAAAATTATTTCGAGCATTAAAACCGTCATTTTGAGTTGTCAGAGTTGAGAGTAAATGGAAAAACTCACAATCAAATGGATGCAGTTGTATTGAAAACTTTTACGAATTACCAGATTTCAATAATTCAAAAAATTAATAAACACTAAATTTCCGTGTCCAAGCTGATGTGTGAGCTTTTTTTTATCATACATTTTTATTATCCATTTATCTAAAAGCGAAAATATATAAACAGCAACAGCCTTCATTCTGCTACTTTCCATACCTTTCTTTCTCTCAGGGCTATTTTGGTTTGAGAGGAGGCTTTCCTACTCTCCAGAATTATTATTTTTTTTGTATGTTTTTATTTTAGTATACTTGACGCGCCTTCAGCCTTTTGGGAGATGGGGGTAAGGGTGGCCTTATTGTAATATATAGGGTGCTTTGAATAAACGCACTCCAGGGTTATGTACTTTAACCTATTGTTTATGCGGCACTTGACCGGGAGGTTAAAGATATGGCTTCGCCTTTTTGGAGGTCTTGCAAGAGTCTCTCTGGAAGTTTAAACCCCGTGCACCTGGCCATTTATATTTTTTGACTATTTCTGTCGCTTTTTTTTAGATTTGGCTTTCCTCCAGCAATATTTGAAACGTGACCATAGAAAAAAAAAGGGGGGGGGGGGGGTCACAATTTTTTGGTGATTTTAGTTAGTAAAACGGGACTAAATTTTTAAATGAGTTTTGTTAGTTTAGTTCATTTTAGGTTATTTCTATCTGTTTTACAGCCTCTGAAGAGGATTTTAATATTTCGGCATGTATGTTGGCACTTAATTTTTGTTATATATATATTTACCTTTTTGATAATTTAATTTTTAGTTAGATATTCAATTGTTCCCATTTAGGGTAAAATGTAATTTAAAAGTCCTTGTCCAACCTCAAACTTAAGTAGAAACATAGGTCAACCTGGCCTCAAAATTTGTGTTCGTCCTGCGACTTTTGATACATAATTATGAAGCAATGCTCCGGGGTCTTTTTATCTGTACAGATCTCGAACTGTTGCTAGTAGCCCATTCTTTGCTCTAGTACAACTTTAAGCGGGAGTTTCACGTGACATATTAACATGGAAACTTACTATTAGTTTCGATTTCTTCCCTACAGCAGACAGCTTTGCTTTTGTTTGTTTAGTCGCTACGTTTGCAATTATGGGAAAGTTTGTTTGTAATATGTATTTGTTTTTTTACAAATAAGTAATATTTTTATTCTATATATGAATAAATTTAAATACAGAAATACTTTTATTTTATCTGTATATAAGTTGCTTATAATTAGAATTACGAAATACGGAGAAATATTTTTATTTCAACACAAAATAATGCTTCGTTAACGATGAGTACAATCTATCTCAGTGTATGAACTAAATATTTCTATATTGAGGTATTATTTAATGACAAAAACTTAAAATTATTGTACAGGAACTGAAGTTCCATGCTAATCCTACGGAACTTCTTCGGCGTCGCGGATTTTTCTCTGCGGATGTTCTGTTGGAACAGCGGTCTTCTACTCATTCAACCAAGCCAAGTAATATAAATCTGCTTGTGTAAACATTTCGATTTATCATGCTTATAGATTTGACTTTATATTACTTTTCATAAATTCTTTGTTGTCGGACAGAGAATGTTCCCACTTTGGATAAAATAGATTTAGAATAAATGTTTGGTAATCTGGCATTTTATAAATCGAAGTCTATATTCTGAATGGAGATCAACCACACAAATGGAACGAGCGAGATTTTTTGGTGCAGAGTTGACGAGAGTGAAATGAGAACTGTAATCTCAAAACATATTTCGTGGAATACTCACATTTAGTGTATATGTGGTAATTTTCACATTTCAGGACATGTAATAATTTAAAATCTTTTGGTTTCACTCTAAAGGCTTGATATGCCGGTGTCAAACTTTAATCAGCAAGGGAAGTTAATTTCAATTCATTCATTCCATTCTAAATTTTTCCTTCCAAAGAGAGACATCGTTTTTTTTTCTTCCAACGCGATCTATTTTATCAATGCTTGCAGATCGATTTATCGGAGCGGGAAATCGCAAATCAACAAAAGAGTGCAAACTGGTTATTCATTGCTCAAGGAAACCTAAAGATAAAAGTCGAGTTGATGGCATGTTCGATGCATTCTAATTGCGGCAAACGATTTATTTCACTGCGCTTTTCCATTGTCCCGAATTGAAATTGATGTGCAATTGGAACATCTTGGTCGTTATTCTTTCGTTATCATTCCGATAATTGAAATAAGAGTTTGGGTTGGACAAATATTTCTTTTGCATAACGCGGTGCTCCTGAATTATTTTATTTGCTACTCTTTAAAGTACTTAGAATCGAAATATCTGTTGCACATTTTTGTACTTGTATTGTTCATATGTTTGCAAAAATAGAAATAAATCAATTATTTATGAACATCTTGGTCGTTATTCTTTCGTTATCATTCCGATAATTGAAATAAGAGTTTGGGTTGGACAAATATTTCTTTTGCATAACGCGGTGCTCCTGAATTATTTTATTTGCTACTCTTTAAAGTACTTAGAATCGAAATATCTGTTGCACATTTTTGTACTTGTATTGTTCATATGTTTGCAAAAATAGAAATAAATCAATTATTTATGAACATCTTGGTCGTTATTCTTTCGTTATCATTCCGATAATTGAAATAAGAGTTTGGGTTGGACAAATATTTCTTTTGCATAACGCGGTGCTCCTGAATTATTTTATTTGCTACTCTTTAAAGTACTTAGAATCGAAATATCTGTTGCACATTTTTGTACTTGTATTGTTCATATGTTTGCAAAAATAGAAATAAATCAATTATTTATGAACATCTTGGTCGTTATTCTTTCGTTATCATTCCGATAATTGAAATAAGAGTTTGGGTTGGACAAATATTTCTTTTGCATAACGCGGTGCTCCTGAATTATTTTATTTGCTACTCTTTAAAGTACTTAGAATCGAAATATCTGTTGCACATTTTTGTACTTGTATTGTTCATATGTTTGCAAAAATAGAAATAAATCAATTATTAATCTTTCTCTCTTTCAACCCCCCATTCTTCCCACCCAGCTTAAAACACTTACCAGATACAAGTTTACCATTTTAGTTTATTCGTTTCATTATTAATTTCTTTAAATATTACTTCTTTGAATCAGGGACTTTATTTAAGATGTTGCCCACGTGTTTAGAAGTTTCCCCATCTCCTTTTCCCAGTACAATTTCTTTATAACAAGTACGTGCACATGTCTGGTGAATGAAGGGCATTTTTCATAAAAGCAAATAATATTTTTTTTTCAGATTTCCTTCTGTTATACAAGTAATTTTTCATTTTCATGATGTTGAAGACAAGGTTGGCAGTTATCCAAGAAATATTTATTTTATTTGTTGCGACTGGCATTTTCTTATTGTCTGCCTTCTGATATATGGTAAAAAATTTAACGGAAAGAATAATGTGGATTGATCCATTGATTATGGTGATGTTGACACATAGTCGTTTCTATGACAATGGATATAGTTCTGTTATTTTTATTTGGTGTACTTAAAATCAGATTAGCTACTGTAACAAGTCAATTTAATTTTGTGCATGTGTATTGATTTCTTCTTCATTCACATTGACGAAACTTTCAGTTAATCATATTGTATAAACACTAAGAATGATTACAGTGGGCTAATCTTACTGCAGCACGCAATGTTTCTTGTTAATTTATAAACTTTGTTGCATTTTGTCACTTTGTCAATCATGAATAATTTTAAGCAAATTGTTCAAACAAATAGGGAAAAAAATCGGACTTGACTGTGTCGGAGCACGGTCAGAAGGGTATTACGTGAGACGTCCCAGCACTTTATAAAAATAGGGATTGGCTGCCAACATAAACCTCACTAACATAATCAAAATAAACACGTTCTTCAGTTTAACGTCGCGCACCCTCATCTACGTCCGTTAGTGCATTTTTAAAAAAAAAATTGAGGCCGAGCGGTTAAAGGCGTCAGCTGGGAATACGAAGATTCCTGGTTCGATGCCAGGCGATGGACTTGACAACGAAAAGTAAAAAGTAGTGATCTTGTGATCGGAGGGTTGCCAACTTCGCTACAAAATACTAGAAAAGTCGTCCAGAACATCCGCAAAAATTAATGGCGTTTATACGGGACTGGTGCACAATAAATCTGATCGGGGGTCCAAAGTCCCGACGTCTATTGAAGGCGCTGGGTGCCAGTTCAGGTGTTTCCTCGTCATCTGACCGTGCTTCTAAAATAACGAGGTGCATGTATGAATGTGTATGTGTTCCCGGGTCTTTCCTTCGAGATAGACCCCGAACCGTCGCCAATAGCTCACTGTCAGCTCTAGTGCAACGTTAATTAACCAAACCAAAGCCTTGTTTTATTTTCAAGATTTTACAAGCATCTATGACTGATTCGGAGGAGGATCGAAGGAGATCAAATTTATATCCATCGTGCTCTTTGTCACCGAGTTATAGTGTCGGAATAGATCACATAACATGGTGATTTTATCCTGAAACTACAGTTTATGCGTTTCGCGTCTAAAAATTTCGTTGGCTTTAAAACAAAGGAAGTTTTATGGAACAATCGAGTACATGAGATGTACAAGGTTCACGTCAACTGAGGCCACGGATATCAACTAAATATTTCCCACTCTTTTGAATAAGTGATAAGCACATAAAAACTCTTTTCAAACGTTCAAAGAACTGTGGTTTCTTTTAAAGCCAAGAAAGCGCCAAACATTGAAAACTTCAAACATTTTTCCACCGCCGGAATGAAGTTATCCGAGCAAATGTTTACTGACAATGTCTTGCCGGGGTCAAAGGAGCGCGGCACTTGAGAAAGGAAAGAGGACCCATTTTGACACGAATTTTAGCCCTCGTTGAGCATTTCTCTCCACTTCTTTGTAAATGCCGGATGAATCATTTGAAATATTTTTTTTGGTTTTGTTTCTTCATAGTTCGGCTGGGCGCGCGGAGATGCGCTACACTAGTAATTAAATCAACCATCCATTGCGCCATAACTCACTCAGTGAGTTCACGAACTTGACTTGGCGATATTTTCCACGCTAGTTTCGCCAACTTGCGCCTTGTAGATCTCCATATTTAGCCATTGTTTCGAAGTATTTTGTAATGTGCATATAGCTGTTTACGTGTACGGATTTTCTGTATAATTACGGATTCAAACCGTTTTCTAAGTTGTACTATTAGCTTCTATAAATATTGTACGAATTGCAAAATTTTTATTATTATTAAACAATTACCAATGATTAGTTATAGGGCGGAGTCGTATACTGCAGTTGGATGACACTCTTCCCCCCGACGTGGAACAAAAGTCAGACCGCGGATATGTATTGATAATTGACCTGTTCGAACGTCTCACCTTCCTCTACTCGATGATATGTCATTTACCCCCGCTGACTCCACATTAAACAACTCCGTGCAACTGTGTATCCGTACCGAAAGGAAATACGTATTCACGTCAAAATTACCATTAAAAGACCCAAAATAATAAAACATTATTTTTTTTAAATTGGCGTTATTTTAATACAGTACATTCTCGTTCGTTTCTAATGCAGTTTGGTGAGTAAAAATGTAGCAAATTTAGTAATTATTGAACAATTTTTGCAATGTTACACAAAATAATTTATTTAAATAATCATCACAATATAATTATTCGTGATTTTTTTTTTTCAATGTTGGAATGAATGGAATTATTTTTCTCTACTTCGCTTCGATATAATTGCATGCTTACTTGAATGGGTTCAATGCAGGTCATTAATGAATAGAAGAAAAATTGCGTTAGAGTGTTAAAAAAGTTTACAAGGGCGTAGTCAGATTTTTTTTGCATGAATTATGAATACAATTTTTGAGAACTTCATTTCATTTGTAAAGACATTTATAATTGCATTTACTACATTATATTGTCCTATGTAAAGCTCAGATCATTTAAATTATATTTCGATGACGGATACGGTGATTTTACACGTTTTGAGGTTCCTTGAGATCGATCAAATGATTCTGTTTGGACGAAAACTGTGTAAATCATTAACTTAATAGTATATAAAAAGAATATGATTTCTCTAGGTGTCAGAAATTTATATAACTTATCGTTAGTTATTATAAGTTGACATTTGTTAATTATATAGGGGAAAAAAAGTAATATATTTTTTCATAAAAAAAAAGTAAATTAAAAATATTGATTTGAAAATAGCGTCGTGAATTCGTGTTTTGTGTATTTAAAATTGTGTGTGCAATTTCGATAATTGTTCATTTATTTTTATCACGTTCATCTTCTGTTAGATTTATATTAATTACCAATTTTTTTGCAATGGAGAAATTCAATGACTTTCATTCGAAAGCGGGCAAAATGAACTCTTCGTTTCCAAACTAAATTAATAATGCTTTTTAATAAACTAGTTTTTCCAGTGGATTATTTGTTTTCATAAAAACTGACATGAAAATTGTAGAGTATTCTTGTCTATTTTGCATGTCGGAATACAACAATACCCAATTTTGAAATATTTCCCCCCTATCAAAACATAGCATTACTAATTTCTATCTCGCAATATTTCACACAGGTATAATAACAAGTATTTACATTTGAGTTTCTCGCTAACCACCAATTTAAACCCCTAGATCAAATATTAAACGAGAAATTCATTATCAATAAATGGAAAATACTCAAAGCCTTAAATGGAAGGCATTCACAGTTAAAAGGCTTTCTGGATGTGGTTAGAGAAAGCACGGCTCCTCATCAGTCATTGGCGAAATTGATATGTGTCACCAATACAATTACCAATCATTTTAGGGTAATGTTGACGTATGAGATTTCGGTTGGCTGGTTTTCGCTCCAGAATGCACGCCTACTCAGCCGCCTTTTCAATTACTGGCGATTTATTACCCAGACAATGCCAGAATCCCGTGTTTTCGAAAGTAGATGAATATTTTGCCAATTGTCCTCGGGCAGTAATTTGGGGTTTTGCGGGGGAACGGAATGAGAAATATTTTTTGGGGTTCGGAGAACCTGCAATTATAATGAATACCTCAAAAGACCTTTGTTCCTAAAGGGCCTCTGAAAATGAGAAATATCAATGAATAAAGGGCCTCTCAAAATGCCAAACTAAAAAACGCCTCTTTCAATTAAAAAAATACTGTTTGAATACATTGATTTTTTTTGCTATTTATTAACCATATAAATGGCCCGTGTTTTAAATATTAAAAAAAAACATCTCGTCCTTTGAATCGAATTTCGATACAACTATTTCTAGAGATTTACCAGAGCAAATCGAACTCATCCAACAATTTATCGCACATCTGGAATGCGTTATTATTGTAAAAATCACAATTTTTACAAAAATGTAATTTTTATGATGCGTGAAACAGCTTGTCATATACTTTTCAGGAGCCCCAGTTGCTCAGTTGGTAAGGCGTTCAGCTACTAATCAGAGGATTGGTGGTTCGAATCCGTGCAATGGACTTGACATAGAAAAGTAAAAAAGTAGTGATCTTGCGATCGGAGGGTTGCCAGCTTCGCTACAAAAATACTAGAAAGTTGTCCAGAATATCCAACTAATTATACTGGCGTGTATACGGGACTGGTGCACGATAAATCTCATCGAGGTCCAAAGTCCCGACGTCTATTGAAGGCGTTGGGTGCCAGTTCAGGTGTTTCCTCGTCATCTGACCATGGTTCTAAAATAACGAGGTAAATGTGTTCCCGGGTCTTTTCTTCGAGATTGACCCGAACCGTCGCCAATAGCCCACTGTGCAGCTCTAGTGCGACGTTAATTAACAAAACCAAACCATATACTTTTCAGATATTGGAATTTAATATACCGTCGTATCTATTGATGCATTTACAATATATTGAGTATTAGAATTATAAATTACTTATGTATTTTATTGTAACAATATTAGATGGATATTTAGAGGGTAAGGTATTTATCCTAATACAATGTTGGGATCAGTAAATTTAACTTAAAATATCTCAAATTAAAAAAAAATTAATTTGAATCCGCAACGCAATAGATGACTACTGGGAAAAAGTTACCGTTTCTATTTTTATCTAGCAAATATCAAATTATAAAAACCTTTGACATTGAACAGAATAACTTAGTTTGATAAAGATGCATTTCAATTTCCTCCCCATCTTCTACCTGACCTATTTGAATTGTTGGACGGAGCCCGTTCTTGACCTGTATTTCGGAAACTTTTCTTTTTTCCTGTGCGACGATCCAGTGTATCGAAAAAATTGGTTGCTAACGCTCACGACTTGTCTTTGTTTCTATAGTTTTCGTATTGCGAAGATGACCTATAAAAACTATCTGCAATTGAGTCGAGACAAATTTATGGGCATCGGGGTCTTTTGAATTGGATGATATTTGCAGTTGGATGATATTTTCTTTCATGAAATGTGCATCAAAATGTTTATGTTGTACTGTCTCAAGTTCCATTTAATGTAATTAGGCTTTGTTTTCTTTAAAATTGAATTCAAAGATACAAAATACCATTACAATTTTACAAATGAATTCGGTTGCCTGTTGTTGACTTAAATTAGTGTGTAATTGTCATATAGTACTTTAAATAAGGGATAAAACAATGAAGAATCGTTTTCTTAAGTGTTTATTTAATTGTATAGGGGGTCATTCTAAATTTACACACAAATCACATTGTTTAACTATGAAAAAGAAAAATATTTTTCCACATCACTGACCCATGTGAAAATTCTTTAGAAATGTATAATTTATTTAGTAATATAACAATTCTTTTCTCATTTGTAACATTTTATTCCAGTAGTAGATACTATGCTGAAGAAGTTATTCCACAATTAAATTAAATCTTGGAATCCATTTCCTATATAGCACATTTTTAGCTGGAAAATTGTTGTTCCTGATTTGGGTAACCTCTGTTATGTAATCTTCATTACCAATTGTGCATATTTTTATTTTTGTTCCGAGAGAGCAGCAATAAATTAAGTTTAGCAGGAAACAAACAATAACAGTAATCAATTTAGGATATCTGTGGCATACAATAGAAACAATTGGATTAAGACGCTATTTTACAGGCGAGTGTTTTTAGTCTCGTAACTTTTATTACTAATGTTTCATTACCTTTATGGACAGATTTTGGAAATATTACTAAATCTCTTTTGTGGAGGTTTGATAACACTATGAGGCAATGTCTTAACCTTACTAAAAAAAAATAAAAAAAAGTTTACATACTGAATGAAACATGTGCTACAAGTAACAGTGGCTATAAAACAAGTGACAGAAGTTACTTCATTATAGTAGCTTATGACACGTTAGGCCTGTTTTACCATAATTGAAACCATAACTGTAAGGAAAATTTTAAAAAATAATTTCGTTAAAAGTGAAAATCTACAAAAAAAAATTAGCATGACCCATATAAATTTTTCGCTGCTTCATCTTATGCGTATAATATAATAAATTTTTACTGTATTTTAGAATGTTGGAAGTATTTATTTTGTTTCTTGGTATTTGGAGGAAAATCGTCTGCATTATTTTTGGCCAATAGAAACACATTCTACACAATCAGATTTCCCTAGGGTCTCTTTATCAGAGAATTAACAACGGAGCAGAATTCATTTGTACCAATATTTGAGTAAAAACGTTGTGTAAAAATACAATTCGGAAAATTAAGAACTTACAGGGCAGAACAAGGATGTGACTTTTACGTGTCTTAAACGATAGAATAATAGAGTTCTTAACGAGGATGGAATTTGGAAGCGATACCGTTTTATTTTTTGTCTTTTATCCGGCCGCATCACATAAAACCATCATCAAAAGGCAGCGTGATGGCTTGCCACACACGCCGATCCTTGTCGACGCCCAGTTTGTCTCTTGTGCAACTGTGACCGACATGTCTATCCTTGAGAGGCGGCAATGAAAAAGTACTGTAGAATAATCAGTGGTGTAGTTCTGAAATAAAAAAAGCGTGGGAACGGTCCAGATGAATGGGGCTTCTCTTTGATATTTCAAAAATTCATAGGAAACGCAGTTCTAGTTCGAGACTGATCATAACCGAAGGCATTTTTTTTATTTTGGTATAATGAATATTTTCTCATTTTTTTAAAAAAAATATGACAGTGGAGCATAAAGTAAATGTATATTTGTCAGGGTTCGATTTTTAATTTTTTTTAGTATTATAGGCTCACTACATCATCGCTGAAGGGTCCTTCTCTAAAAAAATGAGTTCGAAGACTAAATAACCTCGCATATTAAGTTTACTATATATCGCAAACGCAATTTTAATAATAAACTATTATAGGTGTTAGCATAAATATTTCAAAAATTGTAATAGGATAAAGAATTTTCCAAGGATAGGTTACAGAGTCTACTCTATCTAGCCCATAACGATTTTGAAGGAAAATTGGGCCCTGGCAACTTTTTTGTTGTCACAGATATCGGCGACTCGTATCTAGGGTGGTGTGAGCGGTGCGACCGCATCGGTGTGCTGCAATTGGGGGCGCTAAAATTAAATACTGCACGGATAAAACTATTGCTGTTTGTATATGTAGTTGGTTTAATTTTTAATCAACTTTATTACACTACTAGTGAGTATGGGGATTTATTTGAGTTTTTTAACACTCGGTGTCGCCCTAGCCTCCGTTACCCCGGTTGCCCTTTCGCCGGGTCAGTCGGTCTGGTAACGCAGTTCAATGAGTGTGGTAAAGGCGAAGAAAGTTTTGGTAAATTAAAACTTATTTACGTTCGACTATGTGTCAGGGAAGGCTTTCGTATGTTGCAATTACAAGCATTGAAAACGAGATTGCACAAAGTATAAATTATTCCCACTTAATACAGAAGTTTGCCAATTCTAAATCGTGAAAGGTGTCCATATAGTATGGTGAATTTCTTTTAATGCAATGCGGGAGTTTCACGTGACGTATCAGCATGGTAACTTACTAGAAGTTTCGATTTCTTCCCTACAGCAGACAACTTTGCTTTTGTTTGTTTAGTCGCTACGCTTGCAATTATGGGAAAGTTTGTTAATAATATTTGTTTTTCCAAATAAGTAATATGTTTAGTCTATATGTGAATAGATTTAAAATGCAGAGATACCTATATTATATATGTATATAATTAGAATTACAACGAAATACGGAAAAATACATTTATTTCAACACACAAAATAAACGATAAGTACAATCTGTCTCAGTATATGAAGTAAATATTTTTATATTGAGATATTATTTAATGACAAAAACTTAAAATCATAGTACAGAAACTGAAGTTCCATGCTAATCCTACGGAACTTTTTCGGCGTCGCGAATTTTTTTCCATGTTCCGTTGGAACAGCGGTCTTTTTCTTCTCGGCGTGAAACTCCCCATTGAGATCTGATGTTTAATAAAAAAAACCGTAGAACAAAGGTTTTTTTTAAAACCAAAATACGTATCCTAATTCCTACTATTAAAAAAAATGCAGCTTATACTATGTCGCTTAATTTAATCGGTTAGCCGACTACATAGAAGGTGCTCTGAATTTATGGTGGGGGGGGGGGGGGGGGGAGCAACTAGGAGATCTCGCATTATCTAGACAATGTCTTACGGTCCTCCGAAGCTGAAGGATCACTGGTCACAGATATGCCTTGACACTGACCAACAACCTCTAGTCTCAAATTTCCAGTTTTTATTTACCAACACGTCCATTCCAAAACAACCTCTGAAAAAACACGTCAGCACTTGTTCCCACCACACGTGTTGGGGGGGGGGGGGGGGGGAAAGGGGAGATGTCTTCAACCTCCCATCCCCAGTAAGAATGACCTTCTAGTGTGACCTCCATCCCACCTCACCACAGTACCTGTTATGCCGTCTCCCAGGTGGAGAGTACCCGGTTCAATAGTATCCATTTTCCCAGGTAACTGGTGTCTGGAAAAACTACAGGATATATATACTAGGGTGGAAGGTTTGATGAAAGGCAAACAGGTGGCTGGGAGTTGGCGTGATATTTTTTTTCTCTCTGTCCCTTTTGTGTGTTTTTATGGATTTGTGAACGAATTTGTTATAATGTGTATCCGGCAGTGATAATGTACACTTCCGTCGAAAAAGTATCGCTACTCGATAAAAGGTCGTATTTCAATGTGCCGATGGAAAAAAAGAGGTTGTAATGTCTGATTCCTTAACTGTTATAAACAATCGTGGAAGTGTTTATTTTAAAAATATTTAAAAATAAAAATGAATTTTTAAGTTTTTTTATACGCGGTTATACTGATTTCGGCCGAAGTAAGTTACGGTGTTAATTTTTTTTTCGGATAAAATTATGTATTTTATCTCTTTATAATTCGTGTTTCTATTGAGAGCATTCATTGGTACAAATCCTTTTAATTCTTGGCAGAGTTATTTATTTTATTATATATTTAATACAAAAATATATGAACCAATGGAAATAAACTTGATACAAAATAACGAAATATGAAAGATTTTTTTTTTGTGTGTGGACAAATTGATTTTTTTCTTTCACATTTCTGTTTTTAAAATTTAATAAATATCAAATTATTTTTCAATAAATCTCGATTGAAAAATTCTATATATATATATGCCTATGATTGTGTTACTAAAAAAAATCCCATTATCTAAAAAAAACCTACAATGTATTTTATAAAATGGCAATTTTACCGTTTTCAAATATTAAACACAACACGATTATATATCTTTTTATTTTATTTAAATATTTTTAGTTTACTTTCTAATAATAGCAGTTTCTCTTTGAATACGTTGGGGGAATTTTTGAATAAATTACATAAAAGTTCAGCTATAAAAACAGATGGACTTCTTTTTTTTTCTCTTAAGGAAAAGGATCAGTCATATCGTGACGTTGTTTTCGCTAGTTATAACTTCAACAGTTAGTGCTGTGAATGTTCACTGAAATAAAAGTGCGGGGACCATTTGTTAAAAATAACATACCTGTTCTTCGTTAAACCGAGCATTATGTTACTCCCCATTCGTCATCCCCAAAACTTCTCGTTTTATCACATCAGTTAGAAAAGAAAGAATAACTGCAACTGCACGTTTCACATTTCAAATGGGGAAAAAAAAAAGAACTACAGATGGAAATAGATTCCGAAACGAAGCCCAGCATGAATAGATGACGGTAAGATGAACGCATCTTAAAGTTTATTTTACAGTTTTGCAAAATGATTTTCTTTTCCTTGTCATTTTTATCTCCTTATTTTCGTTTTTATCCTGAAAAACGAAAAGTGCAGGTGTATTCCGAGAACCCTCTCGGAAGAAACGAACAAAACGAGTTAAAGATTTTCGCTAATGTTGTTTATGTTTTACCATTGTCGGTGCGTGAAGTAAGAAATTACTTTTTTTTCCTTGAATAGGAAAAAGTTATCGCTTGCGCCCTTTGTGTGAAATGAGAAGTATAGTTATTACGGCGCGTTGGTCTTGGCGATATATCTGGAAGTTTTTTTTTCTGAGTTAGTCATGCATGGTGTCATTGCTGAGAGCTTTTTTTCTCAGTTTGTTTTGAGTTGATCCACTTTTTTTTGTTTAATTTTTTTTTTAGTATAGTGTATTTGAAACATCTAATTCTAGGGTTTCTTCATTTCCCTTTTTCTGGAAACTCTTACATATAACCAAACTTTCTAGGTTTTTGGAAAAGCTATATACTAAGTTTTGTATGGACTTTTATACCGTTTCTCTAAAATGTAAATTGTTATATTAACCCGAAATTTAATTCGCGTGCTGCACAAATTAACCGACATTATAACAATTTGCTTGGCAAAAATCCGCTTTCAGGATGAGTTTTACTCTATTTTAATACTAAAAACATAATCGTCTTTTTTTTCAATTGTGCGATATTAATTTTGTTTACTACATTAATTTTAGCTAATTTTAAATATTTGATAACTTTTTTTTATGGTGATGTGTGGCTAATTTACCTATTCGAAAAATTAATTATTCCATTAAAGTTTTTTTCGTGGATTTCCACTGATTTCTTTTACACTAATATTTTTTTTTAGACTCTTAAAAATGGGTTTCAGTAAGAATTCCATACCAAACATTAAATGTCTTTTTCGGACATTCGAATATTTACCTTTGATACTATCAATTTTAGTGCCTATTTCCAATGATGCTAGAATAGTGAAGCTCTGAGAGGAGACTTAAACCTGTTTTGAACAGTACTGTCTCTTTGCTTTCTTATTAGAGCTACACAAAATGTGTGGAAACATGTTTTTGAAATTGTGCACTAAAGTCCTGATAAAAATCAATAATTTGATTGTCCTATATTTCCGAATGTACTGTCCAGGGGCTCGATTAAGACAATGAAGGCAAGGGAATTCCGCTTTTAAATGGGGGCCCCATTACTCTCAAAATAGACCTTGTTACTTTAAATCAAACTTTTACATGTACTAAATTCCTTGCTCCTGAATTGCATGCATTTAAATGAAACATATTATAAATAATATAACAAAATATATTAATAAGGTAATGAGTATTCTGTATGTTGATTTTTTTTTTCAATATTCGAATAAATTTAACAAATGGAAAGTATTCTTTTGCTAAAATTTGTAATACAAGTTTTTTAGGTAAATTTAGTAGTAAACTACGTTAGGGGGCCCTTCAAAAATATAAATTGTAAGCCTGGGCTTCATATGCCTATTCGATAACCAGGCCCTGCATACCATATGGAGAAATCCCGCAGACCGATTTATGTTGTGTTTAGGCTGCTTTACAAATGAACGATATCGATTCCAGAAGTGGAATGCAGAGGGTAATGCACAGACGGATATACAAGTGAAGTTGCCTGATAGGTGGACTGACTGTATTTAGAACGTTCCGCGATGGCAACCCTGTCCGTAGGTTTTCTCGTGACGGTCGCAAATCGAAATCGAAACCCTTGAAAGCGAAACCGGAAGTGGCGCGTAATGAGGCTAGAGAAGTACCTTTCGCGGTGCCCCCACGCCGCGTCCTTTTCACTCATTTTTTCTCTCTTAATTGGTCAACACCCACCGATTATTTGCGTATTTCGCGGGTTTCCCCCTGCACAGAGTCATCTCTCTTGGGATAAAAGTGGCAATCGAACTGTGTGAAGGGGCGCGCCCACCCGTCGCCAGACGACTTCGAAGAGAAAAAAAAGGGAGGTCGACTTGAGAAGGTAGTGTGTCGCGAATTGAGTTTCACTGACTTTGTCTCCGGGTTAATCGGAAAAGTACCAACACGTAGCTGACGATTTCTTTGGAATTGGTTTCCACTAGTTTGGCCGCTCTGTTGCCATCTCATTAATAAGAAGGCTTCACATTTTGATTATAAAGACAACCATATTGTTCATTTACATGGCTGAATTGATAGCTAGGGGAAAATGTCATTTGAAAATTAACGGTTCAATTATATGTATATTACTTACATTACTATTTGAGAAGCAAACATTCAAAACGTGTTTTAGCCAAAATTTCTAGAGACTGGATTATTATATCCTGGCCCGTCACACCGAGGGGGATTGGGGGGGTCCTCCCCCTCCCCCCCCAATAATCTGGAAACCCAGAAAGTTGTGAATTTTAACCTCGAGTTGGGAAAATTTATGCCTGCAAAAAATTAATATTGCTAACAAATGAAAACTAGGGAAGATTGCCCAACTTGTAAGAGTATGTTTAAATTAGACCTCAGAACGGACACTGCAATGGAATATGGGTGTAAGAAATCAATGCATTTCAGAGAACTGTTTAATATTGCCTAAAAAATATATAAAAAAAATTTCGATAATTTGGAACTGGGAATTTTCAGCACTGTTGAGTTGGGAATTTCGAATAGTTGAGTTGAGAATTTCGAATCGTTAAGTTGGGAAATTTTTTGTTTCAAACACCCCAAAATATTTTTTGTGTAACGGCACTGATTATATCACTAAAATCGCTTCCGAATTTTCTATCGAACTAAAATATTTTATTTATCCAAAAATTTTTTTTGTCCCATTGAATTTAAACCTGTTAAGATTGGACCCTGTATAGGAGTCAATGCGTTGAGGAAAAGTTATATGCGTCTTAGCTCAAATCTCTTGAATGTGACAAAACACGTTTTGAATGTTTGCTTCTTTTTTATTAATTTACGGAAAACACAGCTAGTAATAAGTTATTTTTCGCCCGAAAGTATTTTTTATTCTATTTACGACGTTGATTATAAACATTTTGAAATATGAAATAATAAACTGTTTGAACATTATGAATAAATGACCGATGGCGACAATAAAAACAAAGGATTTCAAAGGATCCTTAAAAAAAGTATGTTAATATTTTTTTATACAGTTGTGGTTTTATTGAGAATACTTAATCCAGTATTCAATATGGCGTTTCTATACATTCTAAATTGCGTTCTTTTCAGTGGTTAGTTTAACCGAATTTGTATTCCCTATCGAAAAAATTCAATACTGACCGTAAAAATGCAATGTAGTTAAAGTATTCCAATGCTTTCTTTTCCATCTGAAATAAAGAATTAAAAATTTTAGAGAAAATTTGGGGTATTTAATACTGATATTTTAAGGAATCTTTACAATTTAGGTGGCTAATTTAATTATAACGTGTGATCTTGGCGTATAACCTGCCGAAATAAAATAAAAACGAAATTATTAAAAGTTCCTTTTTAGAATAAAATCTAAAGACACGTACATGCGACAGATATATACCGAGACTGATTGTGCTTTTAAAAAAAACCTTCATTATCATATTTAAACTCCATTTGTTTTCTATTCCTTGTAACCTTAACGAATACGGGTGCAACCTTTATGACAATGACTATCTATCCTCTACAGCAAAGGGAAAAAAAGAGATAAGAACTGGCGCATTTTTATGGTTTCTTTATAGCGTGTTCGGTTCTGGTTTATCTGCTCTTCGTGTATCACAATCTATTTACACCCTTTATGGTCATTTCCGTTTGTTGACACCGTTTTATTATCGAATAGCATTTCTTTACCTTGCTTGTCTCTTGGCTGTCTCCTCTCATCGTGGGTCGTCTACGGATTCCTCTATTAACATTCGGTCTTATACAATTACATTCTATTTTACCTGTACAATGACTGGGGGGAGGGGGCGATTGTGTGGTGTATTTTTCAGCTTGAGAAAAGGTTTTAACGTCGAGTTTTCTCCTTCAATATTTTAATTGGAAGTTAACTTTTAACAATAAAATGCTTTCTATATGCATTTTTCATGATCCGTATTGACATTTCGTCTTCCTATTAATGTAGAATTCACATTTTGTTCGGGTTAATCTCAGCCCCTTTTAAAAGTTAAATAAAGATTTGTATTCAAATGAAAAGTCAGTGAATATCTTGAGAAAGTTTAGGATAACGAGTTACGTCAAATTACTTACTTTCAGTGCCGGATTTAAGATTTTTGCTTTGCGATCCAAGGCGAAATTATCCTACCCCCCCCTCCCTTCTTCTCCCTACCGCTGTTCCATCTGTGATATTGAAGTAATATTATTTACTTCAGAAGTCACTTCATGTCAGATTAGTAGTACTATCAAATTTAAAAGCAGCAGGGAACAAGAAACGTGATTTCAATTCGCAAACTTTTTCAAAATATTAAGAGCCCTGCAAAAGATTTGAATAAATTTGGGTTATTTTACAAATATTGAATTTATGTAAAAAAAATCTGTAGCTTGTTGCCCCCTTGAGCCTGAGTCCCTAGGCACCTGCGGTCTGCCTAGTGGTAAATTCGGCATTGATTACTTTCATCATCATGGATGCAATTTTCTTTACATTATAAATTTGTGAATATGCCAATCTCTATTTTTTTTTTTATAATTTCCAGGATTATTATTTACAAACACTTTATTTTTATGAGCCTGAATATCACACAATCGAGCGAAACGCGTCTGATATGTGAATTTTGCTAGAGATTAATACTTGTGTGATGTTCCTTATTATTTTTTTTTTATATATAAAGCTAAATTTTTAAAAAGTGAAATGAAAAATGTATTTTTAACGTTTATTATTTTCACAACAAAGACCAAAATATCGTCGTTCGGATTTCTAATACGGCAGTTGCATCCCTATCCCCCTCCTCCCTTTTTCCACTCTAAAAACTTTTCGTTTAGGAAAAATACAAGTAACAACCGCACTAACTCCAAGTTCTGATTGGTCGAAATCGTCGTAATATACTCAGCCAAATTTGAAACCTGCATATGATGCTGTGTAAACCAATCACCATCTGCAGGTTGTTTTAATCGTTAACCGTTCGTGTTACCTGTCCTCCACGAAGTCACGTGGTTGCAACAGCTCTATTCAAAACCTCAAAAACTTTTTTTTTGAAGATCCCTTTTTATTTATAATACTTACGATTTATTATATCGGAAAATTTTCTGTACAGTATTGTAATGCTTGAATATTATTATTCGATTTTGCATCAACGCAAAAACTATCGCAGTCTGATTCATTTTCCCACGACTTTTTATTTCGGTGTACCTTGTCAATAAGAAAGATAAATAAACTGATCCCAATCGGAGAAGATTTGTCCGATTGTTAAGGTCCGAATCTCACGATCGGCAATTAGTGTTTTTCGTTTCGCAATCGAAGGTCAAGAATGACATCATCAATTACGGGGTATTTAGCTGGGACAAGCCAAGTTCCAACCCGTTTGTCATCTGTAGCAAGTAGTTGTCAAAACCTATAATGAGACAGTGATATTATAATTATTATAATACCGGACTCATGTTTAATTAGATACGTTGCATCAAATTCTAAGGAAATAATCTTACCATTGTATAGAGGATTGATAAGGGCCACAGACAGGGCCGTCGCGAGAAGAATACAATTAAAAAAAAAAGGGGGGGGGGCGGAGCGAACGACTTCAAGGGTGAAGTGGATATCGAAACTTTTTTTTCTTATCAAGCGTTAACAATTTGACAAATTTACTATAAATCTAATTTTAAATTTTTTACATTGCGTTACACAGATATATAAATTTTTAATTTTACGTGACGTGTGTGACCCATTTACATGCAAATGGGCCACGCATGCCACGTAAAGTTAAAAATTTATATATCACTCTATTCATGCAACGTAACAAAATTTCCAATGAGATTAATTATATATCAAGACATCAGTGATATATATATATATATATATATATATATATATATACAGTGGCGGCGATTGGGTGGTAAAAGTGGGGGGGCAAGATCAAGATGAAACAAGAAGTGTGTGGAGCGCGGGGGGGGGGGGGAGGTAATAAAAAATATTGACACTGAATGTTGCCACCAAAACACCGAATATTGCATATTTATATTTACTCTTTGTTTTGAATTATTTAAAGAAAGGATACTATCTTAAAATAGGTACGAGACGCCCAGGACGATTATTAACCCATTTCCGATTATTTCACCCACCCCCTCATTTTTTTTTTATGGAAGGATATGGACTGTTGCAAAAAATCTAATTAATATACTTGTTGACCGACCTCCAAAGGGATAGGTATCCTTTCCATTTGTGTGTGGCGTTGAAAAAGAAATGAAAATTTTATCTTCTCACCCTTCCAATTCCCAGAAAATTTCCTGCAGTATTTGCAATTCTGCATTTGTGGTGTGACTTTTGGGACCCTGAGAAAAATACTTACAGTTTCAAACTGTAAAATAGTGCAGACACGTAGGTATAGATTTTATAGGGGTTCAGTGGAATTCTTAACCCTACAAAATCCTTACACAAACCGCCACCAAATATATAAAAAAAAAATTCTCAAAAAAATTGTTAATTTTCATTAGTAAAAAGAAATACGTTGGCATTTGAATATCGAGGCAGCAACAGTTGTCACCGTTATTAACTACTTTTAATAGTTGTCAATAACTATGTATTTTTAAAATTAGTAAATCACCCCTAATTCTGATATAAAGTTTGAGAACAAATTTTAAGTTTGAGAATCCTTATAATATATGTGTCGGAACGATTAGTTAGATAATTTATAGTTATAGTAATTTAAAGATGTAATAAGCGTTTTAGTTGACCAAAAAAGTAAAGAATAATATAAAGGCTACATGAGCTAAAGAAATGTGGGAGTCAAAAGACTCGACATTGCATGGTATTTTGAAACACAATCGACATTGCTGATTTTAAATTAAACATTAAATATACATAATTTAATTCAAAAGAAATTATTTACTTATTACCAATAAATATTAACTTCGATTAATTAAATTTAAATTATAAAGGTAATTTTAATTCAAAGATCTAAAATAAAATTGAAATTTACCAACTTAACGTGTTGTCCTCGTTATTTGACCATAGTTCAAATATATGAGGCATTGTTCACTGGTCTTTCCTTCAAGATGGGCCCCGAACCGTCGACAATAGTCCAATATGCTGTAGTGCGGCGACGTCCAAAGCAGTGTCCGTTCAGAGGTCTATTTTAAGTTTAAGGCAAGTTGGGCGATCTAACCTTCCCTCGCTTTCTTTTGCTATTTCTTTGGGCTTACATTTTCATAAATCAGGGATTTTTAAATGACGGATGACGAAATTCCCAACTTTTAAGGATTCCAGATTAGTTGGGAAGGGGGGTGGGGAGGAAGTCGATCGAAAAAAAACCGCAAATCACATGCAGAAACAGTAATAAAACAAGATTTATTACCCAAAATGCTCAGACGTTCGGCGCCTATAGATTGCACAATACTACATTTTAATGTAAGAAGTTTCATACAGTCGCTTGATAAAAAAAAAAGGTGTCTGATCTTCAACTATATTTAGAACTAAATAAAAAAAGGCGATATTAGCAGACTGGTCTGGGTTGATTCTATGGTCCTGGATTTAAGTCAAAGAGGAAATTACAAAAAGTAAAAAAAAAAAATACAAAGTTAGATAATAATTAAAGAGCTGGGTGTTTTCGCGAGCCAATAAATTTAAAACTATTATAGAAAACATGGGAGATGGTTCTGCTTTAGAATAAACTGGCAACTTATAATGATAAGTATTTTAGGTTAACAAAATTATGTAGTCTTTGCTCGAACAGCCATACCACAATATGGTTTCCATAGCATGTTTTGGAGCATCTTGTTTATACGACCCCGTTTGACAATCTTTTCCCTTTGTTATCTTTTTATGATTTTTACAGAAATTCGGTTTTTAATTTTTTTTTATTTTACTTACAATGGGAGGAGTTTGACTCCTCCCCTACTTACGTGAATGTGGTAGTGGGAGGAAGTTGGGGTTTAAAATGTTTTCTTTGTTCGGAAATGCAGTAAAACAATTGACTTGTAACTTAGTTTTAAAAAGTGCAATATTAAAGAAGTGCGGGGGCAACATCCAAACAAAGTGCGGGGGCAACCGCCCCCCCTTGCCCCCCCGAATCGCCGCCACTGTATATATATATATATATATATATATATATATATATTTTCCTTCCAAACTAACAAAAGTCAAAATAATTACAAATGTTCTGAAAAAAATTTGTCTTGATGTCACGCTGTAATGCTCCTTTAGGATATTACAAACACGTTTTATGAAAATAGATTAAAATTTTTATATGTTTGTACTTTTTAAGAGAGGGTAAATAAATGGTTAGAGATTTTGAACTATTATTTAAATTTTTTAAACAAGAATATATTGAGGTTTTTGAATTTTAAGGTTGGACAGAACAAGAGCTCATGGGTACAAATTATTCATGTAATAAATGGAACAATTTCCCAATGAATATTGTTAATTCTACAAGAATGAACGAGATAAGAAACTATTGGATCTTCATTGGCGAATAGTTTGTCGCTACTACATTATACCAAGATTGATGGGCATTGAGCTGCATTGAGCATTGAGCATTGCTATAATGCTCTGGCCGCCACCCAGAAACTCAACTCAAAAACACAAAAGAGATGGGTCCGCAATCTATGATAAATTGCAGGTATCCAGTTATTGAACAATGTTGATGTTTAAAATGTAACTTCAATCGCAGAACCTAATTTATTAATGTGTATTCGAAGTGATCTGTACAATACGAAACTTTTTAAATGAATAAATAGTTTGCTAAAAATATCGCCGTTCAAGCAAACAATAGTTTATCCGCGGAGGTTCGATTTTATGGTTTCATTGTCATGAGAAAATTGCCAATCTTAAAGAGTGCTGTGATTATATCGCATTTTCAGGGGCGGGGTGAGAACTTTTCTAGCACAAGCGAACAAGATTTTTGCGGCCCATTTAGCACAAAGCAACACTTTTTTAGGGAATTTGTGGAAATCAGGGTCATATATTGTAGAGGATTTATTTTTAGCACAGCCCGATTAAAGAGTGTGAGTTTTTACGGTGTCAATTTAAAAATTCAGAGAAAATCAATAATTTTTTTTGGCATTAAAATAATACTCAGAGAACTGTACTGTAAAAAAAAATATACTTAAAAATGAGAACCTGAACCTTCTCGTTTTTCTTTGAGTACAATTGCATCGTAAATGAGCGATGACGTTCTCAAATTTAAACAACCGTACTTTCGCAAAGATGAGGAGTGTGATTTAATATTGCTAATCTCAGCTTCTGTTCAAGCCATTTTAACAAAGCGATCTGACAAACTTAAAATAGTTGTTCAGAAGATGGTTTGTCACATTATTTGACGTCGATTGCTTAAATGGAAACCGAGTTATTACAACTCAATTATCTTACTTCCTATTCTTTCGGCACATCTTTTTAACGTTTCTTCATGTTTATTACTTCTTCAAGTCGCCCTGGTAGTAGCTCTGGACTGCGGTGTCTGGGATCGATTCCCAATAAGGCTTGGTTTTAATTGTCGATATTTATTGAAAGTGATTTATGAAGGCAGCCTATGTAGGCTAACATCTACTCTTTTTATTAATTTTTGAGTACAGTTTTTTTTTTCAAAATTTAAATTTATGTATTCGGAGCCAGCCATGATAAGCATCGAATGTACTCAAAAATATGTACATTTTACTTATTTTTGAGTATATATTTTTAACAGTGTGATCATAACGACTCTTTGTACTGTACTCTAATTTATCTTGATTCCGGCAACGTGCAGCGTTGTTTCAAAACTTATGGACGCGATCCTCCCTTTTCGAGAGGTTGAAAACCTTCAGTCCAATCTCAGCCCTGAATCATTGCCACAGATCCTCAGAAGTCCCGATCTCGCTCGCATTAACGTGACTTTTCGCACGTTTGGGGTGGATAACAAACCTACATCGAATCCATTCCAAACACCACTCTTTATCGGAACTCTTAACATTAATGCCCGCTTTCCTGCTATATACAACATGTTCTATATATAACCGGCACTTTTCTCAGGCTTCTTTTAGTAGAGTGGAAGTGGCAATGTCCATGTTACCTGTTCTTTAAAACTTCAGGACTTTTTAGTTGAGCACCCGACGGGCCTCTTACTTTCATGAGAAATTGGTATTCTTGAATGGCAGCAGCAGGAAAAAGCGTGGGTATACATTATCTTCTTTCGATATCGGTGGAAATTCAGCGATTAATTCCTTCAACCTGTTTTTGGTTCTGAATTAGGTCCGTCTGGTTGTTTTATACATATCGATGCTTTAGTGCACGTATGTTATAGGTTTATTTTCCGAGATTAATAAATTCTTCAAATTGTAATACATAAAGTACCCAATTTTAATAGATGAAAAAAATTAGTTTTAATTGATTTAAATCGCGCCAATCAATACCAGAAAGCGCGCCAAGGAGAGAGATTATCCATTCGACTGTTATGTTTTTTTTTTAATGTATGGGAAGATTTCTGTTCTAATTAGGATATTCGGATAATTTTGTTGTTGTTGGATTCGGAAAGTCTCACTTTGAACAGTTTGTAAAAAATATCCGGTTATCCGGCATTTAACTATCCGGAATTCTCAGTTAACCGGACCGTTTGAAAACAGTGTCCGATTTCGAATTTTTTTTTATCTGGTAGAAGAGAATCCACTTTAATATAAAAATGCAAAAAATTGGTTATCCGACTTTTATATATCCGAAAATATCGATTAACCGGACTTCTCCGAGTTTCATTCACCCGGCATTCATTAAACCGGATAAAAAAAGAAAAAACCGTCATTAAGAAAAATGCGCTAAATAATTTTTAATTTTACGAACAAGTTGAAAAAATTGAATTATTTAATATCAATTTTATATTTATTATAACTTTTTGAAGTTGGTGCAAATTTACAAAAACCATACTTAAACTTTGGCGCCAATTTCAAATCGTCCTAATAAATATAAAATTTATGTTAAATAATTCAATTTTTTCAACTTGTTCGCAAAATTATTTTTTAATTTTTAGCGCATTTTTCTTTAAGTCGGTTTTCCTTTTTGTAAAAAAATAAATATTGTATGATTATTAAAAACCTTTGACAATTGTTGCTTTCCAGTTCTTTATCAAAATGCTACAAAGTTTCAAATAGCTTTCCTAAAAAACAATTGCATCAGTGCTCTAATGCATATGCATTATGTTCGATAACAGCATTCTAAATTCCGTGACATTATTTTGAAATTTTGGCACGTTCCTTTGTTCTTTCGTATTTATTTTTTCACTTGATAAAATCAGATATAATTTTGCAAAGGTTCCATTCTTTTTTTTTACTGTATTTAGTCCACTGTTAGAATTAAATGTAATGTCATTTCATATTCTGGATATCAAAAGAAAACCGAATACAAAAATAGAAGATGTTAAATACACGAAAAGAGATAGATGGTTATTTTTATAAATGCATTTCATTTTCCCGTTTATATGTATACAGTCTACGCTAGTTTTTGGTAGCCGGTTTTGAAAGGATGGAAATATAAATCCAATACATCTTGAAATTAGCAGTAATTGTGACGGGGTTAAGTTTGCTTGTATTACGTAAATATTTTCATTTGCAAACCATAAAATAAATCCATAAATGTATCTTCGGGTCTGGAAGTGAATTTTTTTTAAAAGGCAATTTATTGAAAAATAAAAGGAATCCTTTAATTCGATTTCTTAATTCTGAGATTTTTAAAAAAAATAGTTAATAAAAACAAATTAAATTTAAAAAAAAATTATACATTTTTATTATATATGATTTTATCGCGTTTGTCTTCGAAAGTAAAGTATGAAAATTTCAAAGATTCGTACATTTGGTTAAATGATTAAAACTTTTACGGTTGTTGTGTTCTTCTTTCAAATGACTATGTATTACTTAAATTTTTTTTAAATTATATATGAATTTATTCATAAAAAATAACTGCGAAAATTTCCGAGAAACATAAATGTTTTTTTAATGATAAATATTTCCTTTATTTTAATGTTATCTTTTTCAAACGACCATTTACAAGAAATCGTTCGACGTACCTGACGCTCTAACGATTCTAGCTACCTGGTCGGGCCTCAACCTTGCTCGGTGCATTGGTATTCCGCGGACAAAAGCAACAAAAAAGCGTGGGCTACCTGATATTGCCGGTTCCGTCCGCACTCACGTAGGCGTATAAACACGTCACAAGCCGATAAAGGGGAGGGTGTGTGTACATCTTGAAATGAAGGATGACCGATACTTTTTTCCCTGCATGTGTGTTTTATTTATTTACTTATGCCTCTCTCTTCTTCCTGTCCACTTTTAACGTTTCCCTCGTTGAGTTACATAAAAAAGTCTTAAGATAGTGAGAAGTGTCTCGACCTTATAAGTACACCGTCAAGACCCCGTAATTAAAAAATCCGCACGAGAAAGTTAGGGGTCATCCGAGTTCGGGAGAGTATAAATCTTTGGGGCTTCGTATCCTCCCTTGAACGGCGAGTTTCGAACCTGAAACATCTGGTATTTTTTTTACCAAGATCTGTATGTTTTCAAAAATACATACACTGTGAGAAAATGTACTTAAAAATGAGAACCTTAACATACTCGTTTTTTTTTGGGTACAATTGCATCGTAGATGAGCGACGACGTACTCAAGTTTAAGCAATCGTATTTATGCAAATATGAGCAGTGTGGTTTAATAGTGCTAATCTCGGCTTCTGTTCAAGTCATCTTAATAAAGCGACCTGACAAACTTAAAATAGTTGTTCAGAAGGTGTTTTTCCATATTATTTGATGTCGATTGCTTCAATGGAAACTGAGTTATTACAACTCAATTATCTTACTTTCCATTCATTTGGCATACCTTTTAAACATCCCTTTTGTTTATAACTTCTTCACGTCGACCTGGTGGTACAACATAGCACTGGGCTGCGGTGCCTGAGGATCTGGTTTCGATTCCCGATAAATCCTGGTTGTAATTGTTTATATTTATTGATTTTTTTTTATGAAGACAGTCTATGTAGGCTGCATTTGTTGTTTTTATTCGTTGTCCTTATTTTTGAGTACATGTCTTTTTCCAAATTGAAATTTATGTATATGGAGCCATGATAAGCATCGAATGTAATCAAAAATGAGTACATTTGAGTACCTATTTTTAACAGTACAGTTTTCCATCTTTTCGTTTTCATCCTGGAAAACTTGGCCCACAACCAATGCACCATTACGAATGATCTACTGCAATGGTAACTATTATAAACTCCTAATTAAATTAATGGAGTTGGTTTCTTTTCCTTTCAAAACATTGTTTTTTTCCTTTTCTTGGGTGGCTTTGTTTAATGTTCGAGGTTCTCTTTTGCTCTTCAAGTAAATACGCGACCTATATTATTAATTTTTTTTTCTTCAATATGTTGGGATAGATGGATGTAGTTAGAATCCAAATAAAAAATGTAATGTCCTTTTTATTCTAAAGTTTTAAAATGATTTATCAATAAGTGTACATGATGTTGGTCGCAAAACGTTGGGCGATGATTATTGTTTTATAACACATTGTAAACTATTCTTAATGCTATGCTTGAACTACTTTGTTAGTTGCTAGTAAAGGTAAGCGACATATTTAAAATACAACCTTGGAATAATACTTGGATAAAAATAATGTTTTATTGTGCCAATATAGCTAAATGTGATACATTCAAACTTTGGTCATCGCCGAATAATTTGTGACCACCCTGCATTTAGCAATATTTTATAACATTACAATGCTAATTTCATTGCCATCCACGTGCTTTCCTTGGAGCATTTTTGCGATACAAATTGCAATTATCTTAATACATTTAAAACATTAAGAAACGGAAACTGTTACAAACGTTTCTTTAATAAAAATTTGCTGTTAAGATTCTGAACAAGTGTACTGTGATCTGTGTGCGACTGTTTTACGTTGAAAGTAGTTTGATTTAGGGACTAATTTTATATTAAAAAAAAAATTTCGTAACAAAACACACAGTAAATTTAAGTCATAAATTTATTATATATTTTTATTTATTAATTTAACTATAGGTAATTGCCCTGTCACGGATAAAAGAGAAATACAATTAGTATTGATGTTTAAACTCCTCAGTGTGACGTCACCAGTTGCGTAGCGATTCCAAAATTGGGGGTGGATGGCAGAGGTGGCGCCACTGGGGGTTCTAGGGGGGGGGCTGTAGCCCCCCCGTCGGGCAAGCCAAGCCCCCCTGTCGGGCAGAGTTATGAAGTTCGTCGGGGAAGAAGTGTTAATTTAATTGTTAAAAACAAGTTTTTGTGAAACATTAAATAATTTTTTTTTAATAAAATGGATCTGTGTCATCTCGACAGGCAGATTCCAACAATGTTACAGTTCATTGAAATCCCGACTTTTATGTCCGAATAAGGGGCTCGGACAAGCATCCGATGGGCGCGAGTTCAATCCTCAGCATGTGTGTAACGATTTAGTAAACGGATGGTTGTCAAATTCGCCCTTTTCCCGACCAAGATACTATATTCTCCGTGTATGAGCTTGCTGGGAGGGCTGGATGTAACGTAAGGGTATTTAACGCAGTTAATTGAAAAGTAATAGTCAGTAAATTTAAGAACTTTTGGGGGGTTGTGGCGTTTTATTTCAAGATTGGTTTGTCGGGCTTGAGATCTCATCGTAATTTTGATCCTGTCGATATTTTTACGTTTAGGAACTTTAATTAACCTTTTTATACAGTAATTTCAACAAACAAACAAACAAAAAAATTAGTAATAAAAAAATTAGTTAGGAAGTGTCTCTCTCAAAACGGCCGCGGTGTTTAAGGCATGTAACGTCAAACTCAACTCAAGCTCATGTTACATTTAAAGAAAAAGATTTTTACTCTTATAAAATACTGTCTCTCGTTTGTACAATTGATCATGGATACTGAGCAAAATACGTATCTCCGGTATTACCGTCTGTAAAATTATTTCAATAAACGTGTATTGATTCATCCATTTTACTGGTCATAAAAAAAAGCAAGTATATGACTCTAAGGCCCATTTTACACAATTCTACATTTTATGTCAACGAGTAAAACGCGCGTGAGCTTCTCGGTGATTCGAGAATTCATACGGTATGGGTTCTCGAATCACCGAGAAGCTCACGCGCGTTTTACTTGTTCGTGTAGAATGGACCTGCCTTACCTTAAATTGTACCTATTATAAAAACAAAAAATAAAACAGATTTTTTATTATACAACTGCAAGTCAAAAATTAGGAAAAAAACTCCGTTTTGAACTATTTTTTGTACATTGTCTTTACGAAACAAATTTGGCATGACGCAAAAAAAAAAAACATTTCATCCAACATTGATTACTTCAATAATACAGAAAAAAAAAAACAATAGTCATTTAATTGCTGTCTCAGTTTACCATGTTTTATGTTCATGTAGTTTCATTTTAACGAATGTGGACAAATATATCGGATTTTGCGCAGTCTAGTTCCAAATGTAAAATTTATTTTACTTTTTGTCGAGGCAACCATTGTCACTGGACCGTAGAAGAACAATTTAGCCGTCCACGGCAGTCTGAGAGTCGCTTTATTTCCCAGACCAGACAGATGCCTTCAAAAGATAAAATCAGTTTCATCGAGTGAGAACATTGGTCCCTCTTCTATGTTTCTCGGGCCCCTTGTGTTTCTTGACAAAGGGACGGTAAGACGCCCCTCTCGACTCGGATCCAGTTCAGCCTTAGGGGGCATACTAAACTGTCCGGCCGAGGCGGCCACCGAGGTAATGGGAGCAATGCCGCTAAAAGGGCAATTAAGGTGGTAAAAATGTCATCTGTCACTTGTTATCTTCATCTTCAAAGGAAAAGAACTAAAGGCAAAATATTTTCATTCAAGAACACCCTTTTCTATTTTATAGTTTTTTTGTTCTTTTAGCTGGCTTTTCACTGACAAGCTCTCTTTGAATTTGGGGGTCACGCATCTGCATAGGATAGGACACAGAGAGGACTGCTGACTGGTGTTGGTACACTAGTATTTAAGGTTTCTAAGAAAAAGGAGGTCCAGTAAACGAACCGATCACTTGTATTGTACGAAGCAGTAGAACAGTCTGAGTTTCGTTCTTTATGAAAGGTTTAAAAAACTTTATAAAGTTTGCTGTTTTTAATTTTTAAAAGAGTAAAAATGCAGTAAAGTAGGCAATGCATTGAGATTAGTGAGTGTCCGATCTGCGAGGATCTATTATCATATAGTGGATTTGGGAACTACAGTAGCGTCAAACTTTGATGCAATTCGTATAAGGTGAGATGTCTTAAAAATTATTGTGATTTTTTTAAAAATTATTTGTACATGACAATTTAATAATATTTTATTTATTTTGTTAAGAACGGAGTCCTATCGTTTGTTGATTTTTATGTTTTCTGCATTTCGAAGAACTATTGCAATTTTTATATTGCCTATCTAATTTATTTAGTATGGTACTTTTTTCTAACAATACATTTTTTATATGAAGTTTAAAAAATACCTTTATTTTTATTACAAATTTTATTACTGTACATTTTGTGAAATTTAAATTTATTTGTAATTTAATAATAAAATATCAATATGGAATAAGTTTTTCATGTGGGATCGTTAAAATTAATATATTGAGAAATATTTGTTCTAAAAAAATCAGTTCAGAATAAATCAGATCCTATTTTAAAGGACAATCATGGTTCAATTAGGTAGTCAGAAATAGTTTTCCATTGAATGGACAGTCGTTAAATCCATTACATTTTTAATTAGTCTTACTAGGTAATTTAAACATGTTAGTGTAAGTAAAATGAAAATATAAGATTGAATTGATTAAAGAAATTTGAATTTTTAACAAATATATATTTCCTAAATTATTATTAGGTTAAACAAAAGTCAAAATATGAGATTTCTATGTATTAGACACAGGCGATTCCATTGTCAATTCAGCTTTAATTTTTCAGGCTGACTAAAAAATTAAAAACGACATTTTTTGTTATGTAACAAACATTTAATTTTATATGTTCACTGTTTCATACGACATTAAAATTTATAGAAAATTTAGATTACTTCTAAAATTGAACGAAATCGTTTCAAAGTTTAAAAAAAAAAACGATATCATGGTGAAAGTGCAATGTTACGGATAACAGATGATTGATTTTAAGATACACAGAAAGTTAAGTATTAAAAAAAATCTTTTTAATATAATTTTTTCAAAAATAGTACAAATCCAAAATGTCTTCGAAAAATTAAAATATTTCTTTAAAAAACACACTTCCTATTTTTTTGTGGACTTTTAAATTTGTTATCTCAGTCGTAAATATATTGTTTGGAAAAGGTCGTGGAAGAAATAAACGAATGCTTAAAATTTTTTAAAAAACTTTTTCATCTTCAACCATGATTGCTCAATGTTATGAAAAGAATTTCATAAGAAATAACTCTTCGCTCATTTCCGTTGCCTTTTATAAATATAAATGTTTTATCATTGTTTTTAAATAAAAAAAACCCCACTAAATTAAATGACAGAGCGGTATGATTTGTACATTTTTTTTACTTATCTTTTCCCCACTATACTTTAGGTTTGCGAAAACTGTAAACGAGTTAAATAGTAATTATTCCAACATAAAAATGATGCTTGTTGATTGCAGTCCAGAATATTTGAAACTCTGCAAATTCTTTAGTAATAACTCATTAAATATTACAAGCATTTAGTTATAATCATTTAGGTACGCAATATTTATCCTCGACATGTTATTTAGGAAAATTTTATACGTGTATTTTACGTCGGGGATATTAGCCCCCCTGTCGGGGAAGACTAGCCCCCCTGTCGGGCAATTCCTAGCGCCACTACTGGTGGATGGGCTCAACTAGTTCCATTTCCAGAATATTTATCAATATAAAAAACGCTAATTAGCAGTCATGCTAATTAGCGCTTTCCTCAGTAATTGTTAATTACTGAGGAAATTGCTTACATTTCTTGAGACATTAACAATTTTTGGTAGAAAATTTTGTCTAGTCCCTTGCCTATGGGTCACCTGTTCGAAATACTTGGGAAACTTTGGTTTTGTTTATTCTATGTATATGAAAAACAGAAGAAGATTTTGTAACTTTTCAGATTTGTTTTTAGCTTATGTAAATAGGATTTTTCTCTTTAAAAAATATTGCTCAAAGTGCCGTTACACAAAAAATATTTTAGGGGGGGTCGAAACAAGAAATTTTCCAACTTAACGATTCGAAATTTTCAACTTAACTATTCAAAATTCCCAAATCTATAGTACTGAAAATTTCCAGTTCCATCTTATCGACATTTTTCATCTTTTTTTTTTATGTATATATATTACGTAATATTAAACAGTTTTCTCACACGCATTGATTTCTTGCACCCATATTCCAATGCAGTGTCCGTTCAAATGTTTAATTTAAATGTAATCCTACAAGTTGGGCAATTTCTAATCTTCCCTAGCTTTCATTTGCTAATAAATTGCATAAAGTGAGGGAGGGTGTCGGACTACCCCCCCCCCCCCCTCAAATCCCCCCCGGTGTGACGGGCCTGAGACATGGACTCAACGCCGCCCTGTTTCGGATTAACGTGCATACGTTTAATTTTCTGTTAAATATATTTAAAAGAATGTATAACGTGAAATGTGTAACTTATTTATTGTCGTGTGTTGAGGACTAAAAGTAGATATTGTCCAATTAAACGTTTATTGTGTCGCGGTTATTTAATATTTTAGATACCCCTCTTCAAATCGTATTTCTGGAGAAGAGAATTTCGTTCTCTCTGAACCTCGGACAAGATCTCGAATTCTTGTGGTGCAACATCTGTCCTTTTAGATACCAGCTGGTGGACCTTGGCTTTAGGGCAACTTCAAGCAGCAGCAAAAAGTCGTTATTTATGGGAAGACCACACAGTTCCCATGTACATCACTTCTGCCAAATTAACGCAATAGAAAAAAAATGAAGAGAAATGTCCGTGTGCCGGTAGGGACAGGTAAAAAATGCGACGACACTTGAGAGGGATGGGGTTGTTTACATTGCAGCGTTGCATTGTTGGTCCGTCTGGAATGTCCGTGCGTGGGCGAGGTTCGTTGCATTGTTAATACGTCTTAGTGGGATTAAATCTGGTTGGAGAAAAGGATTTTTGAATCTTGTTGTTAAATTACCACTGATGAGGTTCTTAATTGAAAAGTGAATTAGCGATGTTTTCCTCGAGATTTCCCCTTTTATTGCGGAAGTTTTGAGACGCTGCCGTTGCGCCATACCCCGATCCAGGTGACGTTGTCGACATGTCACCTCGTTACCGGTTTTTGTTGTTTATTTTTTTCCAATGGGGTGGATGATGTTTTGAAATGATATGTTTTCGTCGGTTTCTTTAACTATTTTCCGAGATATCATCTCGTTTAATGAATGTTTTTTTTTGGATCGCGTTAATAAAATCTTCGGACGTTTTCCCGTTCGTGTTTTGTTAAATAACGGGGACTTTATTTATTAATTTTTTTTTGTTTCGTAATAGGAATATTTCCTTTTTGTTTTTTTTAATTTAATATTAATAATTTAACATGGAATACTTTTCATTTAATGGGTTTTAAATTGTGAAAGAAAATCTTAATTATAAAAATTCTTCTGCGTATCTTTTTAATGACTTGTGATTTGTCCGGTGGTTTGCTATTATTATATCCATTGCATCTATAATTACTGGAATTTAGTTGGAGATATTCTATGTATATTTATGCCATTTGAAGAATTTTATTACTTAAATAATAAACATGAACCGGGTTTTTATTGGCATACTGGGAATTGAAGTGACATTGATTTAAGGTTATTGAACTCTAAAGGTATCCTTGGCAATTATTATTTTTACATTACCATTTGGCACAGTAACCATTTATAAAACTGAACGTTCGCCGTACGTCACTCTAGGGCTACAATGAAGACGGTCAAGTCAAACAATCGCCAAACGATAACAGTCACTCTTCAAAACAAACACCTTTTGCAAACACGACACAAATAACCCGCTAATTCTCCCGAGTTCACCGCGATCCCAGGGGTCAGATCTGATCACACAGCTTAGCGGCAACTGGACAGAAATAACCTCCCATGCAAAACAATGACCGCTGTATCTTCATTAACCTTTTCCACGATATAAATCTCACACCGGCCATCGAGTAATTCTTTTCTGTAATAGCCTTCGTTTACCTCCTGACCTGAATGGAGGATAAGGCACCTCTTTTTGGTGCATTGAGACGACATTTTCCTCTGGATTTCATAGTTTGGGGTGTTTTCGCACTCTTGCATTGGCAAAACATTGAAAAGAGGTCGGTCTGAAACTAAGCAGCATATATTGATGACTGAGGGGATAAATGTGGTGACATTTCGCTAATTTTTCAGGGCCGTTTGAAAGTTTGTTACAAAATACATTACAGCACTGTAGAAAAAAAGGTTCCAAAAAATAGGTACCTGAACATACTCGTTTTTCTTTGAGTATAATTGCATCGTAAATGAGCGATGACGTACTGAAATTTAAGTAATAGCCTTCTCTTGAAAGTTTGTTACAAAATACATTACAACACTGTAGAAAAAAAGGTACTTAAAAATAGGTACCTGAACATACTTGTTTTTCTTTGAGTACAGTTGCATCGTAAATGAGCGATGACGTACTGAAATTTAAGTAATAATCCCCCCCCCCCCCCCCCCCACACACACACACACAACGTTTTGAAAATTTGGCTTAACTTCTAGAAATGCAATGTCTTTTCTGAAAATTAGAATCATGAGCCCCCTATACAATCGTTTTGAAAACTTTACGTCTCTGTGTTTATTCACAAAACTATGTGTTTTTCTACACATTCATAGGAAATGAAATACAAATAAATTTAAAAGGGGCCCTTTCACAATTTGGGCCGGCCCCTATAACAATCTCTGGACGGCCCTGGTCACGCGCTCCCATTATTCTGAATTCTAATTTAATTATGCCTGTCTTCCAAAACATGTTGTGTTTTTTTTTAATTGGAAGGCTGCAACAATTAAGATTCTCGGACGAGGCCATTCATATGTGATAAAGTTTAAATTGCTTCACAATTATCGCAACAAGTTAAAAATCGTGCGTGCTCGTGGCAGTAGTTGAACGAATCCGGAAGTTTTATTTGGACATTTTTAAGGACCGCAATGAAAATGATCGTGATCGTTATGAATAATCGATTCTTTTTGCTAATGAATTATTACTTGACATTTTAATGCATAATTATCCGAATACTTTTTTGCATTTCAATGAATAGTGTTGAACACTTTTGTGTATGTGTCTGTTATGAGATGGTTGAATCTTTTCAATGTAATAATTAAAATTCATCTCTAAATCCTGGAGAGTAGTAATACAACAGGCTCTGTAGAAGTCATTTATTCAAGCATTCACTATTGTGTGAGATTTTTTTAATTTGAAATCTTGATTTTCGTACGTGATTTATTTTTCTAAGTATCACTAAAAAATCTTGAAGACTTATTGTCGATGCATTGATTCAATCATTAACAATTAATAAGTCTTATTTTGTATTTTGAAATTAGAAGTTAATGAGTATCAATCTTCGAGCATGGATCCTTTGTATTAGTGGAGTCATGACGTCACTCTCGCTAACATCAAAGCGAAACCAACATGTATGGCCTCAGACACGTGGTTAATTACGTCATTCCATTCATAAATTTTCACTGTTACACATTTCCCAATGTATCAGCCAATCGCGAGTATTTTTTAATTCATAATTTGGAAGAGATGACACGTGATATGGGCATTTCGCTCTGAGTTGTGAGCTTCGCGATTATGACGTCATATTCCCTCTGCTACAAACCATTCATGCTCGAAGTTATCAATTGTTTCTCAATAATTTTGACAGTTACTTAACTTTAAATAAGGGTTTTTAAGTACACATTTTGGAAATTATATACTTTATGATATATAAAAAAAAAGTTCATTTCTAATTTCACATTAAAACAGATATATGGGTTTCTCTTATAAATTATTGAAGAATATTTTATAATTTTTTTTTTATCTATTCTTAATTTTTTAGTTTCTGTCAACCCAGTATTATTCTACTACCTGAATAAAACAAACAACTCAACTTCACTAAATTACTTAAATTATTGATGTTAAATGTAGATTTTTAAGTTACGCTAAATAAATCTTGGTCATTTTGTGAATTAAAATCGTGCACTTTCTAAAATCGAACAGTAATCAAAAACAAATCGATATTTTTAACATAGCTGTTTTTAAAAACAGCTGTATTTTAACATTTGTTTGTTTTTTCTGCGAATTATAACAAGATTGATATCCAATAAGCGTTGATGTATTAGACATGCAAATTAATGCATTGCTTTCGAATGAGGAAAAGAATCGGTTTTTGCCTTGGGTTGGAATGATTAAGCGATTTCTTTGACAGATTCATCATTATTTCCAAGGGTGTACACCACAGTTACAGATAGCAATTTGAAATGGAAATTGGTGACATAAAACTCTCCCACCTCTGATTTTATTATATTGTTATGGATAACTTTTTTTTTCTCCCCGATTTTCTTCTAGTTAGTGTACGTGGAAAAAGAAAAACCCTTCATGCATTTTCAAATTTAAGTATAAAAGAACCAGTTCTTGTTTGTTCTTTTACAGCCATAACATTTGCATCTCCTTGATTTGCTGTGTTTGATTTCACGATTTGTTTGGACTTTCAATGATTTCAAAAGGTTTTAATTCTCAATGATTTCAAAAGGTTTTAATTCAACTGATTTAAATGCGAACCTACTGGATTGGTAGATTGACAGAAATAAACCTTTTGTATATAGAAACTTTTCACTGAATAAACATGATTTTTTTAAAAATGTTTCTGTAAACAACTCCTGTCGTGACCACTGAGCTAAAATAATAACGAGACATTGGAGTGAGGACTAAGCGTACGCGACCAATTTACTCCTTTTCGAGCCATGTTTTATTTGATTTTATGATTTGTTTGAACTTTCAATGATTTCAAAAGGTATAATTCAACTGAAAAGGTAGAACAACCAAGGTAGAAAGAATAGTCCTTTCGCATAGGTTTGCGTAGATTTAAAAACACATTTCTGTCTTTTAAAAAATACATTAAATGTTACACATTTAATGTTTTGATGTTCTTACTTTCTTATTAACAAGAAAAAAAAAAGAACCGAACAGAACAATTTAAAAAATTTCTGTGACGTCACATGAGACTCCCGCATAGCTAAGGTAGAATGTTTTCTAAACCTTTCACATGCATCCACGCGGCATGGTAAAGTACATTGTCGCTCAATGGGAGTCCTTGCCCCAGTGTTTATATCATTTTAACTCAGTGGTCGTGACAGATTTTTATAATCTTCTTTCTATGTCATTATTCTATTATAAATATAGCTATTTTCAAGTACGAAAACGGAGCTTTACGTTTTAAATTTTAACCTTCAAACTTACATCTTGAAACTGTAGTGTATAAAGTTATGATTCGGCTTTTAATTTTGTTATCAAAAGTTTTCTGTTTGTTTAGAATTAAATTTATTCTGTGCATTCACAACTCACATACCTTTTTCAGTGAAATATATTTTTAAAAATATAATGAAGTAAGGTGATTCGTGTGAGAACGCAAATAACTTTTCCTAAATGCATCGACTCGTATACAGATGCCAATTTTGGTAACTTCATTTCAACGGGACAAAATATGTTTTAGACTAATAACATAATTTGGTTCGATAAAAAATTTGGAGGCAAAATCAGTAAAGTAGTAATCTAATTTTTAAAGTTTTAGACAAAAAACGTTTTGAACATTTGCTTCTCATATGTATTGAAATATATTTTAAAACTGTTTGAATGTCTATTAGATTTTTCTTTCGATGCGTTTTTTTATATTTATTTTAAACGTTTTTGTTAGATGTTGATAGTACAAAATAACGCAAAATATCAGGATTTAAAAGTAACAAATCTAATAAAATTAAACGAGTAATATTAAAATTTATTTCTTTATTAGCAAATAAAACTTCCTTAGAAATGAAATTGTCTATTTAATGTTCCAAATCTGACTACTAAAGTATTAGATTAGAGATCATTGAAATAATTCGAAAATAAGATGTTATGATATTCTAACATCTTAATAGTAATATAATTCAATAAATTATTTTTGGTTAATAAACTAGTAATTTTTTTAATGCTATCTTTGAAGTGTTTCTTCAAGGTAAATAGAAAAATTCTAAAAATTTTGTTCTTTTTCCGATTACTAATGTTGGTTTGAATCACCTACACTTTTTCGCAGCTTGGCCATATTTTGCCCTTGTGCCATTAAACCTCATACAACCAACCAACTTTTTCCGACTACGGCGCAGTCTAATTTTTAATTTAAGAAGAATTAAAATTTATTCTTTTTCCTATTACTAATGTTGGTTCGAATCACCTACAGTTTGGCGCAGCTTGGCCATATTTGGCCCTTGTGCCATTAAACCTCATACAACCAACCAATATATTCCGACTACAGCGCAGTCTAATTTTTAATTTAAGAAGAATTAAAATGTATTCTTTTTCCGATTACTAATGACCTACAGTTTGGCGCAGCTTGGCCATATTTGGCCCTTGTGCCATTAAACCTCATACAACCAACCAACTTTTTCCGAGTACAGCGCAGTCTAATTTTTAATTTAAGAAGAATTAAAATTTATTCTTTTTCCGATTACTAATGTTGGTTCGAATCACCTACAGTTTGGCGCAGCTTGGCCATATTTGGCCCTTGTGCCATTAAACCTCATACAACCAACCAACTTTTTCCGACTACAGCGCAGTCTAATTTTTAATTTAAGAAGAATTAAAATTTATTCTTTTTCCGATTACTAATGTTGGTTTGAATCACCTACATTTTTTCGCAGCTTGGCCATATTTTGCCCTTGTGCCATTAAACCTCATACAACCAACCAACTTTTTCCGAGTACAGCGCAGTCTAATTTTTAATTTAAGAAGAATTAAAATTTATTCTTTTTCCGATTACTAATGTTGGTTCGAATCACCTACAGTTTGGCGCAGCTTGGCCATATTTGGCCCTTGTGCCATTAAACCTCATACAACCAACCAATATATTCCGACTACAGCGCAGTCTAATTTTTAATTTAAGAAGAATTAAAATGTATTCTTTTTCCGATTACTAATGTTGATTACTAATGACCTACAGTTTGGCGCAGCTTGGCCATATTTGGCCCTTGTGCCATTAAACCTCATACAACCAACCAACTTTTTCCGACTACAGCGCAGTCTAATTTTTAATTTAAGAAGAATTAAAATTTATTCTTTTTCCGATTACTAATGTTGGTTTGAATCACCTACATTTTTTCGCAGCTTGGCCATATTTTGCCCTTGTGCCATTAAACCTCATACAACCAACCAACTTTTTTCGACTACAGCGCAGTCTAATTTTTAATTTAAGAAGAATTAAAATTTATTCTTTTTCCGATTACTAATGTTGGTTCGAATCACCTACAGTTTGGCGCAGCTTGGCCATATTTGGCCCTTGTGCCATTAAACCTCATACAACCAACCAATATATTCCGACTACAGCGCAGTCTAATTTTTAATTTAAGAAGAATTAAAATGTATTCTTTTTCCGATTACTAATGTTGATTACTAATGACCTACAGTTTGGCGCAGCTTGGCCATATTTGGCCCTTGTGCCATTAAACCTCATACAACCAACGACTACAGCGCAGTCTAATTTTTAATTTAAGAAGAAACGCATGTTATTACTAAAATTTTTGTATTTTGTAAAACATTTTATAAATCCAGTGACAATAAAAACAACCCATCGTAAACATGTGATTCATAGACAAAAAATCAACCATGTCCAGGTGAACGACAACCAAAAAAAAAAATCCTCCAACTTATTCCAAATGCTGCATAATTGAGCGTTCCGATACCAAAACCGATAAAAATCGTAGAAACAGATAACGGAAAAATACCGTGACTCTGGCCTTAACGTTTGCCTCCTCATTACAGCGTTGTTGCTACCGGATTTTTGTCACTTTGAAGTCTCCTGTAGTTGAGATAAGTATAATAGACTGCCCGTGTTCCCTTTTTTACCCCCTTTCCAAATCCCTGGAATAATGGAAGTCCCACAAAAGGGGTGCGGTGCCCACTTTTGGCGGATTAGCGTCCTCGATTTATGATCGTCAATATTTGGGGGGTACTCTAAAAGCGAAATCTTTAAGCTTGTGGAATTTTGGGATGAATTTATGTAGTAGTTTATAGGTGTGACCTTTCTCGGGTAAGAAGTTATATTTGTGTTAGAATAATATACGTCTTGAGTTAGTAGCGGTGTGGTTCATGTTCCTAAGGATAGCGCATTCATTAAATTGGTAACAATAAAAAATTATTTATGGGCAAGGTTTACGGTAGAAGGTGTCTTAGGTGCTGTTACATCCCCTTACCAAATGTTCAAGGGATATGATGATAATTAAAAAAAAAGTGGGTGTTTTCCATATTTAACTGTAAAGCTGGATTTTTATAGATGTTTGGAAGCATACATACAACCGAATTTAATTTATTTATATAAGTTATAATAACTTGAGTTACTTATGATAAATATCTATTTGACGGGGTATTTTTTGTATTAACTACCAAATTGCATTAGTATATGCAAAATAAAATATCCAAAAAATCATATATTTTATTTCAGTAGTAAAGATCTCTTTAGCGGGTCACACACACAATGGATCTTAACATGTGAGATATAAAAAAAGAAGGCAATTTCCCGGAGCAGTAACGTATCGGACTTTTGTCTTGTGAATATTTTTTTTTCTTAATGCGTTTAAAAATAATTAGTTTCGAAGCAGGTTTTAAACGAGCCGTTAGAAGTGCCATGCCATCTATCAAAGAACCGTTAAACGTTTTTCTTAATATTTTTGGCTATATGGGGAGGGGGAGGGTGTTAATGTAATAATTATCGCAAGGGCATGCTAATATTTGTTATTACACTTTATGAAAAAGATCCTATGGTTGTTTAGGTGTACTGTACTATAATCTAATAATACAGGTGTAGTATCAAAAATATGTTGTAGCTTACAAAAATATGTTGTTTCTCTGTTTGCAGAATTAAATTATGATATATAGGAATACAGAAGAATAAAATGTAAATATAAAAGTTCTCCGAGATAGTGGTAGGTTTTGGATGTTAACTTCAGGTTGCCACCGGTCATGGGGTTGTCACTGTCACAATTATGTAACAAAAATTTAAACAGTTGCAGCCATTGAGTAATAAATTATGCATCGGTATAAGTCTACCGAGTACAATATTTAAATCGCCAAATCGACGAGTCGCCATTTGCATTGCGCCAAGGGTTGCCGCTCTGTTGAGATATGCTTGTGGTATGCCGCTCGAGGGTATTTTGTCATTGTGGACCCTGTTCAGCCAACTCCTCCTCAACACCTATTATAAAAGAATGTGAAAGTAACGACATTTCCAACGGAAATGGTATCGGTCGCCTGCTATTGGCTGCGGGTTTTGGCTTGCGGACGGGAAGGTTACACCTGTTGCCTTGATCCATGCGAAAATCATTGCAGACAGAATTACCATTTAAAAGTTGAAAACTGCCCAATATTAAGTTAATTGCAAATGAACTTACATAAGTTGATTTTTTATTACTAATATTGACGGTTGTACGATGAAGTGTTAATTTCCTAAAACCTAGGGAGTTGATAAACAAGTGGGATCACCTGAGAAAGTTATAAATATTTTATTAGTTTAAGTTAGCTCCCTCCCATTGTAATGCTTATTTATACCCAAAGCCTGATTTACCATTTCCGGGCCTAGGGCTCCCAGTGTTAATTTAGTTGTACATAAATTGCACCAAAAATGACTATACTTTACCAAATATGTTATTATTACTGCAATTTTTTTACAACGATTACGCAATTTTTTGAAAACCTTTATTTAATTTATTTGTTTTTAAATGAATATGCCATTTAATGTGGCTTTTTTTTTTAATTCTTACATGCTATTTTTATGAGAGGGGGACCCAATCAATGACGTTGTGCCTATAGTGTTGAACTTTTTAAATCAGGCACTGCCTATATATCGATTGAACACATGTTGCCAGGGACGCCCTTAGCTGCCTCGGGAATTTGTGCGAACCTAGTCGAGAAGTCCTTTTAATTGAAATATCCAAATTTATGAAATGCACCCCCCCCCCCCCCCCTCTCTAAAAAATATATAAAAAAATTCTAGGTGAGACCTTAATTTTTTAGTTATGGAATGAAGTACATTTTTATGCAGAATCTTCAGGGAATATCTCCACAGTAAAATTGACTAGTAACATGCATGTTCTAGGTAAATGAGTAAACACAATTTAAAAATACTTTAATGGATTTTTAAAATATATGACATTCATTTTCTATAAAATACCCTTTTTTTAACCTGGGCGCGAGGGCCCTCTAAAAGCGCGGGGACCTATGCGGTGACATGCGTCGCACACCCCTATGGACTGCCCTGTATGTTGCATTGTTTGGGATATTTTATTATTAGTATAAAGATTCGTTGCTTGATCTACAAAGACATAACACTTCCACTCAATTACATAGTCAGAAGTTATGATATAAATAAATTAATTACATTTTAATGTGAAAAATTAAATTTTTTGGGAAAAAAGTTTCTTGAAGAAAAGTCATCGCAGTTGAATGACTGTCTGTTCGCAGACGTGCAGCTGTTTCTCGACCCTTTCCGGCACCTAAGCAAACAAAACTTTTAATTGAGTTCATCCTTTCAGAGATGAATAACACTTTTTATGACTTCCAACTGTTTGCTCCGTCTGACTGAAACGTGACGAGAAACGAAAGAGAATGCGTTCGCTGGAAATGCTACAACCCCTACTTCATAAACTTGACTCCCTCTAGTGCATATACACTCTTTTTTGATGTAATTCTCATTTGATGGTTTCTCTCTTAAAGAAATCCCTAATAATATTTTTTCCTATATATATTCAATAGAAATTTCTGAAGATTGAGAACCGCTGATCGAGGATGTTTGTAAATTATATTTTTATCCGAATTAAAAATTTTTGCGAAAATAATTGTTATGTTTTTTGCAACATATGATTTCTCTTCTCATTTTGCGAAAAAATGCGTGCGAAACGTTAACATTTATTGGGAAATATTTATAATGATAAATGCACATTTGTACATTTTGACGATGAGAAATGGGCTATTGACTATCGGGGTTGAAATAAGAAATTTCCAAACTTAACGATTCGAAATTCCCAACTCAACAGTATACTGGAAATTCCAAGTTCCAACTTATCGACATTTTTCATCTATTTTTATATATTCGGTAATGTTAAACAGTTCTCTCACAAACATTGATTATTTGCACGCATGTTCCAATGCAGTGTTCCTTCTGAGGTCTAATTTAAATGTAATCTTACAAGTTGTGCATTTTCTAATTTTCCTTAGCTTTCATTTGCTAATAATATTAATTTTCTCCATTTATAAATTTTATCAACTCGGGGATTTTAAAATTTGAAATTCCCAACTTTTAGGGTTTCCTGATTATTGGGAAAGGAGGGGGTCGGATGAGAACTACCACTTTACATTCACATCGCCCACTAAACAGACACTGCCATCAAATGCCATTCTATCAAAAATGAAAGCTCGACCCATTGCATCAAGGCCCTCCTACAAACAATCACAAACGCAAACAAGCATAGCACAAACAAGTTGTTTTCACCTTCAGGATGTTAACAACAAAGCATTGTCCCACCGCAAATTATCTTCCGCCCCCTGTACAAAGGGCTGCCCCGTTTTCACCGGGCGCGTTAATTAACAAACACATCCGTTTCGCACGGTGGGTCCCCGAAAACCTCTTTAATTGCATTGTGCCCTTGCCGACCACCCCACCTCCCCCCTTGTTTACTCCGGCGTCCCTTTAAAAAGAGGGTGCTTTCGTTTTCCCACCTCTTCCTTTTGGCTTACAGGGGAGCATCTGCAGAGTTTGGCATTATGAATCCTGCAAGCGTGAACAATTAACAATAATTGATTAAAAAGGGTAGGGTAGGGTAAAATGGGTAGAAAAGTTAAATTTTTTTAAATTCAAAGTCGTGTGTCACTTTTAGAAGGTAATTAATATGAAACTTTTTTTTGGTGTATTTATACGATGAGTTGACGTAATCTTTGAATATGTTTCATATATTTTTTTTAAACACTTGACGCTCCCGCGATTTTGGCAATTGTAAAGTTGTTTTCACTGCTTACTTTTAGGTTTTTTTACCAAAATTTTAATTCATTGTAAAGAGATAGCTTTCAAAGTAGACCTCAAACACTCAGATTTAAAAATATTGTAAAATGGAGTATTTTCGTGAATTTAAAAGTTGAGTGCATGGATGGAAAAACGGGAGGTTCTTGGACGTTTAAAGCCATTAGCGTCGGAGGGTTTTAAATTGTTAATTTTTTTTTAGTTTTTTTTAATGTCCTTTTTCAGCAGGGGCCTTTTACAGATGGGGAAAAATGAGTAGTAAATGGAAAATCATGAAATTTTTCGTATAAAAAAGCTTTAATAATACAAATTGTTTAGTCAAATTAGTAACTTGAATAAAATAGAATAAATAGCAGTCGCCAACTCTTAAAAAAACTCATTACATTTACTCGGTGTATAAAAACTGAGTAAGCTCAATAACAACCTTTCTAAAAAATAAATTAATCTGCCATTTGGAAATATCTATTTTTTTTTGTTATTTATTATCTTTGAAATAAAACGTTATTTTTTAGAATTTTATTTTGAACCAGGGGAAAAACGACGATTGTCCTACAAAAAATAAATCAAAATGCTCTAATTGTCTGTAAAACATTTTTTTTTCTCTTTTTTTGCACAATCACAGTCATCCTATCCTCCTTCTCCTGGTTTTAATTAAAAATATTCTAATTTATTCTTTGTCTTTATGAATCATTAGTGTCTCTTAAAACTCTCTAGTTCCTTTAAAATAATAATCAAATCCACTTAGCAACCCTTCCTGTTGTGACAAGTTAGTGTATTCAATATATTCATTTATATAAAATAGATAAATATGTATAATGGTTAGCGTTTTCTTTAAAACCTATCATATTTAGTATTATTTCTATCCATATATTAGCGCCTTTTACTTAGAGTTCGAGTTACGATATTAAATGGGTATACGTTCCCTATACGCTATGCCAAACTAGAGAAATCGCAGTCAACAAAGCAGTCTGGGGGTCGATTGGGTCACGTGAACCCCCCCCCCCCCTCCTCCTCCTCAATGTAGGGGATATTTGAGGGGGGTAATAAGGGGGGGGGGTCACGGGTAGATGAAGTTGCAGATGAACGTAATGTGACAGTTGAGGATATCGGATGGGATCCCCCGGGAACTTTATAGGAAGGCCGAGTGAAATACGAGGTTGGAGAGAGAGTTCGCCGAGACGTTTATTCAATGTTGGCGATATGCGATGTTTACACGGGTCTTTAGAAGGGGGACGGGAACGGACACGAAAAGCGCTTTGTGTTTGTCAACAGATTTTTTATGGCAGGAAGAGTCATAATACAGTTTTCTCGAGTAATGTTTGTGCTTGTAGTTATGGAGGAATACGGGAGAGTGGTGGCGCCAGGAATTGTCAGGATAGCCCCTGTTAGGGTTGATATAGGTGAATATACAGCCTTCCTTAGACCCTTCGTCACCACTGGCAACATTCCCGGGCCTTTCCTTCGAGATAGGCCCCGAACCGTCGCCAATAGCCCACTGTGCAGCTCTAGTGCGTCGTTAATTAACCAAATCAAACCACCACTGGCAAATATGGTTTGGTTTTGTTAATTAACGTCGCACTAGAGCTGCACAGTGGTCTATTGGCGACGGTTCGGGGCCTATCTCGAAGGAAAGGCCCGGGCACACATACACATTCATAAATGCACCTCGTTATTTTAGAACCATGGTCAGATGACGAGGAAACACCTGAACTGGCACCCAACGCATTCAATAGACGTCGGGACTTTGGACCCCGATCAGATTTATCGTGCACCAGTCCCGTATACATGCTAGTATAATTTGTTGGATATTCTGGACGACTTTCTAGTATTTTTGTAGCGAAGCTGGCAACCCTCCGATCGCAAGATCACTACTTTTTTACTTGCTATGTCAAGTCCATTGCACGGATTCGAACCACCAATCCCCTGATTAGTAGCTGAACGCCTGAGCAACTGGGGCTCCTGGCAAATATGAGAACTTATTTTGCACGCAAGTAAATGATGCAAGCTTTGCCAATTGGAAATATTTTTCTTTCATCTGAAAGGTCAGTACATTAGACCAGTGGCGGATTTACATAGGGGCTAAAGGGGGCTATAGCCCCCCCCTTGGGCTGTGGCCAATTTTTTTTTTAAAAAATCAAGATTTTTTTTTTTTCTTAAAAATGTTTTTTTGGAAAATAATTTCTGTGGGCTAAGAGGGGCTATGGCCCCTTATATAGTTTAAGCAGAGTTTTCAGGGAGTTGAGGAAAGGGCCAAGTTTTATGGTTCTCTTTGGGAGTGGGGGGTGGGCTACACGTGGATTGTTGCACTATCAAGATGATCTTGGACACCAGAAACACATTGCCTAGAGCAGTGCCAGATTTATATAGGGGCTAAAAGGGGGTATAGCCCCCTCTTAACTTAAACTAAAAAAAAATTCTGAAGAAATAATATTTTTTCTTTAAAAATTTTTCTGCCAAATTAGCTATGAGGTTTCGCTTTGAGACCCACAGTTTGAGTTTCCAGTGAGTCTTTGGGGAAGATTGTTTTATGACCCTCGTTTGGGGGGGGGGGGGGGGGGGGGGCTACATGTCTTTTTGCTGGGGGAAGATCGTTTTAGGATCCTCTCTTTCGGGGGGAGGGGGGCTACGCGTCTTTTCGCCATATCAAGATGACCTTGACACTGCAAATGCTCAGAAACAGCAAAACTGAAACCCTTTGTTGTATCATCCGAGTACGGTCATTCGTTAAAAGTTTTAAGGGAGGTGGGAGATCGCTGTAGAAATAAGGTGTCCGTGGATCTGAGATTCTGAGAGTGAAATAAAAATTTTTGTCACCATGGTTAGTTTTGATGACCGAAAACATTGGAAAAGGCGAAATCTATGCTATTGCTTCATTAATAGCTGGGTTAGATAGTCAGGTAATTTTTCTTTCTTTTGTGTTTTTATTCGTGTAATTTTAGATATTTTAAGCGATGCAAAAAGTGAAACTGCAGTTGTAAATACTATAGGGTTTTATTCAAGTATTTTGATGAAGTAGTGATACCGGAATCACATTATCCTTGACAATCAATTCTTAACCTTTTATATAATAGTTGCTCAGCTTAAATTAGGAAAACGAACCAAATATCTTTGAATCATATTTTTTTAAAAACATAAATTTTATGTAAATTGAAAAAAAAAATTCAAAGAACTGAACATGCTTAATGATGATATTTTTAAACTTTAATTTGTTGTGTTCGTATATCAATCATTTGTCTGAGTTTGTATTGATTGATCAGCAAGTACTAGTAACTGCTAGTTGGTATTCTTATTAAAAGCGTAAAGTCTTCCTTTGCATAGTTTAAAGTAATTTATTATTTTGAATGGAGCCGAAGCCAATTTTAATTAAAGAAAAAATCATATTGGCTGGACAAAAAAATCTGGAACAAATCAATGAATATATATTTCTGAAATTAAAATCTCTATTATATTAAAATTCAAATAAAAATAATTCATTGCACTGTTAGGTTGCATTCTTTTATTATGTCATAATGTTTTTCACCTTTTTGTACACCCCCCTCCTCCCTTATGTTACTTCATTTTAAATTTATGTAGTTAAAAAATAGTAATTAAAACTTTCATTCTATGTATTTTAACCCATTAGAAAGATATAGTGATTTCTATAAAAAGTTTCTTATGTCAAAGTTTGTGAAAGGAATGTTTCAGGAACTTTTTGCTACGTCACGTAATCACCGAGACCCTTTTTCCTCATATCACACCACAGTCAAGCATGATGGACCCCCTTCTTCGAGATTCCTCTTACGATTCAAATAAGAGCAAATTAGACTTAAAAAATAATTTTTGTAACATTTAATTTTATATTTTAAAACACAAAATTCGATTTATATTTAAACGTTAGTCAAAATTTTTGCGTATTTGTTATTCTCTTCGTGTACATTTTCACATGAAACTATTTTTGGTGTGCTTTTTTTTAATGTTGTACTACTAATTTTTTATTATTTCTTACGTTTGATTATGAAATAAAAATATTCTCAATAAATCGGTATAAGGAATTTCCAGCGCAAATTTTTTCGTTTTTCTAAATCGATAGGTAAATTCAGCTGCAAACATCATCTGTTCTTTCCCGCAATATGTATTGTAGCCAAATAGATTACTAAGCCAACTTTGTCAACCCTGTAAGTTGTTGTGATGCAAATACTAAGTAAAATACAATGTTTAACCGTGTATATAAAATTATAATATATATGATTTTTTTTTATTATTTGCGCAATTAGAGCAAGTTTATTTGTTGTTAAATTTAGGTTACATTCATTGGAAAATTTTGTTATGGTACGAGAATCCCAAAACAACTGCCCAAAAGGGAGTTCAGATGATAAAATTGACTGCTCGGTGCAGAGCCGGATTTATACATAGGCTACTGCCTAGGGGCCCGCACAACTCACTAATAATAATATAGATTACTGAAAAATGAGTGTCTCAACACTTCCAAATTATGACAACGACTTGTTTGAAAATAAATCCCTTAGACAAAAAAATTATAAGTACCAAAAAAGTTTCTAAATAACTAATAAATCAAACTAAATCCTAATGAAAATAAAATTCTACTACATTTTTATGACACATAAAATTGCTATTTTTCTTAATGGATTTGTACAAACAAATATAACACAACACTTTTATATTCTTTTAAAATATGCGTTTAATTTGTGATAATTTAAAATGGCATTGTGTTACTATTTTTGGAAATCAGTTGTTTTTATTCGACACGTTATTCTGTTCATGGTAATTTGAGAATAATACGGAGACGAGTACAATATTTTATTGTAATTTTAATAACTTCAATTGAAATACCTTGAAATTGTTCAACTTAGTATTGGAAATTTACAAAAAAAAAAAAAAAAAAAAAAAAAAAAAAAAAAAAAAAGTGCATCCCAATTTTATTAAAACTGGAAAAATTATTTAGTCTGCAAATTTTCAATTCTTGCATTTAAAAAAATGTCCGATCTCCCCTCCCCATTTCGATTTACAAAGGGGTATTCATAGCACCAAGTAGTTTTGGGCTCGCACCACATATTTAGCCTAGGGGTCCACTAACTCTAAATCTGGCTTGGTGGGAATACCCCAAACAACTGTCCCAAGGGTGAACCATTTGTTTCTGAGCAGCGTGGTGGGCCAAAACATTCCCTTTTTTATTATCAGAAGGCGTCGAGACAAAATTTATTCTTATAAAAAAAAAGTACATTGTACCAGAATAAAACACAACAAGGTTGCTTCTTTACATTGGAGGCATTTATCTCGCCAAGGTAACAAAATAAGATTTTTTAGGCGGAATTTACACATACCGTTTAACGGCAATCGTCGAAAATAGGAATTTGTATATATATACACACCAAAAAAAGAATAATTAGACCCCCCCTTTGGATGACCCTAGATCCGCCACTGCATTAGACAAAAGATATAACAACTCCTTATAGAAGAACAAATATGAGATGCTCACTATAACGAATTAAAAAAAATATGACATAGAAAAAAACAATAAGACATTTGAGACATTCAAAGGCGGTCTGTTTTTGGAAAGGATACCAATTTTGGTTCGTTGGTATACTGTAACTAAAATTAAACACTATTCTTGGCATTTACTAGAACAGCGGTTTCCAATTAGGAGTAAGCCACGGACCCCTAGCTGAAAATAAAATACGACCGGGGACCCCATTTCTCCATGCATTTTTCATATATGCTCATATAAATACCCCTGCTTTCTGGGAATGTATAAGTCTCAATTTTAATTTAAAAAATGAAAGGAAAAAATAATTCCGAAATTAATTTTATAATTTATTTTTATTTTACACTGGTTTTACTAAGAATATGAACACACATTTTCCCAACAAATACATAGGAAAGATAGCACTGTACAATCAGAAGTGTAAGTGCTTTTATAGTTTCTTAGACTTGTACATTTAACACTCATTTATACACATTGAAAACGTTGTAATAGTCATTTAAGTTAATTACTGCACTGATTTTCGAACTGTATGGAAGGATGTGTGAAATCTTTTCTTTTTGGTCCCTGATCTCGTCCAAGTTTGTCTGCTAACGGTAAAGATCAAGGCGATGGCTAAAAGAAAGCACAACCATTGTATGTCCAAGAATTGTGCATTGGACATATAATTATTGTGCTTTTAGTCTGTTTCACGTAACAATAGCTGCAAAAAGGCTTATTCCCATCTATATGTTCTGAAAAACGATTCAAATAGCTTTTTCGGCAGTTGTGTTCCGTTACTTTGAACAATTAATCGAAATTCACTTATTTTCTCACCTTTTTTTCTTTGTGACTTCACGGACCCCCACCTTTTGGGAATCACTGTATTAGAAGATAGAAAATTGAACTTTAATATACATTGTTATCATTTTTGCACTTTGATGCTAACTGTTTATGTCAAGCTTGTTTTTATCTAACTGAGATTTAAAAAGAAAAAAAAGGCACATATTTAAAAAAAAATATATATTTTTCGAAAACTATTTGATGTGTCCAATGAAAGAAAGCTGACGGTCCGTTCAAGCAAACAATTGTGCGTAAAACGAAAAGCAAAGTTTCATGTCTCATAAACGTATACAAAATAAGATAACTTTATTTTTGATAGATTATCATCGTTCTTCCCGTACCACAACTTAGTACAATAAAAGTACAGTTTCGACCTAACATAAGGCTTTGAAATCTCTACTTCAACGAAGAGTGGACACTCGGTGTTTCCCCCTCGGATCCTTCATTTTAATTTAGACGAACCCTACCCACACCATAATGAAGCATAAGCTACAGAAGGTCATTGTGTACTTTTATAAAAGCCCTCCCACTATAATGAAGGGTAGGAGGATTTGGAACATTAGTTTCAGTTTAATCCCACGCGTTTTGAAAAGTAATATTTCTAAACAGTGCTATATATTCCTACGATGCGTGTAATCGTTCAAGATGTTACGTTGTTAAATTGTTGTCAGCCAACCATTCATGAATCATGCTTTCAACGATTGTCGACTGCATGATTCCCGCTTATTATTCGATTAGAGTTCTGCCTTTAAGCAGTGCCGACATCTCAAATCCCTCTGTTGCTGTGCGGGGATTCTCAGTTTCCGCTGGACAATGCTTTTGTCAACTGCCTTCTGGATATCTTAATGAATATGGATGCGCGACAGTGGAATGCAGTTCAATTGGGTAATGGGGCAAGAATTGTCTTCTTTTGATGCTGTCGTTTTGTTTCGTATCACGATTCACGAGGTGGCGCTTTTGAATGTGCAATGACGATGAAGAGATGAGGTTTTAACAAAAGACAGACAATAAGCTCAGAGCGAGGACCATGACACCAGCAGCGTAAGAAACTCAAAACTGTTATCATTATATCTGAATATGTTTGAAATGCGATTTGCTGAGAAGGTTTCAGGAAACTGCGTACAAACACCAGTGTAGAGTACGCAGAAAAAGTGTATGGATGCGTTATGGTGGGTTATTATATATATTAATGATTTTATGTGTACTGACAATTTGCCATCTACAGAGCAATGGGAGGGGTTCTGACCCCTTTCACCCCACCCTCCTGCCTACGCCACTGACCTACACTATAAGATTGGCTCTAGTTATTTGGCTGTCGGGTATAATGCTCATAAATACTGGTTTTAGCAAATCAACAAACAAGTTTCAGTGCGTTAACCAATCGGCTTATCGAAACCATGTAAAAAGTGACATCACAGAAGCCATTTAACCAGAGCAGAACTATAGACATAATTTATTACTATATCAATGTATAGTAGACACTAGATAAACATTTCCTCGCTGGGCCTACAAGTTATAAGTCGTTATAATGAAAAGTCGCTTTTATGAATTAAAAATAATAATAATAATAATTTAACTTGTATTCTAACTCGATTGGGACTTTCAGTGGTGTTCGTTATAACGAAGGAGTTGCTAAATCGTGGGGTCGTTATAAGGAGGTTGTACTGTACTTCAACACCTTTTTTGTCCTATTACACTGTAGAACGAGTTTTACTTTTAAGACTATTGTGCTTGTTCTGTATATCGTCAATGTAATTTATATGTATATTTAATAGGCGACACTATATTTTGTCACAGTCACTCCACTTAAAATATATAACCTATTTTTATGGTCAAGATGTCATTTGATAGGGAGAACTGTTGATGTGCCAAAATTTTAAAATATCAAGCAATTAATTAGTTTATTACGCTTTAAAGTTACGTTAGTTAGTTTATTACACTTAAACGCTATTTGCAATCTACATATCAGAGTTTGAACAACTCTAAAATGACTTCTTTGGTTTTCGAAATAAACCAATTAGTATTATTCCAATTAATTATTAATATACTGACCCCTTTACTTCTTATGTGAAAATATGATTTCCTTGTTAAAAATGGCACTCAATCATTTAATTAAGCAGAGAATTCTGTAGCAGTTGTTTATAGTTTCGCATTTCTCAGATAATAGGACTCTCGTTATATTTTACTCACCGCATTGAATGTATGAATTAGATGGCCCATTTCCACTCTGTATAATCCCGGCTGCTACTAAATTGCCCGCTTCAAAGATTCCTTCCAGTAAAACTAATTCATTAGCATCAAGTGTAACATACAAAGGGCAACTTCTGCTTTTCCATTCGCTTTTTTGACACCTCCGTATTCAAAAGCCCTTCTTTGCGTCTTCATTCAATCCTAATCCATCATTCGCTTGATCTGGCCCTCTGCATCCGTCTTTTCCTGCGGTTGCTGTTCCACGTAGAAACAATAACAGTCGGCACCCTGACATCTGGGCCTTGCAATCCGCCATTTGTGGCTACTTGAAAAGAGGGCACAGTGAAAAAAAAAAGTACGCTCGAGAAAATAACATTCCATTACATTTCCTGAAGAACCATGTAATTTTCTAGTTCTTAAGGTTTATTGGTGGGAAAACCAGCTCAATTAACTTCAATTTAAATTTTGATTTTTAAGTGTTTTCTTATAGCCAGTGTAACTTTAAACTATTGTGGATTTGTTATTTTAGGTTATGGTTGTATAGTTTGTCTTAGAGAACACAATAGTTGATATTGAAGGGTAACCAGGGGTAATAGGGTGGTTAAACAAAAACACTTTGATTATCTCTTATTTTTTTTTTCTCTGGAATTAAATGTGGCAACTCGAAATATTTTAATCTTTGGATTGGAATGAACTTTTATAGTTATATTTTCTGTCTCCATGTCATGTAAAATATTTTGTCGCAAGGATAATCGTTATTATATAAAATTACATTAAATGTTTCAGTTGTTCTGTTTAATATTAACTCGTATATAATTAATAGGTTAGTTCAGTGGTCGGCAAACTTATTAGTCAACAGAGCCAAATATCAACAGAACAACGATTGAAATTTCTTTTGGGAGACAAATATCAACAGAACATCGATTGAAATTTCTTTTGAGAGCCACATTTTTTAAACTTAAAACTATATAGGTAGAAACATTGTTATTAACTTAATTAGGGTACTCCTATGCTGGCTTTTGCTAAAATCGTCCACAATCTGATTGAGGTGCGTTCGCTGATATAAACTCCTTCCAACTCTTCTGTCCACACTCGTATTTCGTATATCTCCTTTCGTTAATCCTCTTTATATGTCCAAACTATCTTAACATATATTTCCCAATCATAACAATAACTGACAAACACTAATGTGAACCATGGTCTTGCATCTCCTTAGAAAGTTTGGTTAAGTCAAGTTTGTATGTTGTTGTTTTAATTTTTGCCACGAAGTTTCAACTCGCCCTCCCGCACGTGGTAATTTGTGGAAGAGCCACACTCAAGAGGCCAAAGAGCCGCATGTGGCTCGCGAGCCGCGATTTTCCGTCCACCGGGTTAGTTAATTGGCAAAACATATGTTTAAGGTTTAAAACGATTTTTAATAAGGAGCAGTAGATTTGAAATTCCGCTATATTTTAAAAATTCAGAACCTTTTGAATACATTTACATTAAAAAAAAAGGTTCTTAAAAAAAACCATATGCATTTTAATGATACAAATTGAATAAAAGGAAGTTATACAGTTTTTATTTGTTACGGAGGAAAGAAGCTACCGTTTTTCTTCCATGACGTCTGAAATAAATGCAGGTATAGAATTTTTAATCCCCCTTGCAATCATTTGCCGCCGTCTCTTTGAATCTAAAAGTATTTTTCACTGTCAACTGCAGGGCCCTGTCAACCCCAACCCTGCTTGCATCAGGGGTCAGGGAGGGGAACAAACAATGGATAAGACCTCCTCTTGTGGAAGGAGGCCCTCTGTTGTAGCTTTCACTCGAGTTGAGACAAGTGTTCCGTTCTGGACGGTTGGCGGAATACATAGGGGGCGACAGGTATGGGCCAACACCGACTCAAATACAAGGCCTTGCCTCTGATTTGTGACGTCATCATGAATAGGCTGGATTTCTCCTTCCCCGCTCTGTTTCTTCGCTTGAAGCGCTTGGTTTTTCGAATAGATGAATAAAATTTTTCTTTAGAAAATGAACTGTTACGTTGCCTAAACATTATTTACCTTAATTTTACATTTCATTAAAGATTTTTAAATAAATATGCCCAAAAAAATACTCACATTAGCATGAAAATAAAAGTATCAAAGATCAAATTAACAAAAATTCTTTATTGAACTGAGCGTTTATTTACAGTTATGCAATTTTATATTTTTGTACCCTTTCTACAACTTTGATCCCTTTTTTCAATGTCTCAATTTTTTTAGACTTTTTTTCAATTTAAATTTTTTTATATAATTTTTTTGCCTGCAATAGTTTTTTAATAATAAATTTGTAGCTAAAGTTAATATTAGTTTTAAAACACTCGCAGAACTATGGCCCGCTTCACATTGATCATCAACAACAAAAATTCATTACAATTTATTAATTCCAAAGTTTTTTCAAGCACAAATGAGCAGGTATCAGTTATTTATAAAAATTCGGTCTCTTTTTCTTTTAAAAGCAATTTTTGCATAACAATATAATTGTAACTTACAGCAATTACAATATATGCAGATGGGTAAACTAAACCACCTCTATCCAGAGATTCAATTAATTTATATTTATAGTTACATTTTAATGTCATGTCAATAATCATTTGTTTTGAACAATATTTATAATTTATTTTTTTCATCGCCTAATTAGCACAATAGCCGGAAAGGTATACAATAATAGACATTGAATTTTCAATGCCTTTAAATTCTTCCTGACGAACATTTATGTAAAAATCCGAAATACAAGGACTGCCAGTCTGTATTAGTAATAACGATATCACATACTTCACTAGTGTTTTTTTTTTTAAACCAGTGATGTTTTAATCCAATTTAAACCTGACATCTGCATGTTATCAATTTACATCAAAGAACGCAGATTAAATTATAAGCATAATCACACATACCATTCACGTAGGTATAGATTTTTCATGGGGGTGGTTCAGTAAATAAGTAACTTATTCTCCCCCCCCCCCCCCCCATTTTTTAAAAAGCTTATTAAATTTTTATTCAAGTAAACAGGAATACGTTGTCATATAAGTATCGAAACAGCTACATTTATAATTTTTTTTTCATGAAATCATTACCAATATTAGTCATTAACTATTTTTAAAATTAGTAAATATCACTCCCTAATTATGAAATAAATTTAGAGAACAAATTTACATTTTTAGATTCACTGTTTAAAATAATGTATGGATCCCGTTTTAAAATCTTTTCCCTTCGTCGCCAAAATTCAAAGGTTATATAATGAAATACGATGATGTCATGTTACGTTTATTTTGTGATAAAAATAACCTCAAAACATGTTTTTGAAGCCTTTTGAAAACTATTTTCCGGGATAGGACCCCCGGAAAATACCAGGTTTTTCCTCATGCAACTCAACAAGAAGTATTATACTAGAAATTGAAATGTTTCTAGTTTTTTATGATTTGTACAGGAACTCGATTTTTTTTGTTGACTTTCAATGGGAGGGGTTTGAACCCCTGAACCAACCCGTTACCTATGTGCCTGACACATACCCTTGTGTAATATGTAGGAGTAAAGTCGTTCCTGTGTGAATTGCACGAATCCATTTTCTGCGCAACGTCCGATCTTTAGGAAACGAAAACAGCTGAACTTTTGGTGTGTTCTTGTAATTTCCCTGACAATTGGGAACACAGCTTGTTTGTAAACCATAACTCAGATAATAAATAATAATCGCAGACTAAAACACCCGAAATTTTCACCCATTTTGAGAAAACAATGAAATGTGCGCTTAAAAAAAAGCAGCAAAATCTTCGACTCGACCCGCTTCCACGGCCTACTCATGATGACGTCAGCTCCGGAAAGGTCACGTGAGGCACGGCCTTGTCTTTGAGTCGGTGTTGTATGGGCTGTCTTTTAACCGTGACGGAGAATTCCATGACTTTTTACATGGACACGATCCGCTTCTTTTGTAGAATGGTTGCAGACATACGCACGATGCCTATTTTTGGGTAGCGAGTCGTCTTGTCTTGAAGTATTTGCGTTGCTGACTATTACCTTGTAAGTATAATGTCAAATGTCGTCATCCTAATAAAAAATCAGTTCCGTAAGTTGAACAGAATCGCGTAATGCACTTCGCATAACATTGAAATGATGCATTGAAATGATAGATAACTGCTTTGTGTCTTATGTGGTTTTACAGCTGTGTTTCAAAACGTATTGTAAATGGTTATGCAAAGGAGCATCGATTGTAGTCAGTGGTGCCGGAACTGGTATGGCAACTGCCATACCCACTTTCAGCCAAATAATGTGTTATAAAAAATATTTCGCAAATATTCTTATAGCAAAACGTCAGGTTTTTTTCTGGCCATACCTCCAAAAAATAAGTACCTGAGCCACTGATTGTAGTCTTAGTCTTATGCATACTTATATGTATTTTTACTTGAATTTGCGAATTTAATTATTTGCGGATGCTAATCATAGCCAAGGAAACTAGACTTAACGTCGAAAATTAAAAAAAAATGTTTTAAATTGTAATGTATTGGAGCATCGATTGTACATTCGTTTATTTAAATTAATACGTCCATTCGGTTGTTACTGGAGGTTCTAGACTTTCTTACAGATAATAAATAAAAGTAAAGGTTTTCGGGAGGTCGATAAAAAAATAATTTTGTATTAGTTTATTTACTATTAAAAACATCTAGCATTTTTGCCTTTTACGTCTTACCATTTTTATTTAATAGCTCACGACTGATCATTATAACAGGTCCTGGTACAGGACCCGCTCTTAATATACAGCTATTTAAATCATTCTCGAGCTAGACCCGAGACCTCGAAGTGTTTTGTTGTCTGGCAGTTTCTCCAGACAAAAGTAGTGTTCTAGAAACCCTTCAATGAGGCCCTGTAAAAGTGCCTCAGAGGTGAAGTAGCGGTGGGGATTTTTTTTTAAGTATACCTATTTGTTCGCAGGGGAGGGGATTAACCTAAGGGGGTCGGTCGTAAGTGCATTTTTTTTAAAAAGAAAGTTCTCAGTTGGGAAGAATTCGAAAATTACCCCCCCCGAATGCTTTTGCAGACTTGAAGATGATGATTTATCTCGTAGCGGGGTCCCCCCTCCCCTCGAACTCAACACGGCGTGAAAAAGCGTCGGGCAGTGTTTAGGGGGGCTCGTCACTAGCGTTTCAGAAAAACCATTGTCCGTGCTTTCGCAGTTTTTATATATTTTTTTAAGTATTTTTTTGTCTCTCTCTTATAAACCTGCATGTATCCGTTTCGGGATGGAATGTCACTTTACAATGCAGGTCAAGGCTTTGTAAGTGAATTTTTTAGAGAGAGTAAACAATGAATAACGTTAGACGTTTTTGTCGCAGGTGATTTAAAATTTCCTTGGTGTAAATTCATAAGGAAATTAGGTTAATGTGTGTCTGAATAAAGTGTAAATAATAGATTACTAGCAAAAGCCACCTGAGTTGACAGGAAATTAATCAATGTAAGTATAAACACATAGTGTTATTAAAAAAAAAAACTTAATTTCTACACGCTTTTATGAAACTCTGTTGTCTTCGTATCATTAAATCTTGCCATTCATTATTCACCCTCCTTCAAATATCGTCTTGAAACTTGGTACTTACGGAACTCTAATGACACTACTACAGTGGCGGCTCGCCCACTACAGCAAGTACAGCCGGGCTGCACCTAAATTCATCAAAAACTAAAATCAGATATTTTACTAATTTTTTTAAATGAAGATTATAATTGAAAATGAAATTTCTACGGTAGTAAACAAAATCTACGATAAATAGCAAACCTTTTTGCCGTAATGCACAATTCAGAAGGGAAAAAAACTTCAGTCAATGAAAATTGCAGCTAAAAAGCGAAGTCAGAAATCGGCTGCATCGTTGCCATGACAACCTTACGCGGTATGACTTCCCCTTCACGTTAAAATGAGGCTGTGACGTCACAAACGCAGCTCAAAAGGATTTTTTCAACTCTAGCTGTAGTTGGGAATTCTGTGAATTGATTGGCTCCCGTGTTTGAATCGGCGGGACGTGTGGGGAGGGGACCGAGTATTTTACTAGCATCTCTAGACCGCTTTGCCTGATGGAGGAAAAGCCCCTTGGCTCGATAATTGTTTCAGCTTTGGCGGTATTGATAAGTGCTGTTTCGCAACCCTGTGGAAGGAATGGCTGTTGAGGGAGTGAATGGGAGCAATTCGATGGACAAATGGATTTCTGAATTATTTTAATTATTTTGGATTCACACTTTTATCTTTAATTTTTGATTTTATTTTTCAACAAACAGATGTTTTATATGACATTCTTCAAAAAAAATCTTTAGATATAAATTATTGTCTTCAGCAAGTCAAGGTAATTCAGAACATTATAAGACAAAACCATAATGAGAACACGTTCAAACGTATTTTTGAAATTGCGAATTCGAAAACAGAAATTGTTTTCAAAAAACAAGATGACTTCCGAACTCACGAAGATGTGTTTAAGAAATTTAAAATGTTATATTTTGAAATTTTGGATACCATAATAATGGAATTTGACGTAAGATTTAAAGATAGCGAATGTCTATATTTTTTTTGTCTCGCCGATTCCTCAAAGATTGAGGATTTTTCGATAAATATCCCAGAAATGGCTTTTGAAAGTTTGAAAAAGTTGTTTTTTTTGGGGGGGGGGGGGGGGGGGGGTCACATGATTTCGGCTGCACTAACATTTTCGATACGGGCCGCCACTGCACTACTAATATAGTGTCATAGTAATTAGTTATTAATAATGTACACTAATAAAAATGAATTTGATTTTATATTGAAAAATTAGACTGCGACAAGCTTCGAATATAACCTGAATACATATGGAAAAATGAGTCTTCAGCGAGGACAGTTTCACAGAGAGCATTGCGGATTAATATTATCGAAGACAACCTAAGTTGAGCCTAAAGCAATTACATGTCATAACTTCCGCTTTAGGTTCAACTTAGGTTGTCCCCGAGAATAGCATTATTTGAGATTATTTATAAAAATATAGATTTTTATTTGGTTTATCTTTAAATACCATAAAAATGTTCAGTGGTAGATGTAGAATGCTCAAAAATCGAACAAAACCCTATAAATTACAGTATATGGCTCTTTTATAGCCCGGACATGTTGCAAACCATCTAATAAACAACTGGAAAGTTCTACACAACTCCACCCAATTGAAACTTGTACGTTCCGCATACTTTTTCAATTCCTTCAACGTGAAAGCAGAGTTCAATATTGCGAAATGCTTCAGGAATTTCCGCATTTAGTGGTTTTTGGTTAAATAAATGGCGTCCTAAGCAGATCCATAATTCTTTTCCCAAGAGACGTTTTCTCCTCCGCTGGGATTTATGGTTCTAATTCTAGCCACTTCCCGTTTCCGCCCGAGCATTCTTCAGTGTTTGGGTCTTGGGGTGCAACGGGCTTTTAACTTCAGCCGCTTTTGAGTAGCATGAAGAAGAGCCGCGAACTAAGCTATTTGGGTTTTATTCCCGCTTTGCACGAAAATATTGAGTTTTTATTTATTTTAAACTTTTTTTTGTTGCCCATCTACAATAATAAAATATCATACACTGTGTTACGCATTTAGGGTGATCCATTCCAACGCCTATAACTCCGCGATGGACCTATCTTGATGAAACTTGACTATAGTATATCGGAAGGTTTTTTTATTTTGTGTTATGTTAAAAATGAACTGAATTATTACAACTTTCTTCTCTTACCTCACTTTGCGTTTAGGAGCTCCTCTTTACTGCTTCGTCACACCTATTTTATATTTGTATGCACATAACTTTACTAAAAGCATCGTTTTGACATTGAAATAAAAAAATATAAAATAATAATGAGAGAACGATCCCATGATGTTCACATTTCATAGATTGTTTTGATGAAAATTCCGAATTTTCCTTCTAAAATGACATTTTTAACGTAGTATTTCTAAGATGCGTCGCTTGAATTAAGATCGTGCAAAAAAACAGGTAAAGCGGCATTGTTTTCGATTAAAAAAAATATTTCGATTTCTGAAATGTTTTAGGGTCCTAGTTCGAGAATGTTTTTGTAATCGGTCTGTGCCGTGTATATCCATATGTAAATTGAAAAATATTAAAGAAATATTTGATTTTTTTTTAACGGACAGTGTCACTAATCAAAGTGACAAATATTACGTTACATATAATAAGTAAATACCCCACATTGTTTAAACTATTGTATTTGAACGTAGAATTATACTTATTTTTATATGAGCGTATTATGAATAGTACCAGGGGACCGAGCCCAGCTCGTTTGCATATTTTATTACTTAGTAATATTTCTAATGCATCGAATCAAATGCAAATGTTTTGAAATGTCCATATCAATAATTAGACGTTTTATAATATATTTAATCGTCTAATAATGTCTTAATTATCGAAATAAGTTAAGTTCTTTAAAATGCTCATACGATTGGTTAGAAGTGTCAAGATTACAAAGATACCGTAACAATTCTGCAAAGGTAATTTAAATTAATATTTTTAACGATCCTGAGCGTCTAATACGACCATTCGCACAATTGTAGCACAAAGATGTTTTCGTTTGCATGCTAAACCCTGATAATATTATTGTTGTTCAATATTTTAAGTAACAATTTTTAACGATATTTGCTTTTGTCTAACTCTGGAATAACTGACTGGATTTTTAAATTATGTAAAGTACTTTTTGTTAATAAGAAAATTATGATAACGAATATAAAATTATTTTTTGCTACTGCAAAATTATTTCGGCAATTTTTTTTTATCTTTAACCTGCATTCATTCAACCTTTAAACAGCGTTTCATATTCTTATTAATTGTTTAATCAATAATAAAGATTTTTTACTTATTTTGAGTAATTTTATGTGTTATTCGGAATTCATCGTAGTGATGAAAGCAGTTTTATCTTTAATTTAGTAAAAAATAATTTAATTTTACCAATTACAAAAATTAAATTTGTTGATTTATTTTTTGTTGAATTTGTTAAATTAAATTTGTGGCTGTTGTTAGGAATATTTCATAATTTTGAAGAGGTTACAGAAGAAAAGGTTCTATAATATAAAACTTGTGTAGGTGGCTAGTAGTATGGGTCCTGAAAAAAATAGTTACTTCGAACAAATTTTTATTAACAAAATATTTATTAGAAGTAACACGATTAAAATAATTAAAAAAACATTTACAGTTTATTTTTACAAATGGTTTTAAATTAAATTAATTTCCCTGTGTGTATATTAAAACTTTTTCTTTCAAGGGCTTAGATTACTATGTACATTTCAATTGAAAACTTTTAAACTGTTTTTCCTTTGTTATATTGTAGAGTCTCGTTACTCATCTAAATATCTGCTTGAAACTAAACATGCTTACGGAATGCGAGAAAATGCCGACAACAATTTCATATTTAATTAGGCAGGTGCTTTCGAAAAAATATTTCAATAAAGAAGAAGAAATATTTGAAATAACAAAGTAAATTAATTTTAAAACACATTTATAGTAAATGTCAAATTTATATTTAAAAGTGATTTTAAATTTTGTTAATGAAAAATGTAAACTCTTTTTCCGTTGTTCTATTGTAAAATCTCATTACTCATTTTCAATCCCTCTCTGCTTGAAACTAAACTTACTTACGTAATTCGTGAAACAGTTCATTATTAAATTATTACTAACTAATACAATTTAATATCGAGAACTATTTCATATTAAATTAGATAGGGTAAGAATTGACCTCGCGCAATTTTTCTACGCAATGGTCATAGGTAATAGGAATGTTGCTGTTACATTCAGAATGTGACAAATTTACTGATATCACTTTTTCAGAAAAAAAATTAGCATTTCAAACTATTTAACTTTTTCAGTAATTATTTACTCATTAGAATGTAGAATAAATAACAAACCATGTTTATAGACACTAAGCATGACGTGGTCTCAAGATTAAAATTTTGACGAATTAACAAAAACGTATGGTCGATTAGCCTCTGTGATTGGTGAATAACAAACCACGTGGGATCCATCAACCAATAACATATGCGCATGAAGTTTCTTATATCTTTAAAGACGTCATGTTAATTACAGCAGAAAGCAGTGCAAAGTGTCCACAGTAAACAAACGCAAATTTTTGGAAACGTTTCATTTTTCAAAATTTCTAAAAAAAATATCTTCAAAACTGTTAAACTCACAAAAAAAAATTCAGTTTCTCGTTTAATGCTATCAGTAATATGTATTTATAAACAATTGGGAAAATAAAAAATATCAAATACCGATAATGTATAGAACAAAACCGTTTTTTAAATGTATAAAATTATTTTTTTATCTTTATAAATAGTGCGCAAAATTAATTTAACAAATCTTCTTTTAGTTAATTCCATTTGAATATAAAAGCTTAAAAAAGTATTTTTAAACAGTTGGTAAAATAAAATGTATCAACTAACAATATAGAACAAAGTTTAATTTTAAAAGTAAATAAAAATTCCATGTTCTATTTGTGGATATACATAATCCATTTTACATGGAATATAAACAAAACCTACATGGTTTCCCTAACGATATTTTCTTATACGGTATTTTAAAAACTTGCTCTTGTGTATTCCGCTTATGATGTCACGCGCATAAACAGAGTAAAAAATCACAGGATTAAATATGTTCAAACTTCGATTTTAATAGAAAACTTATAGCATTTGGTAGACGAAAAAGTCATTTAGTAGACGAAAAAGTCACGTTATTAGAATATGTTTTTTCTTTATTTGAAAACGCAAACGATTTTCCAATTCTAATTTTAATTTACTGATGTTTCATTTGTTTATTTATGAGAAAAAAAATACTTTATTTTAGAATAATTAGTAAAATAAAAATATTTCATAAAAATATTTTACACGTTTTAAATTAAAATTACATATGACGAATTAAATAACGTTTACTTCGTTTATTTATGAGAAAAAAATAACACTATTTTAGAATAAAAACTCAAATAAAAATATATCATCAAAATATTTTACACGTTTTAAATTTAAATAACATATGACGAATTAAATAACGTTTAGCGGTTATTGCTAAATAACCTATTAACTCATACGCAATGAATAATTTGCAATGGAAAGAGTTAAATAGAACTTTTAATCTACTTATTTCACCCTCTAAATGAAATTTTTCGAAGATGAAACCTATCACAATCGAATTTTTACCCCGAAAATTGGTAGTACATCAATTTTCGTGAAAATCGTTAGAGCGGATTTGGAGATTGTGCAAACAAACAAACGAACAAACAAACAAATATAGTGACATTGCTCGTTTAATAGTATTAGATAGATATCACAATCGAATTTTTACCCCGAAAATTGGTAGTACATCAATTTTCGTGAAAATCGTTAGAGCGGATTTGGAGATTGTGCAAACAAACAAACGAACAAACAAACAAATATAGTGACATTGCTCGTTTAATAGTATTAGATAACAAGCGACTCAAATATATAAACAATTCTGTTATTTATTAGTATTTACGCTTAAGTGTTTTAGTCAATAAATAAGTCTTGTCCACGCTTGGTCGCTTAGCTAATGGATTTGCGTAACGCTTTCCTTTATCGTGTTTTGGAATACATGTTATTTGAAATGATTTTTTTTTTTTATAAGTTCCTTGCAATTTGAGAAAGTAATGTCGAATTCGTTTCATTTCAGACTCGAGAGCTACAAGCAATCGTCGCCGAAATGTGCCCTCACTTTTCGTCGATTAGTTAGTGATGATTGCTGATGACACTGAACAGTACCATCACTGGTACAATGGTAAGTGCACTTTTCAGTTTACGCGATCTTCAGTTTCGAAATTGACGAGATGTTACAAAGTTGTATTTTCTAGAAATTCGGTTTTACAGTTTCCCTGTAACGACGAAACAGGAATTCCTTTTATATATATTTGAAAGCTATTTCAAGTCGTATATCAAGATAAATATAAAATTTCTTAAACGCATTTCGGAATAAAACAATTTTTTTCCCCAAAAAAACATTATTAACTAATAATTAAAACCCATAAACATTATTAACTAATAATTGAAACCCATAAACATTATTAACTAATAATTGAAACCCATAAACATTATTAACTAATAATTGAAACCCATAAACATTATTAACTAATAATTGAAACCCATAAACATTATGTGTCTATGAACAAGCTTATTAGTTAAATGATGGTTTGAATTTGACGACGATCACGACAATGGCAGTTATTATTATTATTTTTTACCAGAGATTTTTTCAATATTTTTGTGGCTATTGTTACACAAGATTTTAAAGTATAATTTAATTATCTGTTATATTTAAAAATATAAAGCAATAACATATGTTTCGATAGCTTTTTTTGTATTCCGAAAGCCGGAATGTTCCAATTTGATGACACCAAAAGAATAAAATTCAGGAATCGATACAGTAAATATCAATATTGAGTTTAATTTAAAGTTAAGGAAACAAAGAATGAACTCTATATATATGACGTCATATTAAGGATAAACAAAAGCAAGTATTTTACATCACTTGGTGTAAAAAAAATATCGTCTGTTATATTCGTGAGTGCGTGCTTCTTTTTAATTCACCAATGCAAAATGCATTGTTTGTTCTTAAACATTTAATCTCAACAGCTAATCGTGCACCGTGTAAATTTGTTTAAAGTTGTAAAAATACATCAATCGATACAAGAATACAAATATAAAAGGTTAATAACTTTTTTTTAAATAGAATAAATATTCGGTGTTTGTATAGAGAAAGAGATAAAATTAAAATTTTAATTATAAATTCCACGTAACTTAAAAAAAAAAAAAAATTCCACTATACAATTCTCCGTGAACTTTCTTATCGCAACACAGTCGGCAATGTGTTCTTCTTCAGACAGCTAATCGTATACTGTCCGATGAAAACCGAGCATTTGTCTATGTATATGTTGGTTTTTCTCTTTTCTTGCTGGCAACGACAGACGAGTCTGAGATCTCACGGGAGTATTCCTTCCTCGAACAAACAGCAAACAAATAAATCTGTGATCTGACTTGAGCGTTATCTGTTTGATTATCCGTGTTTATTTTATCCGCTCCTTTATACCGACTGTTTTTGTTATCTGGTGAGAGGATGGTAAAATGCCTTTTTCGTTTCTAGTGCAGCTATCATCAGCCCTTCCTCAAAAGAATGCGCCACTTGCTATACATTCAGCTGCCCACCATTTTCTCCATTTATTAGTTTGAAAAAAAAGTTTATTCAGCACTTTTGGAAATGCGAAAATATGTCGTTAAACTATTGATTAACTCTTGGTTAATATATCAAGTAAACCTGAGAAGGAAACAATCAAAACGTGTTTTGTCACATTAAGAAAACGCAATAACTTCTCCTAAATGACTTGAATCGTGTACGAATTCCAAACTTTTCACATTCATTTCAATGGGACAACGAATGAAATAGGTCAGTTCTATAAATTCGAAGGCGAATTTAGTTATGTAATAATCTATGTTTTATAGAAATTTAGGTCGAAACATTCTTTAAACGCTTGTTCCTCACTTACATAAAACCTTGTTTTTGTAATTCTCTTAGATATATGTTTATTTTGTACTTACAGTAAAACGTAAATGACAAAAACAGGGATTTTTACAATTTTGATAGATATATAAATATAATGCGAAGAACCTTACCATTAAAAGGGAAAGTTTCTGTGTAATTCGTTTTTTTTTTATGGTTATGGATGGTTAGGAAATATTTTATCCTGAAACTTATTTTATGTATATAAATTTTATACTTCACCTTAATTAATACGCAAAAATATTTTATCCTTGAATGTATAACAACATAGGTCTTATGATCAGAGCAATGATAGGTTTTTGTATAACATTGACCCCAAATTTATTTACCGCTTGACTCGCCTAATATTATAATATAAATGTTTAAATATATTGAATAAAATACGATTTTACAGTCGTTCTGATATCTGACCGATAAATAAACTGATTAACACAATTTTTTAAGTACTTGTATTATCATTTATAGTTTTGGTGCGTTTTGTGTGTTTCTTTTAATTTGTACAGTAATTAATTAGATAGGCAATTTAAAGAACAGTCTCTTACTATGGAAACATTATTTTTAAAACCGTGCAATTTCATATTTGTGTCCTTTTTAGTTTTATATTTTTCGCAAATGATTTCTTCTCAACTGTGTTGCGGAGCCCCAGTTGCTCAGTTGGTAAGGCGTTCAGCTACTAATCAGAGGATTGGTGGTTCGAATCCGTGAAATGGACTTGGCATAGAAAATTAAAAAAGTATTGATCTTGCGATCGGAGGGTTGCCAGCTTCGCTACAAAATACTAGAAAGTCATCCAGAATATCCGACAAATTATACTGGCGTGTATACGGGACTGGTGCACGATAAATCTGATCGGGGTCCAAAGTCCCTACGTCTATTGAAGGCGTTTGGTGCCAGTTCAGGTGTTTCCTCGTCATCTGACCATGGTTCTAAAATAACGAAGTGCATGTATGAATGTGTATGTGTTCCCGGGTCTTTCCTTCGAGATTGACCCCGAATCTTCGCCAATAGCCTACTGTGCAGCTCTAGTGCGACGTTAATTAACAAAACCAAACCGTGTTGCGCTTGAGCAAAATAAAGATTATAAATCGGGCACTGTTTAAGGATTATGTCTAAATGTTGCCAGAAAATACAAACACCACTCGCAGTGTTTAGTTATCATTGTGAATATATATTTCCTCAACATTCTTGAAATAAGTTTTTATTAAACCTGATTTATATATAAAAAAAATATCCATGATTCGATTCATTAAATTAATGGGATTATTATTTTCCAAGGTGACCCTAATCCTAAACTCCATCACGCAACTGTATCTTCCATTGCAGTGCCAAGCATTAAAATAAAAAACTGTTGACTTCGTAACACCTAACAGACTGCGTGGCAGCCGCCGTTAGACCCACAGAAGAGAGAAGGAAGAAAAAGAAATAATCGTCATTGAAGATCGGCTAATTGGGAATTCAGGAACTGATCGTGACTCGGAGCTGCGCATGCTAATGATGACCATGCACTTGTTTGTCGCGCACTTTCCAAGTGTCGGTACCCCCCGAGGCACCAATGACCGTCTTTGGGTTGGGTCCGATGGGTTGGGACCAGTTCGTGTGGGTGTCCGGTGTGTGGAAAGGTACCATCGATATTGTGGAAAGGAAGCAGTCGAGAAAGTACCTTATAAATACTGCTGAGCTGAAAGTCTAAAGAGCAGTCTGTTTACTGAATAAGCCTGTGAAGCCTAGGCTAACGCTTTTCGAGAGGCCCCCCAAATCATGCATATTATATAAATATTTAACACGCATAATACATCTTGCTGCTAAATTTACCTTAAAATAATTGCATAAATTATTCAGGTTTCCCACGCACTTGGAAAACAGGAACAATCTGGAATTGACAGAGAAAATAGCCTATAAGAAGTCAAAGAAAATGAAAAAATAAAAATTCCGGAAAAGTCAAGGAAATTTTCTAAAAATGTTAACCATAAGTGCTGGTCATATTCTGTTTACTTTCATTGATGTAAAATCATAAAAATGCTAAATTTTCGATTTTGCATACTTTACTAAGTTATTATTTTATTTACAAGCACTTTATTTTTTCCTAGCTTCAAGATTAATATGTGAAAAAAAATTAAATTCTCGGTTTGAAATTTTAAAAAAATATTCCGGAAAACCTGGAAAAGTCACGGAATTTTTATATAAATATTGGTGGGAACCAGGCACGTAGGTATAGATTTTTCATGGGGTGGTTCAGTAACTGAGCAACGGATTTCTTTAAGAAGGTTATCCCTTCTCCCTAATATTAACAAACTATTTCCCCCTCCCCCGCCATTTTTTTTAAACTAATGAATTTTTATTCAAGTAAATAGAAATACGTTGGCATATAAATATCGAAACAGCAAAAGTTATCATTTATTTTTTATGAAATCGTTTCCTATATCAGTCATTAAATATTTTTAAAATTAGTGAATATCACTCAGAAAATTGAAATAAATTTAGAGAACAAATTTAAATTTTAAGATTCTTTGTTTAGAATAATATATTACTTTGGTTACAACTTGTTTATACGGCACCGTTTCGCGATCTTTTCCCTTTGCACCGAAATTCAAATGCTCTATAATGAAACACGATGACTTTATGTTACGCTTTGTTTGAGATTAAAATGCCCTCAAATCATACACCAGATTTTCAAAAAATACCAGATGTTCCCTCATGCAATTCAACAAGAAGTATTATACTGGAAATTGAAATTTTTCTAGGTTTTTAAAGTATTTTTATGAATTTTACAGTAATTCGATTATTGATTTTTTTTTTCTTCTTGACTTTCGATGGGAGGGGTTTGAATCCCCTAAACTACCTACGTGCCTGGTGGGAACCCTGATTGTTGTGTTAAATTTGTTCGAATATTGGAAAAAATCAGAACATTAGGATAATATAATAATATTTTTTTATAAAAAATAAAATTAGTAATTTTTTATACATTTGTATAATTAGTGCGAATGCAATAACGCATTCGAACACTGTTTATTAATTGCACGGAGGTAAGAATGAGTTAACCTACTCTTACCTCCATGACATGATTGTTTCTTCTAATCAAATACATTAATCCTACTTAAGCCTTACCTAATTAAATGAAGCTATCGATAATCATTGTGGTACCATTTTGCGAATCGATGGCCATCCTTCGTAATTGAAGCGTTTTTTTTTTTAATTTCCTCGTCCATTTCTCTCGGCGTGGGACGATTTAATTCGGATTCACCTTCGAAATTCTACACCTAATCGAGTGAACAGCCTGCGCATTTCGCATACTGATGTCATCGCACACCCGGTAAATTTATGGCTGTTTTTCGTATTTTCTTTCTCTCAGAAATGGTCGCGGTGAGCAATTATAACCGCTATATGCAAATTAAGGGTTGCTGCGCCTTTCATTTCAGTTCATTTTGAGGAACGTCACCCGATGACGTAATATGCGGATGGAAGTTTGGTATTGTAATTACGTGCTAAACAAATACGCGATAATTATCTGGAATAATTTTGTGCCATTGAACTGAGAATCGATCCATTTATCGTGAAGTTAAAATTACCAATTTTTGTCATTAAAAAAAATATTGTTGAGAAAATAGTGCTTATTGACCTACTTAATTTTGGATTTTTTTAAAAATATATTTTTATTTTGTATTCACATCGATAGCTGTCATTATCATCCCCAGAAAGAAATAGCGACTTCATAGATAGGTTCCAGTGTTGTACCTCCACCAAGTTGTAAAATAGGAAAAACGACGATCCAAAATTGTGTAAAGATCAAAATGGTGTGTTTATCTATGAGACATAAACATAGTTTTTCGTTTTTTTCCCAATCACTCCTATTGAATTGTCAGCGTTCTTCCCCATAAACTCTTCACATTATTTGTGAATTCAACAAATTTCGAACAAATTAAAAATTATAAAAAAAAATTTCGTATAAAAATGTCGCGAAAATAATGCCCAAGTTTTAACCATTCTTAATTTGTGTTTTTATAAAATCTATATCCTCTAGAAGGTTTGTATTTTGTTTTTGCATCGTGTTTTAATTTCGGAAATTTGCAATTGTTCATTGATTATTTGCGTCCGATTTTATTACTTATTTTAAACCATACAATAAACCATACAATGGAATAAAAAGATGACGACATATTTAATATTTTTAGGGAAATGCAAAATTGAAAATATATAAATACATATTTACAATATATAAATACTAGGAGACTCCGCCCTCTGCTCCGCTGAATCTCCGCCTACTATATTCTTTCTAACTTAAGCTGACATCATTAAAATAATTATTCACCAATAAATTGAAGGGGTTAATCGTCAAAATGGCTTGCATAAAGACAAAATACAAATGCGGACGCAACAGATTTTTGTAACTGATGTTGCCATTCTGCGTAGAGAAAAACAGCGTTTTTTCAATCACCGCGTAAGAAAATTATATATATAGATAGATAATGAGCACCGGAACAAAAATACGACGACATACTCAATATTTTAAAAAAATGTCATTGAAAGCTCTTAAAATACATCGAAATAAATATAATAAATAACCTGCACATTAGGAACAAATTCAAACATAGGAACAAATATAAACAAAAATTCTAGACTTTGAAATAAAGTTCCTATTTATTTTAATTAAAACACCTGGAATCGTTTTGTTCATTATTTTAGGGATAACAAATTAATTGGAAACTCTTGAAATGCATCAAAATAAATATAACAACCAGCGAATCATAAAATAATATATCAACACTTAGAAATAAAATTCCCCGTTTGATTTTAATTCAAATGTTATTTTAAAACTAAAACCAAAGATAGATTCCGAATTGTTTGACATTCTTGATTTTCGCAACTAGATTAGCATGTATTTTCTCTGTCTCCGAAACGGGGTCAGCTGAAGCAGAAGTGCTGCAGGTAAAGCGTGACTGACCCAAAGGAGTTGGGAAGGATCAGTCACGGTGGAGGCCAAAGAAGCCTTGTAATCGCTGGTTTACAGGACAGATTAGCCATCGCTTTTTGAAATAGATTCACTGCTCTCCACGCCCTATTCCAACAGTTTTTTTCTTCCTTTCTCTTTATAATCCATAGCGTGTTTGGCTTTGTTATCCATTTAGTGTATATATCCGTGTTGGTGTGTTTTATGGATTTTTATATATATAAAAAGCTTCTTTTCAAGAAAGCATACTGACAGGTTAGTTGCGGTTTACAATGGAATGCACTTTTTTTTTTATGTTTGTCCGAATTGAATTTTTATAATGGAATAACTTTTGCTTGTCATTGTTGTGCAGTTGATGCAAAATGTGATAATTTCTACAGTGACGACTCTAGAACATTTTCTAGATGATGCGAGATCTCCTAGTTACGACCCCACATTTCAGAACACCTTCTATGCAGTCGGTTAACCGATTAATTAAGCGACATATAGGCTACATTGCGTCTATTAATAGTAATTATGATAATTATTTTGGTTAAAAAAACTTTACTTTATAAGTAGGGTTTTTATTTAACATCAAATCTCAATTACATAGAAGAAATTCAATATACTATTCGACACCTTTATCGATCTAGCACTGGCAAATTTCTGTATTAGGTCGAAATAATTTATATTATGTGCAATATCGTTTCAATGCATATAATTGATAAATCCGAAAGCCTTTCCAAACATATTAGTCGAACGTAAATAAGTTTTGATAAGTTTTAATTATACTAAAACTTCATTCACCTTTACCACACTCGTTCAACTGTGTTACCCTTCGAGTATGGATCCTTCATAGTAGAGAAATCATAATGTTATAAGCTCGCTAACATCAAAGTGAGGCCAACATGTATGGCCTCAGACACGTGGTTAAATACGTCATTCCATTCATAAATTTTCACTGTTACACATTTCCCAATTCAACAGCCAATCGCGAGTATTTTTTAATTCATAATTTTGAAAAGAAGTCACGTGTCTGAGGCCATTCGGTCCGAGATGTTGGTTTCACGATTATGACGTCATATTCGCTCTACTACAGTCCATTCATGCTCGAAGGTCGCACGAGGACCGCTGGTGAATGTCGCTATACCTCCCGGACCTATTTTATATAAAACTTTTATTAGAAAAATTACCATAAATATTCACGTTTGGGAGAGTGTTTTGGTAAATTTTTCTCTGGCAGCGTTTCTTTTTGGATAAGAATGTAGTAGATAGTGTAGGCACGTTCATTCATTTCAGCTCGTCTACTAATCTGCCCTTGCTGACTTCGCACTTTGAGATTCCGAAACAATCGTCTAGTTTTTCAGTTTACAGCAGCCTGTCATTGGATAATGGAATGCTGTTATCAGCTAAAAACCGATTGTGGTAACTTTTCGCTTATCATACGAAATTCGACTCGTTTCAGCATGTGACAAATTTCATTCATGAATTTTTCTACTTGCAAGAATTTTTCAGATTAGAAAATGAAATCCATAATATATATCTCCTATAAAAGAACTTACAGATGGAAATAATGTTACAAATGGATCTCGGGAAAATTAACTTAATTGTAAAATACAATTTGATTAAAAAATTTTAATCCGAAAAAATGTTAAATGTTGACTACAAATTTTAAATTGAAATAATTTATATATTCCCTTTAACAAGAAAATTTGCCTTCATCCTTAGTCCGGCGTTATATTTTGCATACACAATAAAAAAAAATATTTTACTTGATTCCATGAAAATAAGCTAGATTAAAAAATATATTAAAAGAATAAGTAATCGAATTTTGAAATTATCTATATCGATTTAGCTTCGTCATTGTAAACGTTTTTCTGCATGGTGTCTTGTCTAAGAAATTAACATCAAGCAACCCAGTTTTAATATAAACTATCGGAGCTCATTTTGTGGTGGCAAATGATGTAGTGATATCATCTTAATGATGTATATCGAGTCATTTTCATATATAACGGCCAAGTTAAAATATTGTTTTACCTCGTGTATCGTAATATAAATATTATTGTTTTAGATAATTAAAAAGATGGAAGTTGGTAGTTTCCATCTTTATTTTCAAAATTATATTAAAAAAATGGACTCGAATAAATTTTTACTTACAGCTGTCATTAATAATTTATAGGGTTGTAAAAATAGGCGATATCACTCGTGTATTCTTTTAGTCATCCAACCGCATTTCAATTATTCAATTCCTTCAAAATCGATTTCGGTCAATACCGATGTTAGTGCAGGATCAGCACCAATGTTTATTAAATTTAAATTAAGTAAACAATTATTGAAGGAAAATAAAATACTATTACTTGAGAATAAGATTAAACACTATAATTAGTTCCAAATAAGAATGTAAGACAATGATCTAAATCCACGCCGATCAATACTCACCGACTATTTGCATTACAAAGTTTCTGCAGGCATTGGGTTATTCGTTTAATTGATTATTTTTTTTGTGGTCAAGACGCATGTTTTTGTATCTATGTACATTAGACTGCACGATTTTCCTTTCAGAATATTCCAACGAGTACATGGCATTTACCCACCTGTTAATTAATTTCGAACTTGGGTAGTTGTTATTCTAATTCGACGAGACGAGACCGTCTGCTTTTATAATCACCGTGTTCTGAATCATCTCAGATCTAGTATTATTCTTTCTTTCTTTTTCTTTTGAACAGGTTCATTCCAAATTCGAACTTTCTCGACAGGGCGGAGATAGAATATTGTTCGGGTAAAATGTCGTAACGATTCCTCATTAAAGAGCGTAACGAATTGACCCACATATATCGCAACCTGTAATTATTCGATGCTATTGCCTCTTTTAGGCAGGCGATTTTTTGAATTTGGCATCGCGAGTTCAGGGTCTTTTATCTTTTTTTACGATGGGGTCTTTGCCTGTCGCCAATGTCTTTTTCTGGCACGCGATCGCCCCTGTGGCTAACCCTCTAGCACCATCCATTGAGATTGAGGTGTGTTATTAGTTTCTTCGTGTTGGCAATAGGCGGGGAAGAGTCTGTTTAATGAGTTTTTAGACGTCAGTTGCTTAGCAACCGGCGTTTTTATGAATGACAGGCTAATATTTTCGGTATGGGGGCCCCTTTATAAGGTTGTAGCTGGTCTAATTAAGGGGCCCATTGCTGCTATTGTAAAAATACAATGTCCATTTGTTCGTTTGCAGTTATTTTATAAAAGTTAAGCATTGAGTCGAAAAACCATTAACAAAAATTATATTGGGCAAGTCAGAAATTCAGTGTGAAGTAATGTTTGATTGTTGTAAAGTTGGTTTGAGATTTTACTTGTATGCAATAAAGTATAAAATATTTAGTTACATCAATTTTGTGAATTATTGCCATTTATGTGTGCGCCGCTATCGAAAAAATATGTGTAATCGGGGTGGCAACATAACCTGGAAAACCGGGAAATCATCATGGAATTTTTTAATTCTGTTCTGGAAAAATCTGGGAATTTTTCAAAATTTCACAAAAAATCAGGGAATCAGCAAATTTGGATCATTAAAACGGCAATTATCGTTTATTATGCCCTTTATTCTGGGCAGTTTAGTTTTCAATATTTCCTTTTAGTTCAGAAAAATAATTATATTATATAAAAAAAAGCATGGTTATGCACATTTTCAATTTTATTTTTGTAAAAATGTGAACCAATGCTGGTGGAACAAGCAAAGAGTTTTGGACTTAAGATTGAAGCATTATGTGAGGGGCTAATGAATATGCGATTTATTGAAGTTTGGAATAGGAAATATGAAGCATATAAAACATTTAAAATTATCTCCAAAAGAAGTAATTGTCTTGCTTTTTTTGCATTATCTGCTTCCAGAGAACATGTTTAATTACTAGTATGCCTGTCGCAATTGTATAATTTGTGATGTATCCATAAATTATTATTTTAACTGACAATAAGTATTCCTTATAATTTTTCATTTATAATGCAATATATTTATTGTATTATTGTAGCGTGAATACTTTGTTTCTATACAAAGCATGTTATGCAACATTTCTTAATGTAATTGTAAAATCAGGAAAATTTTTGTGACACCATAATGGAAATCAGGTAACTTTTTTGGCAGAATTTTGTTGCCACCTTGTGTAATTTTTACAAAACTTCTCTGTTTTAATGAATTAAATTTTAATATAGTCTGACAAATAAAACCAATTAACATCGTTTAGCCTAAATTATGTAATTTGTTGTGTTTATTAATTATCAAAACGTCTTTTTTTTATTATTTGCACATTCCCTTAAAAAATTTATTAAAATGTAAGTAAAAATTCAATATCCCCCCAACCCCCCTATAATTTTTAATTTGCTATGTCAATTTTTTATATAATCAAAAATATATATGTTTACAGAGATGCAATTAAAAATAGTGTAGTAAATGTTTTTTTCCCTTAATGTCAATTTTTATATAATTGTAGCCATATCTATATCTCTACTAATTTGTAACATATTTCTCAATTGTCTTTATTTTGTTCAGTTTTGTTTTTCACATATTTTTCCACTCTAGAATAATTCAGGTTACCTCTTTTTAAACGTTTGGCAATTTGTTGAGAAACCAGACCAAAATCAAAATTTTCTTGAATTTCAAGTGTTCTAAAATTAATTAATTTATTTCTCTGCAGACTTGCCTTCTGTGAAGAAGCAGCCAATCATGTTGGAGAGTACCCTCTGCCCCACCTGTTGTACCCCTTTCGACAAGGGCAAGCACAGGAGGCTCATTGACACCTGTGGACACGAGATCTGCTACATGTGCATCAATTCCGACCACTGCCCTCTCTGCCTACAACACGGTAATAATATTTTGCTATTTTCTTTCATTTTGAAATGAATGTTGAAATATTTTTTTTATTTGTGTATTATTGAAAACACTTAAAAAATGTATACTATTTCAAGTTTACAAAATATATTCAAATTCAAAAACAAGTGCAATTTAGTACTATAAACTTGAAAAAAAATTAGTGTGCTAAAATTTTATAAATTTTGAAGAGTTTCTAAAAACATTTTTTCAAAATTCACGTTTTATAAAGAATAAAAAAAGTGGATCAATTAAAAAAAAATTATAATACAAAACTCCTCTATAAGTCGATGCCCTAACAAATATTTAAAAAAGCATAACTAGCCTACATTGGCATATTTAAATGCACCATGCATCGGTGGACTCCTAATTTTAAATTGTTGTTTATTTATCATTTCTTCAGAATCACTTATCTGTCCATTTAGTGAGTCACATATTTACTCTACCTTAGAATATTAATTAATGACACATTTTAAGAACTTGTCTCCGATTGTTGGACTTTAGTATGCAAATTTTTAAAATCAGATTTTAGATCTGCCCTATTTTGAACATGTTTTTGTAGTGTAGGCAGTCATTTGAAACTGAATAAATCATTTAATTAATGTTTCTCAAATATATTGTTTGATAAATAAATATGGAAAAATAAGAATTGTTTTTTAATTTTAAGGCAGTACCTTCACCTGTAAATTGTACAAAATAAAAGTATACAAATTAAAAAATATATTATTGATTTAAAATGAACTAATTGCAATAATTAACAATTTTTAAAAATTTGATTTCTAATTTTTATTAATTTTGTTTAAATATTCAACTTACAATTGGTATTATGGTAGTTTAATTAAAAAACGTGTGTTATATTATTACAATTTTTATTAATTGTTCATAATTTCATTCAACAGCACAATCATCCCAACAACGCTTGTCACAAGATGCAGGTATTCCAAGACCACGCCTGAAGACGAATGGTCATTTCACTCAGTACATGCAGACTCGAGACAGGATCTCTCCAGAAAGACCAACACCTGTTGGAAATCTACCACCAAAAGGTATAAATCTGGATTGTCTAGGTTCTAGTACACAAGGTTCGGACTCATTTCAATACTATCAAGATGATAGATTCTGTTTAAGTATATTTTGTTTTCTCAAATTTTATATTCATTTTCAAAAATTTTCTTCCTATTTTTATTATTAAGTAGAAAAAAGTCACTGTTTCGAATAGATTAACCCAGATGGCATATATACTTTGTTATACCTTTGATTTTTCCAATGAAAGAAGTGAGGTTACCGTTGATGGGATCAGAAATTCCGCAATAAATTAGGTTATGTTTTCTAATGAAATGTTTCCTTTTTCAATAAAAAAATAAGTGATTTTCATTACTTAATTTTTATTAACCCATTCATAATTTGATTAAGTTTAAGAAGTCGATAGTGAAAGTATATCTTTCCCCATTCAAATTTCCTCCATACTTTGTAGAGCCTCATATTTGCACCTAGAGCTTTCAAATATAAATTTTGTACTTATGGCCTCCAAATCTACTAATACACCCCTGTTTCAACTTAAACTTGTGTTTCACTATAATATTTAAGATGGTCATAATTTAACTTAACAGTAACTAAACTAAACCAGTTTTTTAAAAATTAGAAATGTAGAATTACTTAGAGTTCTGTTTGACAAATACATTTTTGCTAAACATAAAAGTTTAAAAAAAAAATCTTTTAAGTGCAGACTGTTGCACATTGTAGTCTTCACAATTTATCTACAACTAAATGAAATTACTGTATTAACACTTTAGAACTTATTTAAATTTTGTAAAGTGTATACATTTTTTAATGAAAGAATATTATTATGTTTTAATACATGAGATGTTAATGAATGAGTTGTTAATTTTATGCATTTCATTAATAATTTTCACAAAACCATTTTTTTACTTTGCACTATTTATTATATATACAACATTTTATATGTGACTATCTTGTTTTGTGCTAAAGTTATGTATTTGCAATAATGGCGCTGGTGATTTGAATAACCTAAATTATTTTGTTTTTAGCTAAGCCAGCTGTCCCAGTGAGGTCTCTGGCTAGCTACAGCCCTCGAATATCCAGGTCTTCCAGGAATTACAGGCACATGAAATGGCCCAGCGTTCTCTCTTCCGACAACCAGGCTGCTCTATCAGGTACTCATGGTTGCTCAAACCTGTTTTAAAATACATTTATAATTATTTAAATTAACTTTGAGTTGTACGAAGTATTCAAAGTTGTAATACAGATTTAAACCTTCCATAACAATACAATTATTGGCAAATACTGTAAAAGTGTTATTTTGATTAAAGTCTACCAAAAAAACTAAACTAAAAATAATATTTTAAATGAGGTAAACAAACTATTAATGTCTGGTGTTAGAATTGATTTAATTCAGTTTCATATTTCTTCTATACAAACTGATTTTGATCAATAAAATTATTATAATTTCAGCACTTGTAACTAGTAATACTATACTTATATTTGACTTTATTATTTTATATAAGGTTAATGTATATTTGGTCAAGTATATAGCATGTTAAAAATCATTGTTACTTGTATACACATTAAATACTTGCTACAAGACTGTCTGCTAGTTTATTTAAGACAAATATAATCTTCCTATTTTTTTTTTTAAAAACAAAAATAGTTATAATTTTATTTCTTACAGATGATGAGTTACAAACTAATTCCAAAATGTCGAGCAGAGATCATGACCTATACACTCGACTAGGTCTTCTACTTGGTGACCGCATGCCACTATCCGGTACAAAAACCAGCATGGGCAGCTGTCAAGAGTCCTATGCTAGTATTTCCTCTCTTGCCAGTAGTGAAGTCAACACAACGAATACCAGTCCCCTATCCACATTGACAGGTTAGCCCCATTAATAATTGTTAGGGTTTGAAAGTTTAATTTATTTGCTATAATTCATTTAATATATTTAATGAAATTTTAACTGACTATATTTTAATTTTCATTAGATGCACAATAATTGTAATATTAGTAATTTATTAAAGGTTCTTTGATTAGAAGATAGTGAAGAATGTAGTTGGGATGCAGACCAAAATAATAAAGCCTTTTGAAATGTAAAAATTCATTTTTCAAATGAAAATTTCTTTGTTTACAGTAAATAATAGTTTTCATTGATAGCCCTTTATTTTAAAGCAACACTTGAAATTAGAACCATTCCATTAAATGTTTTGCTGAAATTTTTCTTATAAATTCTATACATTTAGGTTGTTTTCTTATTTAGTAATAACACACCTTATTCAGTAACACGGCACCTCTATAATCAGTAGAGAATGCATCAATTATACAAATAATAATACTGACGACTAATAACATGATCAATGCCCAACAAGGTTGGTCCAGCTAGTATCTCCTAACTATTCACCAATGAATATCTAACTTCTTCTTAAAATCTGTTATTCCTGTATAATTAACACTATTCACTGGCAAGTTATTGCATTTGTCTGTTACCCTATTATAGAAACAGTGCTTTCTCCCTTGCTGATTAAAATGGGATTTGTTTAAGTTCAATCCCATGATCTCTCACTCTTATTTAAAACTTAAACCCTCGACATCCCTCTGTTTCATAAATTTAAACAGTTGAATCAAATCTCCTTGTACTCTTCTCTTTTCCAGAGTATACATATTCAATGTTTTTTTATCTATCTTCATAATCAATGACAGAAAATAATATATGATAATATTTATTCATTTCCTGTTAGACAGAGAGAGACTTCTTAATGAAAAAAGATTTTGTAAATGTCATTACCATGTCACCATTGAATGTTCTTTTGGAAATGTATTCTTTAAACATTTTATTTGGTTATATTAGCATCTAAAAAACAAAATTGGAAAGTTCAAGCACTGAAAGGAAAAATACCAGATTCCTTGGTGTAAAGAATATTATAATAGAAAGTAATGAATATAAAATTAATTTTTCTTCAACCAAACTGATAAAAATATATTATTTAAATATGATAACAAATCAAATAAATATTTCAGCACTTAATTTTCTTTCTTTCTCAAACCCCAAAATTAAAAAAAAAAAAAAAAAAAAAAATTATATTCTAAAGATTTGAAAAAATGAAAAATATCAATTGTACCTTTGTATGTATATTATTTATGTTTTTTTTTATAAAAAAATTAATTTAATTTCAGTTTCAGATTCCTCTGATGCAGACCCCCTGTCCTGCTCTGTGGGAATGAGACCTGCAAGCCGGGACCAGAGTTCAGATAGCGTGGTGTCGCTTATGAGCAATAGTACGGGACATAGCTCATGCAGTAGTCCGATAGGAACACACTTTCAGCGGCATGTTCCTACTAGTAAGTTCTTCGGATACTTTTACTTTAAATTTGTTTATGGATGAAATGTCAAGTTATTCTAGGAGTCATTTGGAAAATGGATGTGCAAAACATGCCACTTTACAAATCGAAATAATATTCAATCTTCATAACATGAACAATGCTTTCAAATATAATACGAGTAGCAAAAATGTGAAACATGCTATATGCACTTTAAACTTTGTTGAAGGTGGACTTTGTGGAATTAAAAAAAAAAAGTTTTTCATTAGTAAAATATTATCTTTTCTTGATGATACAAAAATATAGTTTTTATAAATTCTGAATATGGCATGTTTTGCACCCAAGCTGCTAACATGATACAAAAAACATAACCATAAAATTATTTACTTTATAATTTTTTTATCTTTCATAAATTCTCAATTATAGTTATTTACTTGCCAGCGATACTATTTGTTTAAAAGAAACTATATTTTCATTTTTAAGCCTATGCTATATTCTTTACTTATTTTTATTTTGCAGGAGCAAGTGATAGCTTTGTACAGTTTGCGAAACGCAATTTGCATCGGCGTCAGATGCATTATAACAGTGACGAGTCTGCTTTAAATGTTTCAGCTGTCGGAAGTAAGTTTTTGTAGTGCCGTACTCTAAATTTTTTACTTGTCCAATTCTACAAAATAGTGCATAAATGTTATAAATTATTTATTTATATTAAACTTTGCTCATAACTCCTTTCTAAATTATAAAATATATATAAACTTAGCTAAAGAAAGGATAACAAGTTAAGGTGATAAAAAAGGATAACTATAATTTTTATTTAATGGAAGGAAATTTTGAGGGAAGTTAAATTTTGCCAAAATTGAAATTGTCATTTATTTTAACAGCGCAGAGTTATGAACTTGACTATATTTAATTGGGCTTTGTATTTTTATTATAATTTATTTTTAAGAAATATTGAGCGAAAAGAATTCCATTTATTTGCAATAGAATTCATAATAAAGTTAGCATTGTAAGATTATTTATATTTGTGTTTACTCATATTACCAAATCTACATATTCATTTTATTCTTTTCTAGGAAAAAGCAGTATTGTTAAATTAATAAATAAAACACTGAAGCCTCTTTACTTTGAGGTTCCACAAGCAGAAACCTATCCCCTGTTCATCGGAAGGCAGTGGCTTTTCAAAGAGATTGAACAGGTGAAGCACTATTACGTTTTATTAGATAAGGCAAATGAAAAACTTCAAATGATATAAATTAGTTTTTTATGTTATTTACTTTATTTAAAAGTAATAGGTATACTTTTCAAATAATATATAAATGAAATGTTTTGCTGAATTTTTTCCATAAATTTACATTGTTTTCTTATTCAGTAATAACACACAAATAATATAGGTATTAATAATATGTTGTATATGAAACATTTAATTTTAAAGAATTGTTTAACCCGTGATTAATATACTATATACCTTTCAGGAGTTGTCTCCTGACACAAAAGGGAAAAAAGCTATTGTGATCACGGGAGGACCTGGGAGTGGTAAAACTGCTGTTGTATCCCAACTCATTGAATATAGTTCCTTTCGGCCAAAGAAGGAAGATGCGATCTATCACGGTAAGAACAACTGAAAATATTCAACTTGGCATTTCATGACTGTGTGTGTAGTCGAAAAATTATTACTAAATCTTAATTTTTATCTATGGTCATTAGAAATAAGATCTTTCTTCATTGAGGAATGTGGCTTTTTGAGCGTATAGAATTCAATATTCTTCATATCTTAGTGCAGTAAATTTTCTGTCTTTCTAATTACATTGATTTAAATTGTATTGTGTATTGTCCAAGTAAAATAGATTTACATTGATTTAAATTGTATTATTAACTTTAAGTTAAACAACATTTTTTTAAATGTAAAGTACTGCTCAAATCTGCATTAACTTTTATTTGTTAGTTATCTATATAATCCAATCTTGATTTATGTATGTTTCTTCATTTTTGTGTATTATTTTTTGCTACTAGTTTATATTTCTTAGTAAAACCAATTAACCATCAGTGTCAAAAGTGTATTATTGATATTTCCCATGCTGTGATTTTTATTCTTGTAGATTCAGATCTATATAATTTTTTTATTATTTATTATTACAAATTTCCAATATTGTCTATATTTTTGTATCCTAGTGTATAACAATTTATAGACACACTGCTGAACCAAACCTAAAAATCTCGACAACTATTTTTTTTAAAAAATAGCATTTCTGTTAAATATTCTAGTTATGAAGTTATTCATTACCATAATATCACTTTTATGTTCCTTATAGACATCCAGTCACTTGATGGAAGCGATTACAACATGTCCAATTCCAGCAGCAGTGATTCAGGGCTCTACCAGTCAATCACCACACTTCACCATAGTGGGGCCCGTGCCCTAGGCAACCGGCTTGTCGCTTACCACCTCTGTCAAACGGACAATAACATTACGTGTCTCGTGCCTGAGTTCGTCCATAACATAGCTGCTCATTTGTGTAGGGCTCCACAATTAACTGCATTTAGGGATCTTGTTGCAAGAGATCAAAGGTAAATTATTTTTATGGGTAATTTTTATTTCCATACTATATTTTAAGAGAAAAATACAAATTGTTTTATATGCTGAAAACATAAATGTATAACTATGTATTTGTTATTAGTACAGTAGACTCGCGATAACTCGAATTTTTCGATATCTCGAAAAAAATCAATTTCCCTGCACCTTCATTACTTATTTAATGTAATTTTATCTCTTTAATTCGAAGTTTTTCGTCGTTATTTTCGATAACTCGAAGTTTCCTCGCAACTCAAAATTTTGTTTTCCTCTTAAAACTACGGACTTTGAAGAACCTTTAGCAAATATGAAATTTCCACGTCCTTGTCAGTTCTCTTTCTTATTGTGCGTTATTGGGAAGGGATATGTACAATGGATTCCTGGCGTTTTCGGTAAAGTGAGTCCCTTTTTTGCAACATTATACCGACCGTCCAGAAAGCAACTCACTAAAAATATGAAGACGACACTCCAACTTGACCCCTTCTCACTTTTGTTTAGGCTTTCGTGCAGTGTTGATTTGTCGCTGTAAATAATGGCGACAAAATGAAAATGCAATGCACTCTCTATAACAGCATTTGATGAGAGATCGCTCTCAGAAGAAGAATGATAATGAAGAATGCGAACCTCCTCCAATGATAACTTTGTAAGAGGCTCTGTCTTCCATAAAATCTATGCGTGCATTCATTGAATCGAGGCCGGAAATGAAAACATCGGAGACATTTCAAGCAATTGTGAATTTGAAAAATATATTTGATTCCGAAAAAATAGAAATACCCACCAAACTAGTTTGGATAGAAATTTAAAATGAAATAGTGTAAGTATACTTGTATTTATTTTTACCAAAACAGCTTTTTTATAGGATTTTCGATAACTCGAATTTTCGATATCTCGAATTTTTATACACTTCCCTTCGAGTTCGAGATGCGAGAGTTGTCTGTAGTTAGTTCCTTAAACTTGTCAGATTTCCCACTTCAAAAGTATTGTTATATGATAGTTGATATATAAGGAATAGCATGGCATAATTATTTATTAACTTAAATTTATAGGATCATTTTTCTGTAAATATGTCCAAATGTAGAAACATGCTTTTTACAGTGGAGTTTTCCTTTTGCAATGCTTATGTGTTTACATTGAGTAAATATTTTTTAATAACCTTATTATTTCATAACATTGTATATTTTTCATAACATTGCATATCAGGGGATTTAAAAAAAAATTTAGTTAAGCTTGCGGCTATGAATAGTTAATACATATGAAATTATATAAGTAAATGCGTCATGTTCGGGGTAGCAGCGTAATAATCGATTACTTCAAGAATTGGCTGTTTTGTTTTAACTTTAAAATGTGTTTTCACAAGATGATGAAATTGTCACTTGCACCTCTTGGCATCTTACCACTTTGTATTTAATTTTGAGGAAAAATTTATTCATAAAGCATTATCATAAAAAAATCTTCTTTATTCCTTTTTTACACAGTTATTTCTGTTTTTAATTATTGTATTTTTATCTCGGCTTTAAAACTAATTGTTTGCATAAGTTTATCTAAAGAATTAAGATGCCAAATGAGTAATTAAATATAATTTTAGTATTTTTGCCAAATGTCATTTTCCTGGAAAATATAAGACAATTGTAATATCCTAATATAGCAACAACTATTCGCCAATAAAATAGAAGATTTAACTGAATAAAACATTTAACTTTAAGATGCTCTGATTTATGTAATATATAACTTTCTGTAGCCAATTAAATTTTATATTTTTAAATAATGCAATTTCACTTTATTAATTGCAGGCTCCAAGATCTCCTCAGCCTTCCTTCATGCATAGCTGACCCGAGTGCTGCCTTCCTGAAGGGCATTTTGGAGCCCTTGCACAACCTCAGGTGCAGGAACAGGATCCCTAACACCACCTGTCTGATGGTGGTGGATGGATTGAATGAAGCAGAGTACCACCGACCGGATTATGGGGACACCATTGCGTCCTTTTTAGTCCGGCACTTCGAAGCCATTCCAGCGTGGATTAAGGTATTTTTACTATTATTATGAAAGATTGCGATTATGCCATGTCGATAAATGATTGTTTGTTGAATATTTCCCATTAAATAGACAATTTTCTTCTGTGTTTTATATTTCTGCTGTCGTTCAGTACCTTATTTTGATTTTGGGGTTCACACTTTTCCTGCAATTCTATAATTGCAGTTTTTCTAGTGTCATATATTTCAATTGTTTAGATAATTTTTTTTAGACTTTGATTGTAGATTTTTCCTTTTTATTTTGATGATTAGAAAAGCTATTTTGCATGTATTTAATATGATACTATAAAAAAAATTCATTTTCAAATATTTATCTGTCTTTGGAAGCAATCTGCTTTTTATCTGTTAAATAACTTCAGACTTTTTGAAATGTTATTCTTCAATTAAACAGAACTATGTGTTTTACATGCAATTTTAAAATAATACTTTTTTATTCTTTAAAACACAGATTTTTTTTATTTCCTTTGTATGCATAGTATTTATAATTCTATTTTTTTTAAAAGAAAAATCAATGCAATAGGAACTAAATTTTTTAATGTAATTTGTTGGAATTTCTATTAACAGAAAAGTTTTATTAACTTTTTTTTTTAATATATTTAATATTTTATTTTGATGACATGATCAAATTTTTTGTTTCAGGTCATTATTACTATTAGAACTAGTTTTAGTGAAGTCATCAAAAGGCTGCCCTCCCACTGCATTTCATTGGACAAAGTATCAACCAATGAGAACATCCAAAAAGATCTGTGCACTTACATCCTACATCGAATCAATACAAGTTCCTCCATGCGTGCCAACATAACTGTTAACAATAGCAAAGTTGAAGGATCATGCACTTCAAAGTAAATAATTTCGAACATTGTTTATCGTGGGAAAAATAATTACCATTACAATATTTTGTCTTTAAAATAGTTAAGAGGGTGATTGAGATATATACCACATTATTGAGTTATTTGATTTAAAAGTATATCCGAGTATTAGTTCTGTTTGCTAATGTTTAAGCTAAACTTCTCCCATACAGGGGTGCCCATAGGGGGGGATTATGGCGCAAGTTGCGCCATCAGAATTTTTGGGGGGGATTTTTTTTCATTTCTTTATTATTATTTAATTTTCAGGGGGAAATGTTTTGGGCAAAAAATAATTTTGCATACGTCCGCAGTCACTGTAATTTCCAGCCATTTCAAGAAACGCCTCTTCGACGCAAAAGCTGACGAAATTGTAAAAAAATGCTCTTGTTTGAAAATGCAAGTCTTTATTCTGTTAAAATTAAATGCCATTTTAGAAAGATCTACAAAATAAATTACAAAAATTATCTCATTAATGGATATAGAAGAATCTTAGGGTTGTGCGGCGCATGCCACCTCAAGGACCCCTCGCTTTTAGGGGGGAGGGTCAGTAAAAAAAACCGAGAAAACTATTTCAGAGAAAAAATCATATTTTTAAAAACTTTAATATTTTTTTTAATATGTGTTACTCATATAATTAGGACATACACGTTTACTTTGTCCGGTTCATACATTCAGACTATACACTTCAGTGCTGAGATTTAAATTAAAAAACGCTGTGAGGCAATAACTTTTCCGTAAGGAAGAAAAAAATGTAAAAATAAATATGAAGATTGCTATAAACTCAGGACTGCAGACTGCAACAAAAACTGGAAAAAAAACGGTGACTTTAACAAAGTTAATTCTTTTGTTTGTTAATATGTGGCATATGTTTTTAAAAAAAAACTGCAATGATGGAAGCATAAACTGTTTCCGCATCTCAACAACACTTATAACGTAAATTACGATTTTTATATACAACTCCATAAGAAACTAATTACTTTCATACGTTTGTTCACTAATAAGCAACAGTTGTGGCGATTAAGGGGGACGCTCCCCCCTCCCACTTTTTTTGTATGTTGCCCCCATACTTTTTAAATTTAAACTAAAAAAAATATTTAGTAAATTGAGTTACTGAATTGACGAACTAAAGAAAAATTTCCTACCCCAACCCTCTCCTATTTTTTTCTGGTGCTTATATTACATTTACAATCGATTTTATTTTCTCGTATTATCTTGTATCTTCTGCCAGCACACAGACAGCTAACAGACATTTAGGAGCCACTTCTGTCATTACAAAATACTCATCGTTCAAATAAAACAAAAAAAGCCAAAGGAAATAGGCGCGACCATAGGTCTTGATTTTTTAGCGGGAAACATATTGGCGCCGATATTTATCTACATTGAATACGAGTAGTATTATGAAAGCCAAACTGAATTTTTAGAACCCAATCGCCGCTACTGAGCGTAGATGGTTTTATTATATTTGAGTTTAGTCTTGGCGTCGAATTAGTTTAAATAATTTCAATGGTGTTACAATAAAAGAACGGATAATATATTTTAGTCAGCAAGGACGAATGGTTTTTGTGAACGTGCAGTTTAAACGTGGAGTAAAGGAATATTTAAATTGTAAAAAAATAACTAAATGAAAAGTATTTTCTGAGTTTGATAAACTGTACTGGTAAGTGGATAAATATCATACGGCATTTTGAAATTAAATTTCATTATTAATACATTTTTAATTTAAATAAAGATTTCTTAAAATTCGATAAAATAAAGTTTTTGCATTTGATAGTCATATTTAAAATAGCCAAAAATAAGAGTAGAAGGTCACGAGTGATTTTAAACAAAACCAATAGCGTTCAGTATTTTGCATGAATTTAGTCGATAATTTTTTTTTCTATCTTTATGTTTACCTGTCTATTTTGTTGGGGTTTAATACATGTTTTTTTTAAAATAAAACTTTCATAAGTTTATTCATTACTTATAATTTGTACTTTAGTTCATGTTGACATCTCTAACCGTTAAGACATGAATTTTCCCACTTTTTCATAAATATTTCTGTTTGACCATATATGTAGCCGTGTTTTATATATACCATTAGGTAAGAGAAAGTATACTTAACCAGTAAAAAACAGATATTCTAAGGCCCATTCTACACGGACGCTATTTACGCTGCGTTGCATTTTGCAGAAGCATCTGATTGGTGCATTCACACCACGTGGTGGACCAATCGCAGAGTTATCGCAAAAGTTAACGTGCGCAAATAACGTCCGTGTAGAATGGGGACATTATTAAAGCGCATTAGCTTTTGTAGATGGCCCTGTGATTGGGTGATACAAACTATGTGGTTTACATATACACTCGTAAAACCATCTGTATCTAACGCGCGTAAATAACATCAATTTTATTTCTTTGATGTCATGAGGTGTTTAAAAAGAAAGCCGTTTTTTATATTTCAATCAGAAAGCTTTTCTTTCTTATATATAAAGTATTTAAGCATTTTCAGTGGCATTTGGCTGACATGTAAGAGGCAATTGTTTCTGAGCATTTAGAGTAAAACCTATTTACATCATGTGTTTCTGCTAATTAGAGTGATTTTGCATATATCACTGACAAATAAAATAAAATATTGTAGGTAGTTATTTTAGTCTAAATGGAGCGATTGCGGGTTTTTTTCTGAAATTGAACAATCAGAGATTACCGTCAGCATTTCTACAATAACTATTTTTAGGTGTTTACAAAATTGAATTCCAAAACCGGGATTTAAAATTTTTTAAATATCCATTTGTAAATTATATTTTCTGGTGGAATTGAAATCAACATCTTAGACAAATCGATGACATTTTATAGAAAACACCAGATTTTTCATAACAAAGGTGCGGTTCTTGAACCGAAATCGATCGATTCTTAGCGGACAGACAATAATAAGTTCTATGGAATTTATTATGAATTTTAACGCATGTTTTAACAATTAATAAATTTCTGAAATTACAATTATATTCGACAAAATTATGTTATCTGAACCTCCGACCCTGTATTTTACCGACGAACCCGATTTTAAGTACCATTTGTTTGTATCAATGAAACGTTATAAAGAGATGCGGAGAGAAAGTTTAATTCAATATATAAGTTCCATACATATAAGTTAATGTATATAAGTTAGAGTATAACCAAGTTTATATCTTGATTTTATCTCCAACTGATTTATAAAATACGAAATGTGGAGCTTTGTGTGGATTCAGTTGAAAATTTTAGATTCTAATAAAGTTATATGCTTTAAATTTGAGGGGGTAGAGATTTTTTTTTTTGGGGGGGGGGGGCGCCATTGAGTTAGGGGGGGATTTGCGCCATTGAGTTTGGGGGGAATGGGCACCCCTGCTCCCATACATTAAATAAGTTTAATGTAAGATTCTGTTAAATTCTATTTATCTCTAATTGTACAGATTTTACAATGATCCTTAGAGATTTCAAGAACCATTTTTAGATTTTTGGGACTAGGTTCTTGGTGTTTTTAAAAACCTTTATTTTTTTTGTATTTGAGATTTTCACTAGTCTCTTAAACTGCTTGATATCTTTCTCTTAATATTAAGATAACACCAGCAATTGGAAGTCTCAGTTGTTACAGATACCTAATATATTTTTAAAAATCTTTATTTATTTTTTTGGATTATATAAGTAGTATAAATAACATAAACTGGTTTCCATTACTCTTTAAAAAATAATTTTGTGTTTATAAAGTCATTAAGAACTTTTATTTAAATATTTAGGAAAACAGTGGGAACCTTGTTAAAAGCCAAGCATTCAATTATTAGAAATTATATATATATACTTAGGAAATTCATAAATTAAAAACGATGTTTAAAATCCTTTATAGTTGCACTTACAATGAATACATTAAAAAAAACATGAAAGACTTTTAAACACGAAAGTTTTGTTAAAATTTTTAGTTGAACCAAGATGTTAAACATTAATTATTTTGAAGTTTTATGTAATAATTTTTTTTTTTAATCATTGTACAAAAATAAGAAAAATGGTTTCTTTTGGGTGAATTGACAAAAAGTTTCTGTTTTAGGTTTGCTAGTCATTTAACGAATCTCAGTAAGGGTTGCATTCTGTATATACGAATGACTCTGGATCTCATTGAAAAGGGTCATTTGGTGGTAAAAAGCAGTAGCTACAGGGTGCTTCCAGTCTGCCTCAGTGAAGTTTACACTCTCAGTTTCAACTTGAAATTTACTACCATCAAGGCTTATGAAAGAGTAAGTATTTTTGTGAAGTATTTCTTTAAAACTCACAACCATAAGTGTTCCTAACTTTTGATTAGTCGTAAGTAGGTTCCTTAATTTGTTCTTGTTGTTTTTAAAATACAAGAATTGACAATTCGATTTTTAAAAAAAATTATCATACATATCGTATTTTAAACTAAAAAATCAAATGTTTCTCGGTATTTCTAAAAGTGAAAACTTAAATATTAATATTCCAATTTGTAGCTTAATAAGATTGCAAATTTAACAAGAATTAAAAATCTTGTTTCGTAAACGCTCCTTCAAGCATATAAATATTACATTGCAAATGATGTTTCGGTGCTGCTATTTCTGTGAAATAAATATAACACATCAGGTAGTCCCCCCTCTATTATCAAGCAAGCTATATTTAATTTATACTTTCTGTCTTACCAAAGTCCCCTCTCATTTTTCTCACCAGGTGAATCCCCTCCTCCAAATCTGCCTTGCATCCCTCTACCCCCTGATGCTTGGCGAGCTCTTCCATACGCTGAACGCGAGGCTGGTTGACGAGGGAGTGGAGTGGGGGGAGTTCCTGGAGAGGGTGGAGGTGCTCACCTCCAGCCATTTCCTGGTGCGGAGGCAGGATGGCAGCGTCGTGTTCCTACACCCCTCCATGAGGGAGTGGCTGATGCGGAGGGAAGAGAATGAGAGCAACAAGTTCCTGTGTGATTCCAGGTAGGTTTCTTCCTTCACTCTGGCATACTTTTCATGCAGTATGGTTTATGAATTGTAACACTGTGCGATTTGTTTTAGTTGGGCATATTAAAATAAATAATTATATTTTATTGTGTTGTTTGCTTTATATAGCTATCCCCATTTAAGTATTTCGTAGGGTAGGAGTTCTCGAACTGAAATGTGGGGTCCTCCAAAAGGGTTTGCATAGTTGGATATGTATTGTCATAATTAGTTAATTTGAAACATAAATCTCACATTTGTGTTCACAAATTATGTCAGTAGGATGTGTAATTAATATGACAGAAATGGATGTGCAAGGGTAAAAAGTTTGAGAACCACTATTTTAGGATTATTTATTTAAAGCATATATGTTTGATTCTATGACATCCATATTCTTTAATGGTTTTTCTTGTAATTTTTAGACTGCACTCTGTTAACAATTTGAGGTATTTATCAAAATCCTAAAGATGCGAACAATAAGCTAAAGACAATATTTTTGTACCAGTAGATTCAACATTAAAAAAAAAAATTATGTTCAACTGTGCAATTTAAAATTCTTATTTCTCTCCCACTATTTTGCTGTTAACCTCTCCTACTTTCTGCAGGTTGGGTAATGCCGCCATAGCGTTCCGCATGAGCCGCAGTGGCCAGGCAAAGACTGCAGATGATTGCCTGGAACTGGGGCACCATGTGCTGAAAGGGCACATCTACAAGAACACCCCAAAAGAGCAACAGCCCAGGGACCTGCAGGCCTTCTGGGTCAACTTGGGAAGCGGCTGCATCGAGAGCTCTTTAGGCTCACTTAGGAATCTCTATAGTCCCAATGTCAAAGTGAGTGTTGAGACTGAGTTTAATAGGGTAATAATTTTTGCAAAAGGTGTTTTAGTAAATTAAAACAAATAGCATATTTATGTCAGACAGCTTAAATTACACAAAAAAAAATCGATCGTTATTACAGCGAACAGTTTTAAGATTATAATTATAGAAAAACATATTATTAGGTCTGATTTTTATTGTATATTTTGCCACTTGAGTTCCATATAAGTCAGTTGTAGATTTGGTTTTGAAGCATAAAAGAATTAGTGTGGCCTCACGGCCACTTTACCAATTTTTGATTCAAAACAAATTATCAAAGTCGTAAAATCTCATTATAATGGACCCTATTGTAACAGTAGTCGCTTATAACGGATAAAAATTGAAATCTTAGAAGTTGAAACCCATCGAACGCCATGGTTGAAGACCATTTAAATTTGATTATTCAATATAATGAATAACAACAAGTGAACATGCTTTTTTACATATTATGAACTTTTGCGGCACCTTCATCAGTTACTAACTGGAGAAATAAGCTGGAAACTGACGCAAAAGAAAATTAATTACTTTTTCAAAACATTGAACTTAAGCAATCAACATAAACCAGAACCTTCTTCTTCTAAAGATTAATGCAGTGAGTGTATAGGTACCACATATTTTCCAATTTAACCTATGATGTTGAAGGCTGTTTTTTTAATGGATATTTAATGAACACTTTTTATAGCTAACTACTGTACTTTCAGTGACGAACACCCTGTTGCATGACACCCCTATAAAAATTATTAGTTATATACCAGGCTTTATTTAAAACGGACAACCTTTAGTAGCCACATTAGTTCTTTATAATGAAATTCTATTGTACAGTATTTTAATGAATATAATAGCTATACACAATGGCTAGATTTGTACTACAATGATATAGCTCTGAAGACTAAAAAGTTATATTTCTTAATAATATATGTTATAAATTTAATTTTGGTACAGAAGCTGTATCAATTTAAGAGCTTCCTAATTACGTTTGTTACATGTACAGTGGTAATTATTACGTACTAGATAAAAAAAAACTCAGTAATATGATGTGTAAACGACTTGTTGGGAGACCTGATTTCTGTTAGAATGGTAAATAATTATTGACAAATATATAGGTAAATTACATAGTGTTCCGTACTGACATAATTTTCTCATCTCTCTTTTTTCTATAGGTCAGTCGTCTCTTGCTTTTAGCTGGAGCAAATCCAAACCTCATCATTCCCAATCTGGATAACATGTCGATACTTGCCGTGGCTGCTTATCACGGATTCCTTGAGATGGTGTCGATGTTGATAGAGTTTGGTGCTGATGTGAATGCCTTATCCAGTAGTCGACTTGGGGCCCTGGCTTTGGCTTGTCAAAAAGGGTACTTGGATATTGTCAGGCTGCTAGTAGCTAATGGAGCAAAGGTATATATATATTTATGGTTGGTTAAAGTGAATTATATTTTACTTGAAACTTCCAATCATTCCAAGTTTTATATATTAATAAATTTTATTTTTCAGATTAATCAAATGGACCATGAGGGCAAATGCCCTGCAGTTCATGCAGCTTCTAAAGGGCATTTGGATGTTCTAATGCATCTTTTCCAATGTGATTGGCCAATGGATCAGAATATTAGACCTTTATTGTCCGAAGCTGCCCAGTGCTCGTTAGTTGCTGCAGCTCAGAATGGGCATTACAATGTAAGAGATGTTTATAAAGTAATTTTGTCTTAACTTTCACATTAATGAAGAATTTCAGTTTTATGTTCTTATCTTTCCTAAAAAGTTATGCAAATGTTTTATATATGTTAAATTATTCTTCGATAGATGTAGTACTCGTTATGATTGTCAAATCTCAAATTTGTTTGTTATTAATAATTTTCTGTATATTTTATAATTAAATTATTTAATTCATTTGATCTTATTGCCATATTTTTAGAATACTGCTCTATAAAATCTATATTCTTGCGAAGAGTCAATGTTTGACAAACTTTTCAATGTTATTGAGTGATTTCCATTAGCCCGAGTTCTTTAACCCTACTAAATTTGTCTTACATAGCTAAAATATACTATTTAACCCATAAAACCTGACTAATATTTTTCTAGATGTGTGAATATCTCCTGGACATGCCTGAAGTAAAAGTCAACGATTTGGACTCTCTAACTGGCCACTCAGCATTGACTGCGACCAGTTCTGCAGGCCACCTGCAGTGCTGCAATGTGCTGATACGCAGGAGCGCCTCGGTGAGTTCTCCCAACCGTCAAGGGGAGCCCCCGCTTCTGTGTGCCTCCTTTGAAGGTCACTGGGAGGTCGCAGAGAAGTTGATGATGCATGGGGCCTCCCCAGAGCAGACAGATGGGGCAGGGAAGACTCCGTTGATGGTGGCTGCAATGGGGGGACACCCTGTGCTTGAGTTGCTGCTGTCCAAAGGTAAAGCAATACTCTTTTATTGATAATTTTACAGTAAGGTGCAATAGAGTTTGTTCTGTTCTGTATTCTACCGCAATGATAAAAGTATCAAATGAACACTTTTTACCCTTTTTAATGGATGCACCCAAAGAAACATTTACTTTAAGTCCATTCTACACGAAAAAGTAAAACGCGTGCAAGTATCTCAGTGATTTGAGAATTCGTGCCTTAGTGGTGTGAATTTTTGAATCACCGAGAAGCTCACACGTGTTTTACTCGTTCGTGTTGAATGGGCCTAAGGTAATCGAGATTTTTGGTTCCAGAAATCAAACATTTTTTTTGTTTGTTTGACTATTCATATTCAGTATTTTTTTATAGTAGGAAATTGAAAAAAGCCTCATCTTGAACTCTTCTGAAGTTTGATACAAAATTTCAAATGTCTCACTTTGGTTAAGAGTAGTAAGATTTTTCAACAATTACATTTAATATGGAAATTTCTTCTACTTTACTGTGATTGACATAACAGTGTTTTTTTTTCTTTCTTAGTATCGTTAAACTTGGTGGTGGTGTGGTGTGGCTAGGCTAACTTAGAGTTTTAAGTTTGAACAAACAGTCTGACTTTAATTTTTTTATACCAATTATTATCATACCTTCCCAGAGAGTGCATAGAAATATCGCTGCATAATATTTATAAATTCCGTTTAAGCTTGATTCTAGAGCATAAAACACTTTCTACATTTCAAAAAGTGTTTTTTGACTAAATAGTCATGTAACTCATTGTATTTTTATAAATCTTTTTTATGGTAATACCTGAAACTTCATTAATGCATTTGTCTAACAGTTTTCATTATTTTTCTTTTTTATTGTAATACTCAAACTTTATGAATGCATTTGTCTAACAGTTTTCATTCTTTTTCTTTTTTATTGTAATACTCAAACTTCATAAATGCATTTGTTTAACAGTTTTCATTATTTTTATCTTTTATCTCTCAAACTTCAACTGTCTTCATTATTTTTTTATACAATTGTTATTTTTTATGGTATTTGTTAAGTATGTACCTATCTTGTAAGCATCCTATATTTTAATTGAAGAATGAGCCTTTAAAAATCCCAATAAATTAATTTGTTTAGGAGCTACTACAGAGGTTGCTGACAAAGAAGGTCTAACAGCTTTGAGTTGGGCCTGTCTGAAGGGCCACTACCAGGCTGTCCAATGTCTCCTGACACACGGTGGGGATACAAACTCTGTCGACAAAAGCGGACGAACTCCTCTCGACTTTGCCGCTTTCAACGGAGATCCTGAAATTGTAAGATTTAAGATTAAATGGAAATTTTAAACCCTTTAAAAATGTTTTTTTATTTCTATTGATTTTGTATGAATGTGATTCATAATATTCAACTTTATCAATTGTTTATTTTTTTGCAGGTTCAGTTATTGCTTGATTCAGGAGCTTTGATGGAGCATGTTGATATAACTGGCATGAGGCCTTTGGATAGAGCAATTGGTTGTAAGAATACTGCAGCTGTTGTTAGGTTTCTACATAAGGGAGCAAAATTAGGTACACCTTTTCTCTTGTATTAAGTTACTTTAACTGATAAAACATGTAAAATATTGGTAGTATAAATTATCCTTAATTCTTGTATAGGACTTAATTTGTACTAGTAAAATATACTGTACTTAATGTTGCTAACGGGACCTGATTTAATGTTCATATAGTGAAAATTTTCCACATTATGTTGCTTTATAATGAGGTAGAATTTACATTTAATTTGGTTTAGTATATTCTATGCTTTTTTTATAGGTAATGGGTATTAAAAAAATATTATGGGAACTAATAATTTACTTTATTTTTCAGGCTCTCAAACTTGGGTGATGGCTCAAGGAAATTCGGAAATTCTGATTCTCCTCTTGAACAAATTGCTTGAAGATGCGACTGTGTTATGTAAAGTAAGTGATATAGCAGACTATTGATAATCTGGAATTAAACTTTTTTTTAATATGTAGTAATGTAAAGTTACTGTTATGCTTAAAAAAAATATTAAGAAAATTTCTGTATTTTAACTGTTTAATAATACTTAAAAATTTGATGTGTGGAAATAATAGTTTTCATTTCATTGCTATTATTTTGTATGGAAAATAAGATTTCAAAGGATGTGTTTAATTTATATTTCATATTATTTATTTGTTAGAGATAGAAGTTCAATAATTCAAAAAATCAATAGTTCAATAATGTAAAAAAAAAATATGCTTAAACAGTTAATTTTTTTAGTGTAGCACATGTTTAGAATCATACCTAGCCTAGTCCATTGCATACAATAAATTTAGCAAATAAATGCAATTAAAAAAACTGACATAACTTTGACCTTTGAGGTGAGCCATATACTCGCAAGTAATTATTTAAAAAGTTTTTTTTATTAATATTATACTTAAATAATCTGAGATTTTTAGATAATTGTTTTAATAAAAAAAAATCTAACACTACTACAGTGATAATTTGGTAATTATTTAAATGCCAAACAAAAATGTTGTTGTAATTATTATTTCTTCACCATGCAGAGGTCTCGGCTGAAAGATGCAGCTCACAGATATCAATACGCACTGAAAAAGTTCCCACCCGAGAATGTTGTGGGACTGGATCGCAGGTTTCTGCAAATTAAATTCCAGCTTCTCTTAGGCTTGTCCAGATGCAGGAGAAAATTGAATGTAAGTTTTTAATGTTGAAAGCAAGTTTTACTAAATTTTTGTAAGTATATGTAATAAAGCAAGTTTTCTGTACAAATATTGATGATCAGAATGTAAAAAGTTACGAGGTAATAAATAATATAATGTATGCAATGGTATTTTACTTGTTATTCAGGGTTCCCACGGTCCTTGAAAAGTTCTTGAATTTAATTTGGCGAACACGGGGCCCCGGAAAAGTACTTGAAAATTGCGAAAAATGCACGAGGTCCTTGAAAAGTACTTGAATTTTTTTTTCCATTCGCAAACTCCCGTGAAAAACGAAATTAAAAAAAATTCTGTTTTGGGCGATTGCGCTTCTCTTTCACGCAGAATACTCAATTGTCTCCTCCCTTTGACTGACGTCATGTTAAAAGTTGTCTTATTTCCGGCGTTCGGCCAAAACACTAACAAAAAAACAATTTCATAATTCAATTCGCCGATTTACCTTCGATATTCGCCCACGTGCTTTTTCGAAAGATTCTTATATGCCTATTAATTTTGTATCGATTTATTTTAAGTGGCACTAAAAATGTCTGGAAAATGTGTGTTTAATAAACTTTGGTTGAACAACGACGATTATAAATTCTTGATCGAACCAATAACAGACGATAGACACAAAGCAAGATGCAAAGTCTGCACCAAAGACATCGATGTTGGGAAGATGGGAGAATATGCTTTAAAATCTCATATGAGCAGCAAGTCATTTATTTATTACATTTTCTTTTATTTTGCTATAAATCGGTATTTTAGACCGATGGTTTTTCCGACTTTAAAGACAAAAAAGTTGTTTTGCATTATATTTAAAGCCATTTTTTCTGGTTTTGAAAAGCGATTTTGAGTTTTAATTTATTAAAAAAAAATTTAAACTATTTTAAAATCCAATTAGTTATGCCAATTTTGTCAAAAATCGGGACTTTAGAAATTTTTCAATTTATAAATTAGAATATTTAAATAGTGCTGAGGATATTGTGTGAATTCTAGTATTTTAAAATGCTTTGTACTGCAAAATATTTGTTTTTTGTCATGATTTTTTTTTCATTTAAAATAAAAGTTTGTACTCTATAGCATTAGAATTTCACTTTATGCTATTTTTTAATAAGTAAAACGTGATTTAATAGTTAGTTTAATAGACTGTTATGAATCTTCAATATACTGTCAGTGGCGGCTCGTGCACTACAGCAAGTACAGCCGGGCTGCACCTAATTTTGTTAGTATATTTTAAAACTAAAATTATATATTTTACTAATTTTCTTAAATGAAGATTAGAATTGGAAATGAAGATGAAATTTCAACTCTAAGTAAAAAAAATCTCCGATAAATAGCAAACCAATTTCCGTAATGCACAAATTCAGGAGAGGAAAAAACTCCATTCAATCAAAATTGCAGCAAAAAAGCGAAGTTCGAAATCGGCTGCATCGTTGCCATGGCAACCTTACGTAGTATGACTTCCCCAACACGCTAAAATGGAGGATGTGACGACACAAACGTAGCGCAAAAGGATTTTTTCAAATTAGCTGTACTAGGGATTTGAATTAAATGATTGGTTCATTGCTGAATCGGCGAGGCGGGGTGTAGGAAAACGATAATTTCGAAGAACCTCTTCAGACGGAAATAGTTTCCGATAAGCTTGCACGTGTGTTGTTGTTTCTTTACTTAAATTAATATTAAAATTGACCGATTCGTAAGTTTGGAGGATTGATTTAATTTTCAAAAAATAAGTGTTTTCTATTATTTTTAGATGTTATCTTTCATAAAAGTTGAAAGGAAATTTCGATTTGAGTAATAAATTTTAAAGAATGTCCGTTCATGTATGGTTGTGGAAAAAGGGGGGGGGGTTACATGTTTTCGGCTGCACTAACATTTTTGACCATGGGCCGCCACTGTATACTGTCTAAAAGCCAATAAGTTAGTGTTCCTGTTATTCGTTTTTCAAAGGGCGGAGCGCCCTGCCCCCCCCCCCCCCCCCCCTTTTTTTTTAGCAAGTGCCGATGCGCCCTGCCCTTTTTAGAAGTGAAAAATGTGCCCTTCCTGTTTTCAGTATCTTCTGTGCTCCGTAGTTTAAAAAAATATTTTTCCGCAAAAACGTAGGTCTGTAAGATTCTCTTGCTACCCCAATCGGCAGGAATTCACAATGCATCAATCCAAAAAATTGCCTGCTTTGAAAGAAGGTATTTTTTGATAAAGGAAAGTGAATGACTCCTGTCGGAACATTAACGCCCCTAATTGTGATCCTCTTCGCTTCTCACATTGCCGGTGGAATTTTACTCCCTTTTTTGGAAAGAGCCCATCCCTAGAATCAATCTTCGCCTCAACAAAATAGTGAACTTTTTATTTTTTATCCCTTTTGTTCGAATATTTCGATCTTCCTCAAACGGGGATATCACACGAAAATTGAAATGGTCTTAACTAAATTTCGCTTGCATCTGACGTATGCAACTTCCAAATGGCACTCTTTTAAGAATTTTTTTATTCATGAAAACCTTAAAATTGTAGAAATACACTAAACGCGATCTGCTGCGATCTCTTTTGAAAGACTTGCAATCCTTTTGCATCTGATAAATAAATGTTTATACTTCACTACATTCTATTTCATTATGATTTGATGTGCACTACTAAACAAAATTGCATTAAATTTTTCTAAAATATAATTTAATTTACGAATTTGAAGTTTAGGACTTGTCATTTAGAGTTATAAAAATTGAATTTTGGAAGAAGGTTGTTTCTTTTTGTTTGTGTTGTATTAATCTTCTACTTTGTTTTATTGCTTATATATTTTGTTAATTTTTTTTTCATTATTTGAAACTATTCTCCCTCCTCTCTTTGTGAAATTTGGGATTTTAAAAACATTTTTACAGGGAGCTCTAGAAAATTTGAGGACTTCGAAATTTTCTGTTTGGAAAAAAATAAGATTTTTTTTTTTGGTTTTGAGCCTGTACTATGTCTGTAATTGTAATATTTACCTACTTGGGGTTAAACTGTTTCTTGATAACATTTTATTTGGATTTTTTTGGTTTATATGTGAGTATAGTGTAATGATGATGATGCGAGAAATTATATTATATTGATAATTAAGAATTTTTTCTTTATATAAATGGCCACCGAAGTTCATTAAATTGAAAAAAAAGGACTAACGTTTTGAAAGTAGTGGCAAGGACTTAATTTATTATAGAAAAAGAATATTATTGTGCAATTTGAATTTTAGTTCTCTTTGTGTAGTCATTTTTTTTTTTTTGGAGTAAAAAAAATAAGCATTTCTTATTTTCATTAAATTTTACAATTTCAAATCTTCTATTGATATTTGTAAATAGCGTGTAAACTTGTATATTTTTTATAAACTAATACTCATTGAAAATCTATTAAGAGCTAAGGTGAAGGTTGATATTTTCCTGACTATTCGCCCTTATTAAAATTTTAAAGTTAGACATAGGTAAATTTATAAAATTCCTACTAAATGTTTTAATGACCTATTTTAGAGATTTTGTAATGCACATACAGTAATGATAAATTTGTTATTAAACTTAATGTTGAATATTTATGTTTTAAAATATTTCATGTATTTCGAAAAAAAATTATCTTGCGCTAATATTAATGCAACATCAGGTCCTTGAAAAAAAAATATGGGTCCTTGAAAAGTCCTTGAATTTTTTTTAAGTGAAAGAGTGGGAACTATGTTATTAACTTACTTTTGGGGACTGTGATAGTCTAGTTGACATTGCATTGAACTGAAGTTTGGTGATCTCGTATTTGAACGCAGATGTCCAATCAAAGACTTACTGTATAAAGGGAAACGAGGAATGTTAAATTTGTTTGGGCTTAAATGTTCTTTTGTTTGTTATGCTGTGCAAAATTTGAGAGAGGGTGTTAACTCGGTGGATGTCTTTATCATCTGATCCAATTAAAAATGTGTGTGAGTTCTTGGGATATATAACTTTGGCTAATGGTATTGTGCAGTTGTAGTATAACATTAATTAACCAATCAACTATTTACTTGTCTTTTGGTTTTTAGCTTTTATTTATGTTCATGAACGTAATTACAGTATGGATTTTAATAGGGCTTCTCTTAATTGTAGGCGTTTAATGACACATCAAAATGGCATAACAAAATTCTAAATTGAATTTGGAGAACATTTATTATACTTTTTAACTTCAATATATTTCTGCTAACCATCCTAGATCCATTATTTATACTAATCAACATTTTTAAAAGTTAACATGCCAATAACATATAATATAGCTTACTTAATGTCATTCAATGACTGATGTTCTTATAAATATTTACTAAATAATTTTATTTATGTATTTATCTTGCTACATATGTTGAATTGTGTAATGTTTAATAATATCAAGCATTTTATCTGCTAGACTGATTGTTTTTACGACTTCTTTATTATATGTGCACTTCTTTCAGGAACCTAAACTGTCTATAGAAGCCGCAGATAAAGCTATCGCACTGAAACCTGCATCTTTTGAAGGGTACTATGCCAGAGGAAGAGCAAGGGAAGCACTTGGGTAGGTGTTACAATTTATTCTTCTTCATTTACAGAACATTTTCACTTATTTGTAATTTGATGGAGATAATATCCTATGACACATTGACAAGCTTAGTCGATAAATGTGTTATTTGAGTTTTGAAAACGAGGTACAATGTGAGGTATTAAAGAATTAAATAGTACAGGGCTCGCACCTGATAAACAGGAAAAAAAACTGGAATTGTCTTAGGGAAAAGGATTTGAAAAGTCAAGGAATTCATCTTAAAAGTTTAGGGAAATATACCCTATCAAATTGCTTTTTTTTTGTTTAAATAAAAATTTGTAAATATGCTAATTTCTTTATTTTTGAAATTTATTATTTACATATATTTTATTTTGGCCATTACAATTTTATAGGAAAATAGCATTTAAAACTTAAATATTTGTTTTGTGGTCTTTTAACAAATCAAATATGTAATGTAATATCTCCATGTCTTATGAAAGTCAAATCTAATGTAATGTCTCCATTACTTAAAGACTGTATTCACATTTCAGTCATCACGAGATTGCTCTGTCTGACATCATTGAAGCCCTGAAGGTGGCTCCTCAGAACCAAGAGATGAAGCGGGTCCTCATGAGGTTAAAAGAACAAATCTCCAATGCTGGGAACACAGAAGAACCATACTGTGATAACATTAGAATAGAGAGCTCCATCGGATTCACGTAAGTCTCACCCTTTTGTTTCAGGAATTAAACTTAATAGGGTTCCGCCATTTGCTGTTGTGATTTATAACTGTTTTTAAATCGATGCCGAGTGATACTATTCATTAAAATAAAAGGCAGATTCCAGATTCTTTTAGATTTAGTCGCAAACGTTCTAATGTGGTAATCAAACTCATTGAAGAGGCACTTCTTGAACAATCACACTATATGAAACACATTTAAGTAAGTAAATTACATTAAATGTTGACAGGACAAAATTATAAACATGTCCATACTCGTTAAGAGCAGAGCTTAATCTATCTTCTATTCTTCTTACAATGGTCCGTATTCTTCACCAGTCTTCAATGGTTGGCCGCTGATCGCCCTTTTTGCGAGCGAACATTACAAACTTTAATAAACTTTTATTTTAATCTATTGTTTATATATTCCTATTTTTTTTTATTAAGGCATATAAGGGCATTTTATCTTGCTGTAAACTAAGTATTTGGGAAGCTAACCTAAACGCCCTATACTCCTTCGAGGGTTAGTGCATGGTCACAAATTAAAATGACCATGACTTTTATTTGCAGTTATATTTATAATATTTCGGTATTTAAATTTATTTTTAATTGTGACTAGAAAATGTATTGAAGCTAGAATGTTATATGAATGCTATTTACTTTACTGAAAGTAGAGGGAATATTCATTTGCTCAGCAATCTTCTGATGATTGATGAAGCACTAGCAATTGTAGCCCTTCAGTTTCATGTAAATTGAAAAGCAAAATGAATGCTTCTTTTTACTGATAGTATTTCTCATGTTTAATAAAAGTAATATTATGAAAATTAGGGAAAAAATAAAATGCTACATCCATTACTTTTATCCAGGCTACATAATATATATTTTTTATTTTAGTGGACAAGAACTACCGCAGAGTTTTGGTTCCACAGAAACAATTGACCAGCTGTGCAACCTGACATTGAATCTGGTTGAAGACTTAAACCAACTCAAGGATAGAATGCAAGACAGTGGATGTGAAAGTATTCACTAGTGTCCATTTGATTCCGACACAAACTATTACACTGTAGTTTCACAAACAAAGCACAGATCAAGCTTTTACTTTAACAAACAGCTGGGTCAACATGTGTTGTTAAACTGGTGATTTTTTTATTTTTACTTTACTAAAATGCTGGCTGTCTAGCTAAATGAAACACTAATTGTATTAGCTGGACGATTCCAAATGTTATTATTTTTAATTATAAGTTAGAACTATTTATTACAACTTTTGTAGAAAATTATATTGTTATGTGTATATATGTTTACAAGAAGGTTTTAAATTTAATTGTTGGTCTTATAGCTATCAATTATGTTAATTGTTTTGCCTATGTTAATATTTAGTTTGAATTTTTCTAAATTATACACTAAAAATGTTTTTATTTGAGTAAAAACATCCCCCAATTTATATTTGTGTGAATTACAAACTACAAGGAATTGTTTTATTTTCACTCAAGATTTAAATACAATTTCTTTAAAGTTTACATATGCAATTTCTTTAACAAGATTCATATAAGTGTTTTCTATCATTTGCTGTATTTTACTTTTTACTCTTGCGTGTGAATATTTTATAAAACTATATTGATTTTAAAAGTATGACCAATATTTTAGAGTATTACCAGTTCAAGAGTTCCAGCAATCTAACGTAATTTGTACATATATTCCTATTTACACTGTAAATATATTTTATTTAAATAATTTTCTAGGAATAAAATGCTTGTAGAATTATAATCCAAATAACTATTTGGTTTCTTTTTGTATTGTAGATTTTTTTTCTATTCCTTTTCGCAAGTTAAAGATCTCATTTGTATGCACAATTGTGCTTTATGCTTTCATTTCTGAAATAACATTGTTTACGTTCACATAATTACTCCTCTTTAAAAAAAAACATTCCTAACTCATTGAAATAAAACTCCACGCATTTTTTCAATAGAAAAGCTATTATCCATTGTATTTGTATATGTGCAACACTTAATGCTTGATCAGCGTAATAGAAGGCTATCATTTCTTTGTTAAGCAGCAGAAGGTTTGTGAGGTTAAGATATTGTCCTTTAGGTAACTCTGGTGACAGTGTAAATTTAAATACATTAAAAGGCAATAATTTTAATTAGGATTAATAAAGCACTTTAATTTTAAATATGTTATACATGCCAAACTGCATCTGACAATCAATGCGCAATTGCAAACTATAACATGAATTTTTTTCCAGCAATCTTGTTTGCCTATTCTTTTAGAAATAGTATTAAAATTTAAAACTTATTTTTAATTCATTAATGCTCTAAAGTGGATATTTTACAAGTTTATCTGTAGCTAACAAATTAAGATTCACGCTTGCATAAATTATTAATTTGAAGTTTATGTACAGTAGGAGAGCTAAAAGCATTTAACATTCCATTGTTGAACATGTATATCTTTTTATTATACATAATTCGTGAATTTTTTTTTAACAATCTAAACAATTTTGTATAAATTCTGTAAATAGACAAGACATGCCCTTGTATATTGTCTGTGATCTTGGGAAGTTCTCCGAACTCATTAACTACACTGTTTAGTACTGGTATATAGTGTCCTTTGTGGGATGTATTACATTGATGTTCCCTTAAGAAGCTATAGATATGTTATGGGGAGTATTTTCTAGTTAGACTCGTGTACAATAAAATAGTGTTTTTTTATATAAAATATTGTAACATTTGCATTTAATAAGACTGAAATAAAAGTGTATATACATTTGAAAGTTTTGTTTATTTTTAGCTTAAGAAGGAAACACCATGAATGTTTATATTAATTAAAAATATTTAACTGTAAAGCCTATTCTACACAAGCGAGCATTTTCAGATGGCTCCGATTTGAGAAAACAATAACCGTGGTCTGTATGCTCAAATCATAGAGCCATCTTAAATGATATTTTTTTCTTGGTGTATGGGCCTTTAATTTTTTTTTTTTGTGAAGTTATTGAAAGAGAATTTTTTTCGATGAATTGATATTCAATTAGTGATGCAAGTTAAATTTCAATTGCATGGGAATTTTAAAGATATCTGAAGGATTTCTAATATGCACACTTGTACGAACCAAAATATACAAACACTGGGTGCATAAAATAGTCGATAATTTACAAATTTTAAAGTTTCCAATTCCTGTTAGAAGGGATTGGTTAACATTTAAACAGAAATCCTTTAATTAGTTTTCAGCATTCACAATGTAAACTAGAAGCGCTAGTTTTTAAAAAATATAAATGTGTTACGTCAAATAAAATTACGGAATTTGTTAGTAAAACTAAATATTAACTAGGTAGAATAAAGTGCAAAAAAGGCTCGAGTGCAGATTTTATGAAAAATGGCTATTTATAGAACATTTCTAGTTGCTTAGAAACTTCATAAATAATTAATACAATGCGAAATAAGATTTAAAAAAAATTAAAAGGGAATTACTTTGACAGTGTTGCATGCATGAACAAACAATTAGTAAATTGTGGTGTCAACATAATCAACAGGAATTTTGTGCCTCACAATGGTCCTTAAATTGAATCTATAGTTTCTATGTAAACTCATTGACAAAAGTGTGAAAATATGGCTTTAAAGTAAATTTTCTAAGCAAACTATACGTACATTTTGAAAAAAGATGCTCACAAGAATTCCAATATGTGATTTAAGTCCAGACTTCCTTCCTATATATTTCGTCATTAAATTGATGAAAATGCATTAATGACTTATTATTTACAAAGCAAGATAACAAAATGATGATTTTAGTAGCTGAACAATTTAATACACTATAACGATACACTATCTGGGGAAAATGAAAATTTGCTGTTTCAACTAGTATTAAATTCTAATAAAAAGTAAAATTCTGAAACATTAGATAATATAAAAATAATTTATTGAACACATTTGGAAAAATACCCGTACTGATTAATAAAGACATCAAACACGAACATAGACCTTTAAAGATACAATTGGCACAAATTGGTTGTATAATATCAAAAACGAACACAAAGCAATAAAAAAATGAACCTTTTACATTCATTAAGTATGGAATTCAGTAATCTCTTCTCCATTTGTATCTACGTTATATCTTCTTGGAAGTCTGATGGTTGTGCCATTCATACCAGGTGTTACTTTAATTCGACAAGCTAGTCGGGACCTGCAAAAGAAAAGACATAAGCATATGGGGTGGTCACTTCATATACCCAATACAACTACTCGAGCATGAGTATCAATTTAGCCTGACCGGTAGAGCATCATTGTATCTTGCAAAAGGTCCTGGTTTCAAACCTGTAGACTGCTCATTGGTGACCGAGGATGAACACAACCTTCCGATTGACTTGTGGCGCCATCTCTATCCAACTACCACAACTTCACTTGCAACTCACTGAGGTAGGGGGTGGTACTGTGGTGGTCACTTCATATACTCTATACAACTGCTTGAGTTTAAGTATTACTTTAGCCCGACTATTAGAGCATCGGCGTATCTTGCAAAAATCCTGGGATTAAACTCGGTGAACCACACTCTTTCATCACTACATACATAACTTGAAATATAAAAACTACTTTATAACGTTAGCCTACTAATAACCTTGTTAGCAGAGCACAAATAAACTTTTCAGTGTCTCCCACAAGAGTCTAGATAAATGTTTGATTTACATAATTTATCGTTTGAGAAATAAAAACTTTAATATATATAGTATATATTAAATGTAAAGTTTGAATGCATAAATACTTGTATCCAATCCAGGGTCGGTGAAAGAAATTTTTAGTTACAAGCAAGCTTAATTTTGGCGTCCTTTTTCTAAATTTTCGAGAATTATATTACATAAAATGTGGGTAATTGTAAGGACATTTCAAATACTAATAAGTTATCTGAAAATTTATATATAGAATTATATATTTAGCAATACTTACAATTTGACGAACCTTGCTAAATTCTAAAGTAATCAATGTTATTCAAAAGAGCTTGAATGACAAATAATTCTGTTCTATATCTAGATATGCTTAGTATTAATTTAAACCCCTAACCTGAAATGCAATTTTTCTCGTAAACATTTCTACTTTTAGTTTAAAGGCAATTTTATCAGATGCTTGGTAAACTTAAAATTTGGAATGAAAGTTAAATTTGGTACACTAAAAGGAAATGTTCCAATACCAGCATATATTGTGTTTGATATATAGTAGTTAATGAATCTGAAAAGTTTATTAACATTCTTTTTTTTTGTTCCTTAATGTTTGATTTTATTTTCTTATGATCCAAATTTTGCGCCCCTTTAGTCTAGTGCCCCAAACAGTCTCTTGTGTAGCTTGGGCTTTAAACTGCTTCTGATCAGATATACAGAATGAATTTGCTCCTGTTTTTTGCACTTATTAGTTATATCAAGTTCAGAACGAAAGGAGTGTTGAGAAGTAGCTTTCTCTTCATCTCCAAAACAATATTCATTTAAATACTGAATACTTGTATGCATCTAATTAATATTTTTTTATTTCAGTTCTGATACATGGGCAAACGATGAATACACAAACTTCTACCATTTGAAGCAACCACCATATATAGAAAAATACTATGTTTAATTTCTTATAACTGGACAATTCAAATTGATTGCAATTTATCAAAACAACCACTCATGATAACGGAGAAAACTAAGCCAGAATTCTCACATTAACGAGTTTAATACAAGGTCATAAAAATGGTTCAGGGTACGTCGAGAATTATGTAGAAAGAAGACTTCAAACATGTATATACTCTAGGAGAGGGACTTCTCAAATTTATAAAATTGGATTATGTAGAAAGATTAAAATTTAATATTACCAATGGCACTAAAGGTCATGGATTAAAGTTATTCACAGCTTAATTAAGAGTAGAAAGCATTTTTATAATAGGATAATAAATAAATGGAATAGTATGCCTAATTATGTTATTAATTTTCCAGGATTGGCTAGTTTTCAAAAGCAATTATAGCAGCATTGGAGAATTGTTAGAATCTGTTAATAGGACCAATCTTCTTGGACCTAGAGTTAAGTCATTATTTGTATTCTATTTTCTCGGCAAACAATTTACCAATAATTAAATTGAAATAAATAATCGATTTAAAATAATTAGTTTCAAGAGAAAGGACCACATTGACAAATTAAGCCCCCTTTATCATTGATTCTTAACAGAAAAAATATCTATGTACATGCATTTTATCCTAAATTAAAATTATCTATATTCAAACAAATCTTATCAAATTAATATAGCATTTAAAATGTTAATGTTGATAAATGTTAGTAATGAAATTATATCAACTTTCTTGTAAGTTGTTAAAATCAAATAGTCAAGATTTACTATGAGAATTCTACACATCTGTCACAAGACTTGTATACGATAAGCTGTTTTAAAACCCCATTCTAATTTACTTAATCTTTATTATTTATTCTGTTAATTGTTATGTTTCAAATAAATGTGAATTTGAGCACTTTAATAAACATATTTTCAATATTTTTGTAATAAATGACTGGTCATATTATCACTCAAAAATACATATTTTATACAATATACAACGAATCTTTGAATTTTAAACTTATAATTTATGCCGTATATTAAAGTATGTGTCTCAACAAAACATTTGGTTTACATGAAGGGAAGTCAGTATGCAAAACAATTAAATACTCAAATGAATTCCCTAATTTTATTAAATATTAAAATGCATTTGTTAATCAATACTATACCCTTTTAATTCATAGCCGAACAATGCTGTTTATTATGTGCATAAAGTATCAAAATCGGATAATTCTCACCACATGTTAAAAAAAACAAAAATATTTATACTTACATTCCTGGCCTATAATGCGGTTGGTATTGTACATGTTCTTGTTCATCCTCGTTGATTTTAGGCAATTCATGGTATACCTCAGGATCAAGTAATACATGGCAATATGAACAATTTCTAGCTCCATTGTCACAGTGACCTGAAAGTTTTTATAAAATTAAAGTCAGACTATAGTAATCAAGATAAAATAAAATTAATTTTGTGTAAAAATTATGGAAGATTCTAGCTGGATTCATGCTGAAAAAGATATGTTGATCACTAATAATGTAAATTTTTAGTAATCAAGTACAAGGTTCGTACGGATTTTTCCGAAAAAAAATATAATAAGTTTCTAAGGACTTTTTTAGCATGTTAAAAATATTTTATAAGGACCTAATTTTTAAAGCAAAAAATTATATATTTATAAAGAAAAGTTAGCTTTAAAGTCACAATTAAACTTCGTACGTAAAAAACTTCACATACAAAAAATATATTAAATAAATATCAGTGGAAAATAGGCACTATCAGCTAAAAGCTATTGGGTGCAAAGAAGCTGTGAGTTTTCTACTTAGATACAAAGATCTATTTAATTCACATTAAAATCAAACATTTTTAATAAAGGTTTTGTAAAATGATTTAATGATAGTAGTTTTAAGAACTTTACAAGAGCCTTCGGTAACTTGAAAGTTTCTGAAAAACACTTTAGACAAAAATAAGGAGTTTTTAAATAGGACTTTATAAGAGCCTTATGAATTACCCATATAGTGAAATAAATTGGTCAATTTATTCATCCTGATAGCTCGCAGAAGATCCCATCCTATATATGCTCTAGCCTTTATTTTCTCTTCTTTAGGTTTTTGAAAGTACAAATCAATCCTATAAATTAAAGATAATTTTTTTTTATATATTTTAAGAGCTTCACAGTTAAATATTCAATATTAACAATATTATATACAACATAACAATATTTCCATTAGGTTTGCTTAATTACTGTGGAACTAGAGCTGCACATCGGACTATTGGCAACAGTTCGGGACTTATCCCGAAAGAAAGACTCTGGAATAATGCCCTGGATTTTTTAATCATGGGCAGATGCACTAGTCCCGTATACACATCATTATAATTTTTAGACTACTTTCTAGTATTTTAGTAGAGAAGCTAGCAACCCTCCAATCACCAGATCACTAAATTTTTTAAAAGTAATTGGGTGACACTCCTATAAGCGTAAATTTTCACTTGACTTGGAGTTTTATTAAAGATGAATTTTAAATAGTTTTTTTCTGCAAATAAATAAGATATTATGTTCAAACTATCATACAACATTCCAACATAAACTTTCACTAGTGGTTATTTATTTAAAAACTTTATTTACATAAATTAATGTCAAACAATGTCACTACCTTCCCCCATATTGAGGATTGTACGACAAAATATGTTAAGGAAGTTATTTACTTCTTTAAATGGTGTTTTAAATAGGAAAATAAAATACTATTTGATATCTCATGTGTGATAAACTTGAATACATTTTAAGAATAATGGGACAGGAGTGACCAGGGCCGAATTCAGCCATAGGCTACAGCCTAGGGGCCACACACCAAAAACAAAATCTGTAGATTTGCAGAAAAAATTTGGAAAGATGATAATTCAAATACCAATGAAAATATACTACATACTTTATGAATGGGCAATTCTATTTTTCTTAACAGATTTGTACAATGTAAATGTACCCTAAATACTTTTATGTTCTTTTAAAAATATATGTTTAATTTGTGATAATTACAATGGCTTTTTTTTTTAGAAGTTAGTTTCTATATTCCTAACTTTTTTAATTGAGCCTTTTGAGGGTAATACAAAGGCGAATGTCATATTTTATTATCATTTTCATAGATTCCAAAATGCCATTGCACCTTGAGATTTCTTGACATTTTATAAATGCAGTATTGGTAGTTTACAAAACCACAATGCATCGTAATTTTACTTGTACACTTAAAAATGATTTAATTTGCAGATCTTTAAAGTATATATATATTTTTAAACACCTCAACTATTTGCAGGCAGTATTCCATACTTCCAGAAAATGAAGGGGGAGGAGGACATATTCAGCACAGGTGCAAACTCTAAATCTGGCTCTGTTACAGGGACCGGTGTGACAATACTCAAAGATTTATTTTAGACATTTCAACATTAAAGAAATTCTCGCACACTTGTTTTAACATATTTCTAAAATATTTAGAAATAACAGGATAATGAGTGATTAAATTAATTGATAAAATCTGCCCAAATAAAGCAAATCCCAAAGAGGAGAGTGGGGACATAATCAGTAAAAAAAATTCCATACTCATTGCAAGTTAAACTTAGAAAGCCTGCAATAGCATATTTTGGACAAAGCAAAGTACCTTAAATCATGAATAATTAACTTTTAAGAAAAACAAAAAGATGACTAAGTAGGGGATAGTATAACGACAGGTAACAAACATTTTTTTTTCCTATCCATTACGGATCTTCCTTTAAAGTCAATAAAATCAAATGGTGTGTTCTTATATTGGCAATGAAGAAGGCTTTATTTACCGAATGTAACTTAACTGTGACCAAATTTTTAACTGGATACCTGGCCGAGTTTATAGAAGGGGACAGTAGCGATACAAAAACTAGGGGTCAACACTTCTGTAACTCAATTAAATATTATACTTCCTGTAATTTACAATAAAAATGGTTTATTATAATTTAGAGTATTCAGTTCCATTCTAGGGGAATATATAGTAAATAGTTTATTATTTAACAAAATTTTTTGTTCTAGTAGATCAATTCTTCAGGTCAGGAACAATAGTGACATTTTGAACATTTAAAATTTTCCAAAAAAAAAATTTACTGCTTTTTTTTAAAATACTTTATAAAAGTTCGAATAGTTTTAAATAGTTTATTTGAATGTTTTTATTGCTGGTGAATAGATTCGACTCTGGATTGAAATAGCATTGCATTAAGACGATATAAATTATTATAATTCCAAAAATTGAAAAATCAAGAGCAAGTGAGGTTAGTTTAATATATATTTCTCATAAAAGATAATTTTATATATTGGCCTGTTCTACCCAGTTGTTCCATATTGATACAATTTTACCTCTGATAAATCCCAGATTTTAGTCCTTTGCAAAGATTAAACAGTTATAATTTTTTAAACCCCATACACAGAATTCAACATTTTGTTAATAGAAATGCATCGTTAGCTTCGAGAAAAATTTACTAACTTCTTGTCCTTTTGTGGTTGTCAAGATATTTATAAATAATTGTAACCTATGGAATCCAGTCCAGCAATATCAAATTTTAAATTCTTCTCGTTTATATTTACCTTTCAAATGTACTATAATTGCATTCTTTAAATTGAAGATATCCAATAAGTCTTCTATTACAAAACTTTGGATGATTACTGATTAGATAAGCAAGATATTTCAACATTATTTAAACAAAACCTCTTATAAGCGAGAAAAAATGCTAAAGTTTAAAAGTGGAATAAAAATAAAATACAACATTATCATGTATACAATAGAAATACAGTATTGTTTTATTTTAAACCCAATAAAATTCCCACAATATTAAACCTAATAACCTAAACCATTTTCATGGTACACGAGACATTACAAAATTAGCTAATATGGACTCAACGCTGATTTACTATTAATACAATAGATGGTCTGGCTTGGCTTACCATTTCTCTTTTACGTTCATTTCACCGTAAGGAAAATCAGTTTCAAACGAAAAATCCCTCTCCTTGCAATAATTCCGCACATTCTGACAAACATAAGAAAATCCGCGAAGTGTGCCGGTATTGTTTTGAACGAACTTGGACCAAAACATTTTCAAAACACAAGATGTCACCTGTCAAAAGCCACAGGTAGCCTCAACACAACTTTATAGGCTCATCGAAATATTATAATTAGCATAGTTCCGAAACTATATAGTTTTGTTCTTTGTAAAATATTTGAAATTTTCTCTTCAAATGACGAAAATATTTTAAAATTTATACTTAACAGACTTCAAAAATATTATAAAAGTTTACGAAACAAAAACTACTTTTAATGAAAGAAAAACAATATTAATTTTGCGAGAACCAATAGAAAGTCAAATAAATACTCTAAGCGTGTTTTGATTGGTTAATCTGATTTTGTTTCAGCCGTGGCTGAACTTGATAACCCTCCGCGCGCGGTTTTGTGTTTTGTCCGCATCTCGCAGTGGCTTCGTCAGTTGATTGGTAGAACAGAACAGAACAGTGGGCTATTGGAACGGCTCGGAGTCTGTATCGAAAGAAAGACCACAGAACACTGTCCCGTGTTTATAAACACCATGGACAGATGACGAGGACAACACCTAATCCGTATCCCGTCGCAATCTTAACAAACGTTAGGACATTGGACCATGATCAAATTTAACGTGCCCCTCACGATGGATATTCTTTGGGTCTAGAAGAAACACATTCGACAACCCTCAGATTAAAAATCTGGGTCTGTCCTTCTAGATAGACCCGAACGGTTGCCGATTGCTCAATGTGTAGCTCAAGACGTTAATTAACCAACCAAACCGATAAAACGCTAACCGCGCCCATTGGAAACTTGTCCGAGTCCCTAACCAGTTGGTTACCACAGGCCTTCTCGGCTAGTGCAGCGAACTCGTATTCTGAGGGTTACGAATTTCGCTCCTCTTTGCCTGTAAAAAATTCTCGGAGTAAAGGAGACTTGGATAAATCCGCCATGGTTTCAATGTTCTCATGCATGCATTAAGTGTGTGGGGTACAAGATCAGGTTTCTTGTCATAATTTTCCCTTAGGCTTTGGAACTGTATTTATCCAACTGTTGGGAGCTACAATCCAGTTCGGCCTTAGTGCTAGTTCCGACGCGACGCCTTCACTATTCGGCCACCACAAGAAGGCACTTTTTATTGAGGACGACGATATATCAAAAGACATATCGAACATGAAGCAAGCATGAAAAGCGCTGTTTAACAAACTTTTGATTTTTGTTAAACATATTCCGTTATTCAGCATATTGTCCAATTTCGAAAATGGGGAAACAGCCTTTACGTGCTCAATATGAATCTCGAAATGGAATGCGCCAATGAGTACTTTTGTGCTCTCCGACTTAAAGATCTGCGCATAAGAAAGAGCTATTCATTGTTCAACTGTATCCCAATATGCATCTGCGATGGCTTCTTTTGTACGCTACGAGCAGGCACGTAGGTATACATTTTTCATGGGAGGGGTTCAGTGACTGAGCAACGGATTTATTTAGGTAACTTAATTCTCCCCTCAACCAGATTTTGGGGGGAATCCTCCCCCAAAATCAACAAATCCCCCCCAACAAAAAAAAACCTTCCCCCAGTTTTTTTAAAAGAACTTATTAATATTTTTTAAGTAAACAGGAATACGTTGGCAGATAAATATCGTAACGGCAATATTTATCATGAAATCGTTACTAATATCAGTCATTACCTATTTTTTTTAAATTAGTAAATACCACTCCCTAATTATGAAATAAATTTAGAGAACTAATTTAAGTTTTGAGAATCATTGTTTAGAATATGGTTTTGGAGTATCCTGTGTATACGACCCCGTTTGACGATCTTTTCCCTTTGTCGCCGAGAAATCCAAATGCTAGATAATGAACCCGATGATGTCATGTGAAGCTTAGTTTGAGGTAAAAATTGCCTCAAGACATGTTTTTGAAGCTTTTTAATAACTGTTTTCCAGGGAAGGACCCCCGAAAATACCAACTTTACAAGAAAGTAACATTTTTCTAGTTTTTGAAAATATTTTTGCAGTAATTCGATTTTTAATTTTTTTCTTCTTGACTTGCAATGGGAGGGGTTTGAACCCCCTTACCTACGTGTCTGGCTACGAGCGTATCTTTCTAGCTCTATTACATTTGGAAAAATTCATTTTGTCAAAAAATGAAATGCAAAATGGTTATCCGACTTTTATTTATTCAGAAATATCGAGAAATGTGACTTTTTAACCGATTGAACAGCGCGCCAACCAAAACTTTAAAATAAAACCGCCAAAAACTTTAAATTAAACCGCCAAATCGCGCGCCAAGGAGAGAGAGATTATCAATTCGACTATTATGTTTTTTTTTATATATTTATGTCCGAGCAAGATTTCTGTTCTAATTAAGATATTTGGACAATTTTTTTTGTTGGGTAGGGGATGTTTCACTTGGGTACATTTTGAAAAAAAATATCCGCTCTTATCCGGCATTTAACTATCCGGAATTCTCATTGATTTGTTGTATCCATATTCCAATGCAGTGTCCGTTCTGAGGTCTAATTTAAATGTAATCTTACAAGTTGGGCAATTTCTAATCTTCCCCAGCTTTCATTTGTTAATAATGTTAATTTTCTACGGGCATAAATTTTCCCAACTCGGGGTTTTTAGAAGTTGAAATTCCTAACTTTTAGGGTTTCCAGATTATTGGAGGGGTCGAACTCTCCCCTCCCAAATGTAAATATCTCATTTTAATTTTATACTTATTACAATTTTTTTAAGTTGGGGCCAGTTTAAAAAAATACCTAAATTTGACACCGGTTTCAAAAAGTTGAAATAGTAAGTAAAGAAATAATATTAAATATATAAATCAATTTAACTAGTTTGTAAAATTAAAAAAATATTTTTTACTTTTTGGCGCTTTTTTTAAAGTTGGTTTTCCTTTAAAAAAATATGAATTTATATAGTTTAGTGCAATTTAACCATTAATAAGTACTATAAGGCGTATTGACTAAATAACTATTCAAGGATAGAACATAAACATCTTTAATCACATATGCCTAACATTACAATAATCTCGGGGAGGAACGAAACCTTATACGCATCACCGTAAGAGGCAGTTACATGACTGAAGCTTTCCTGCGCAGCGGGAAAGACATAACATATGTAGAGGGCGTTACAATCGTAATAACGGGAACAATATATAGACACGTAACGGGAACATGAAAATATATACAGGTGACGGGGACATGATAATAGGACAAACATATAAGATAATAACATAAATGAATAACGCTGGTTACATCCTCCCCCTCTGGCTCCGACGTAGTCCCGACGAGGGGCCAGCACCAGTTCTTTTGGGTAAGTTTGGTGGCCGTCCTCGCTTTCGAAACGGATTGCAAGGACGTTCGATGGGGTCCTGGGTGTAGGCTTTTGGGGCAGAAGTGTGGTACACGCCCAGGGGCACTTGGGGATTGTCCAGGCTGGCAATTTCGATTGTGGATGGTGATCTTTGTGAACGGATGACATAGGGTCCATTTCGTCTGGGCATAAACTTTTGGGATTGTCCAGTGGCAGCCTTGCTGACGGGATGCAGGGTCACATATACTTTTTCACCTGGAGCATATGGTAGAGCCGGATTACGCCTTTTGTCTGCGTAGATTTTTCTTTTGTCTTGTTGGGTTTCGATGACTTCTTTGATCTGGGCTGTGAATCTTGAGAATTTTTTAAGGTACGGTGTTATTTCAGGGACGAAATTGTCGTTGTCGATCACTCCTCGGATGTCGTTAGTCACGTCGTCTGTCGTCCGCAATTCTCGTCCAAAGCTGAGAAATGCTGCTGTCTGCCCAGTTGATTGGCACTTTGCTGTGTTGAGCGCAAAACGGATTGCTGGCAGTTTCTCAGACCAGGATCGGTGTTCGTCTTGAACCAGGATTGCAAGACGAGGTTTAAGATCACGGTTTTTTCTTTCTACCGGATTTGCTTGAGGGTGATAGACAGGTGTCAACGTTTGGTTGATGTCTAGCATGCAGCAAAGTTGTTGCATTACGGCAGACACAAACTGCGTGCCGTTGTCGCTTATAATTCTACGTGGGATTCCGTACCTCAATAATACTTTTTCTAGTAGTGTAGTAGCACACTCTTTCGCAGTTGCAGTGGGTAATGCGAAGAGTTCAACCCATCGAGTGTTGACATCTTCGATGATGAATATCCATTTCTTACCATCTCTGCTTTCTGGTAATGGGCCAAACAGATCGATTGCAAGAGTCTCGAATCGTTGGGCCGGAACGGGAGTTTGCAACAAACCAGCTGGCTTTTGGTTTGAAGCTTTGTATCTGTTGCACTCTATGCAGTTTTTTACATAGTCCGTGATAAACTTCCGCATACCTGTCCAATAATAGCGCTTTGCTATACGATCGAATGTTCCTTCGGCTCCATAGTGGCCTGCTGTTGGAGCATCGTGATGATCTTTAAGGATGGAGTTTACTTCTTGAGCCGGTATGACCAGTTGTGCTTCGTCACTGTCCGAGTCTGGTGCATATCGGTAAAGCACACCTTGATTCATCAGGTAACCACGATCAGTCCAGTTGGCGAAGTCTACGTTTTTCTCATTGCTTTCGAAACAACGAATTATCTTCTCAACTTCTGGGTCTTTAAGTTGTTCTTCTCGGAGCTCTTTTGAAGTATGTGAGGGAACGTCGATGTGTATGCTACACAGTTCACATGAAGGTTCGGCATGCTGACAAGCTGGTCTTGACAACATATCAGCGACCACGTTGCATTTTCCTGGGATGTGCTCTAACTTCAAATTGAAAGATTGAACTTCTAGAGCCCATCTTGCTAATCGTCCCGTAGGAGACTTCAAACTCATTAACCACTTAAGAGGTTGGTGGTCGGATGCAACAGTAATCTCTTGACCTTCAATGTAGGCACGATACTTCTTTAAAGCCCAAACTACAGCTAAAGCCTCGCGCTCTGTAGTCGAATAGTTTCTTTCGGCACTAGTGAGTAAGCGACTGGCATACTCGATAGGATGTTCATCAGATCCGGTGCCTTGTAAGAGAACTGCACCAAGGGCATAACCGCTGGCATCAGTCCGGAGAGTGTATGCTTGACTTGGATCACTTTGACGAAGGATCGGTGGACTAACCAAAAGTCCTTTCAGAGTCTTGAAAGAAGTTTCTTCCTCTGTTCCCCAATTCCAAATGACATTTTTCTTAGTAAGATTGCTAAGAGGTCTTGCTACTTCTGAAAAGTTTGGAATATATCTTCGATACCAAGAACAGGTCTGTAGGAAGGATTGTACTTGTTTGACGTTCTTCGGAGTTGGTATCTTCAGGATAGCCTCAACCTTCTCTGGATCAACTTCGATTCCTTTGGTAGTTATCCAGTGACCTAGATACTTAACCTTTGGGCAGGCGAATTGACATTTCTCTCTATTTGCCCTCAAGTTGAACAGGGAAAGTCGTTGGAAAACTTTCTTGAGGTCTTTTAGGTGATCTTCAAAGGTAGCGGATAAGACAATGATATCGTCCAAGTAGACTAGTATCTTTACATCCGGCAGACCACTTTTAAATCTGTCCATCAGCCTCTGAAATGTAGCTGGTGCATTTCTCAACCCGAAAGGCATTCGGTTGAATCTAAACGTTCCGAACTGGGTTGTGAAAGCCGTCTTGTCTTTATCCTCCGGATGCACGCTCACCTGGTGATAACCTGACCTCAAATCAATAGTGGACATGTAAGTTACATGTCGGGCGTCATGGATAAGGTCATCGATCTGTGGTAGAGGGTAGTGGTCTGCAACTGTCACTGCATTCAAGCCGCGATAGTCAACACACAGTCTTGTTTTTCCATTTGGTTTGGGTACCAACACCACCGGAGCAGCAAAGGGCGACTCGCATTCTTCGATTATTTTCTTTTGCAAGAGGTCATCCAGTTCCTTTTTCAATATTTCCTTCTTCGCAGGAGAAACTCTGTAGGGTGGATAAGCGACTGGAGCATGCGTTCCCGTATTAATGCGGTGCTCTATGAAAGTCGTGCTCTCTCCCCCTGGTTTGAAGCTTTCCTCGAAATCCTGAAGCAAATTATTGACCTGGAGCCTTTGCTCGACGTTCAAGCTCTCGCCTTCTTCTTCACGGAGATTACAGCTGTTGATGGGAAGAGTTTCGACAGGTTGCTGAGACGTCGATGTGATGTCATTCCCAAAATAAACCTTTCGGCGAGGGTTGTCACAAAAGTTCCACCTTTTGTTTCTTATGTCGAGAACAATTTCCGACTTTTCTAGGAAGTCTGTTCCTAAGAGAGTTCGATTTCCTTTTGCATTTGGAAGGGCAAGGAGATCCAGAATGATTGTTTTGTTTTCAATCTCAATGGACACCGTGGCTGTGCAAGCCTCTTCAGTAGTTTGGTAACCGTTTGCCAAGGTCATGGTTACTGAAGTCTCCTGGAACTCCACTCCTTTTCTCTTCAGCAGGTGTAGAGGATCTCACCAGCGACTGATCTGCTGGCACCTGTGTCTGCACAAACTCTGGCTCGTACACCGGATATGCACACATCAATCAGTGCAATAGGGGGCATCTTGGAATGGCAAGTGTACATGGTAAGTGAATTTGCAGGGAAATTCTCATTTCTCGCCGTTGGAGAGCATGTCGGACACTTTGCCTTTATGAAACCAGGTCTGGAACATCCATAGCAGTATATGGCAGGCTTGTTCTCTGGATTAAGATTTCTTTCATTTTGCCTTGGCTTTGGATTCTGCGCCACTTTTCTGAAGTTTCCAGTATTAAATCTTGGACTGGACCACTTCTTGGTATTCGACGTAGTCATTTCTGTTGTTTGGACGAACCGTCTCGTAGTCATCTAGCTTTTGTACTAGATCTGTAGTCGTCTTTATTTGTGTCCAGTCATCGATGAAGTGCTCTTTGACTTCTTGTGGAACACGGCGTTTAATCTGGTCTGTAACCATCAGATCAGACAATTCTTCAAAAGTTGTTATCTCGAGACCTGTAATCCAACCTTGAAAGTAATTCCTAAGTTCGTAGGCGAAATCTGTCCAAGTGCCTTCTTGACATTTCGAATGTTTTGTGAACAATTGACGAAATTTCTCTGGAGTGAGTTTATAGCGCTTTAGAAGCAGCTGTTTCACTTTTTCATAATCTTGTGCAACTTCTTCGACTTCTCTTGCAATGATCTGAGCAATATCATATGGCAGCAGACCAATCAGATGAGAGGCCCAGAAAGTCCTTGGAATCTCAGCTCTGTGAGCTTGTCGCTCGAAGAGAACGAGGTATAAGCTGATGTCATTCGTTACTGGATCGAATCTCTGGATCAGCGTCTGCAAGTCCAATCTTGGTTTGGCTGCTTGAAAACCATCGTTCTGGGTAAGAGGAACTTGGGATCGTGTTGCCTCATCCTGGAGTTTCAGCTTCTGAAGTTGGAATTCGTAATCGTCTTTTCTTTTCCGCTCTTCGTACTCCAGTTCCAGTCTTCTTTTTCTTTCTTCAGCTTCAAGATCTTCCTTCCTTTTCTTATCTTTAATTTCAAGGTCTTCCTCTTTTATTCTTTCAGCGATTATCTCTTCAAACCTTGCTTGGACAAACTCTAAATCGTCCTTATATGCTTCACTCTCTTGTATTCTCGTCTTCAGTTGAATAACTTTCAGACTATCAATACCATCCAAGTCCAGTTCAATTGCCAGCCGGACCAGGTCAATCTTCTTTCCTCGTGCGAGAAAAGCCATCGTGGGATTTCAGTCTAGTTCTTTGTGAGTTCAGAATATGGCAGTAGATAACAGGCACACAAAATAATTACCTCAAAGTCCTAGAGCTATTTCACAGTTCAATGCACTTAAACTCACTACAATTACCCTACCATGAAATATTAGCACTCAAATCGTCTATAATTATTTTTCAGAAAACCAATTAATATCAGTTAAAATAATATCAATTCATTTAAACTATTATAAATTTATTGTAAACCATTATAAAATCATTCCAACTATTCATTTATTCAAGCAAATAACACTATGCAGTATTAAATCTTTTCAAGTGTAGATGACACTGTATAACACCCGATCTTTAGATAAAATGCACTATTTCTATGGTACCATTTCAATATTAGATTACCAGAATACCAAAATATATTTTAACATGATTGAACAAATTTATTTATAAGAAGAATCACTTTTGTTTAAATTATTTAGAAATTTATGAAGTACTTAAATATAAAATCAAAACAATAGCATTAACAAACTTCCATTTCATAACGAATCAATTCAAGTGTTCTTTCAAAATAAATTTTAAAAACAACATTAAATTTTATAATATAATCAATTATCCAACTGATCAAAATAACTAATAATTAGTTAATGCCAATAATTAAATTAAATAAGCACTATCACAAATAAAACTTCCTGCCAATAAAATATCTATTATTCTAAATCACACTCAAGAACACAAATTTTCTTATTTTTGCATGTAAAACCACATTCTTTTATTTTTTCCGAAAAAGAACAAAATAAAATAGATAAAACCCACAATCAGAATTTTCAAGGCCAGCAATAATTTCAAATAAAAGAGAACAGAAATAAAACACTCTCAGTTACGTGGAGAGGAGGGGGGAAAAATTGCTTTTCTCCGAGCGTACGAATTTGAATTCGCAATGCGAATACGATTGTCAGAATCAGTGTTTACAAAACCAAGGTGGTTTTTTTTAATTTCAAACACAGCAAACCATTGCGGTTTAATTTTAAAAGACTAGTTAAATTTAAATCAATAGAGATAACACTCCAAACGAGACACAGCATACGTGTTATGCAAATTATCTCCTCACAGTAAACAGGATGTATACTGAAAAACGAAACTTTGCGTTTCGAAACTGAAACTTTGCGTTTCAAAACTTTAACCTAGCCTACAAATTAAAAAACTTGTAACACTGAACAGAAAACAAAATAACACTTATCTTAAACATCCGATGACATTCCTTCTTGCCTGAAGAACAGAAATATAGTTCGTTTAGAAACGAACTTCAAAATGGCGGCCCTCGCCATTTTCATCAATCGGAACAAAAACCTAAAAAGCGAGCCATGCAATTGCTGTTCTTACAGTGTTGCCCCACGTTGGGCGCCATTTATAAGGCGTATTGACTAAATAACTATTCAAGGATAGAACATAAACATCTTTAATCACATATGCCTAACATTACAATAATCTCGGGGAGGAACGAAACCTTATACGCATCACCGTAAGAGGCAGTTACATGACTGAAGCTTTCCTGCGCAGCGGAGCGGGAAAGACATAACATATGTAGAGGGCGTTACAATCGTAATAACGGGAACAATATATAGACACGTAACGGGAACATGAAAATATATACAGGTGACGGGGACATGATAATAGGACAAACATATAAGATAATAACATAAATGAATAACGCTGGTTACAGTACTATAATTTTAGATCATGTACATGAAATTAACATGTGCAGAAGTCTGCAACTTGATGATAAAAATTAGTCAAAATCTGCAGTGTAAAATTGTAAAATTTGATAGAGGTAAGAACTTGTTTTTATTAATATACGTTTGGAACGAATAAAAAACATATCTATCTTTTCAAAACGGAAAGTTCCAATTGTGGCCCATGGCAACCTTTTGTCTGGGCGATAAACAAATATTTTCTTCTTTGAGAATATGGTAAACCTGGCTCCCTTCGGCCGCAATTGGACTATTGCCTTTCAAAAATATTTTTAAAAACTGTTAACTTTATTCTAAATGATTTAAGAAAGATTACTGATGTAGATATCGAAGCGAGGTTGCTTCAATTTTGATAACATGTATATTACGATATGATAAGAGAAAATTATGATTGTATATTACATTACGATAAGATGCAATTTTGATAACTTGTGTGGAGAAATGTAATGCATTTCATGTTATATATCACTCTCGTTCTTGCACGTGTTACATATTTATCAAGAAACGTGCAAAACATGTAAGTTTGGTGAAATTTATAAATCATGTAAGTTTATTTTCCAACATCATGAACAACGTATTCTTTTCATTTTATAAGCGTTTTTATGATAATGAATCTTTGTCGAGTGGAAAATAGCGCATTTATCTGACTTGTAGTATTTCAAGTAAGATATGACCATTCAGATTTACAATTCGTTTTGTGATTATCTTTTGTAGCGCTAATTTTGGTAGTTCGTGAAGATAACACGATATCTCAAGTCAATAGCAGAAAACAAATAATACGCCTCGAAATTGCTAACTTTTATGTTTTATTTTATGGCTTAGTGTCTAACACCACCCTTGGTTTATTTTTTCTTATCTAATAGTGAGTGTGACTGTATGATCTAATAAAAACTGATTTAAACAGAAGCGGGTTTGTTCAAAGTAAAAACAGTCGTCAAAGAAAACAGCAAACTCAAGTAAATATTAATAACACCGTTAACCAATATAACTGCTGTGGTATCCCCGACATCCCCCCCGCCCCCTGTTGAATGTTTTAGAATAGGCTATAAACTTAAAAAATTAATGGTCTTTTTTTAAGTAATTATTTCACATGAATGATTTGATAAACTGCACAATATGAACTTCGTGATTTTGTAAACTAAAATCATATTACTGCGCAACCGTTACAAGAAAGTCTAAGGTTACAGTGGACTGTGTTGCTATCGTGGAACGTTCTACTAAATAGAGTGGGTGGGTTGATATTTTGTACTATCAGATCAACCAACTTGACTTGTTTTAGTCTCTTAACATGCTACCGCTGGAATTTAGTGAAATCGTCCGTTTCTATGGCAAGTGCCACACAATAATATTCAGTTTCTAGTTGATTTTCTAATGGTGGTAGTAGCCAGTGGCGTAGCCAGGATTGTTCGATGGGATTGATTCGAAACGTTCATAAATTATTTTTGGACTGACCAAAACCAAATAATTTTTTTTATTAATAATTGATTTGAACAATTTTTAACTAATAATTTTAATTAAATTTAATAATTAATTTTAATTAAATGTAATTAATAATTTTAATTAAATGTAATTAATAATTTTAATTAAATTTAATTAATATTTTAATTAACTTTAATTAATAATTTAAATAAAATTAAATTAATAATTTGAATAAAATTTAATTAATTATCTTAATAAAATTTAATTAATAATTTGAATTAAATTTAATTAATAATTTGAATAAAATTTAATTAATAATTTGAATTAAATTTAATTAATAATTTGAATAAAATTTAATTAATAATTTGAATAAAATTTAATTAATAATTTGAATAAAATTTAATTAATAATTTTAATTAAATTTAATTTTTTATCATTCATGACTGTGGCGTGATATGGGGGAGGAGGTTTCATTGGTTGCGTGACGCAGCAAAACGGCGCACTGCGGCAAAATCATAACGGAAATTGGCATTGTTCGTAAAAAAACATTAATTTGTAGAATCTGTGAAGCTAGACAATGGAAAAATGCTTGCCTAATCATCAGCACGAGATGCAGTGCCGCAGAAAAAAATCCAGAAAAAGGTAATGAACACAGATTTAAACGAGAATCTGTTGACCCCACCCTTCGTAAATGGAGCCAATTATGTGCCCTTCGTATTTATAATAGTTAAATATAACTTTAAAAAAAAAATGTGCATCAACCTCGAGACAAGAAATTTCCCAACTTAACGATTCGAAATTCCCAACTTAACGATTCAAAATTCTCAACTTAACGGCGTCGGGTACGAATACCAGCTCAGGTGTTATTCTCGTTATCTGACCATGATTAAAAATTACGTTGTATTATTCCCAGGTCTTTCCTTCGAGATAGACCCGAACCAACGTTGTGGCATGCAACATTTGTTGCATGCATGTTCCAGTGCAGTATCCGTTCTAAGGTTTAACGAACAATGTGCAGCTCTAGTGCGATGTTATTTAACCAAACCAAACTTAACGATTGGAAATTCCGAACTCAGCTGTGCTAAAAATTCCTAGTTCCAACTTATCAACATATGTCAACTTTTTATAGATAGTTTTATTGTGGAAGTCATAAGTGGGGGGGGGGGGGAGTTAACAAATACAGCTATTTTCTGAAAATGGTAACGTGATCTGTAAATAGTGGGAGTCAAAGGGGCTCGACAATCGTGCCAACCCAATAGCCATTGCTAATCTTAACATAAAACATAAATAAAATAATATTCACAAAGAAAAAGTACCTACATACATACCAATATGACCATATTTATCATGTAGTAATTAAATTCCAAATTTTTTAAATTAATAACCATTTTAATTCTAAATTAATCAATGCAAGAAAACTGGAATTTAAATTATTATAAATAAATTCAATAAACTTAAAAGTATTGAAAGAGAGAGTCATCCGAAGTTAATGTTAAAACGAAACACGTATCGCATAAAATTAGGTAAAGATAATAGGTACTGAAAGATGCGTCCTCCGCGCATAAAAGTTTTGGGGACTCAAAATGATTTTTTTTAACCGAGGGGTGAATTAAATAAAAGAACCCATCGAAAGTTCTGGAAGTTTCTATTAGAAACCGGTAAAAAAAAAAAATAGAGAAAAACAGAAAGGAAAACGCACTGCGCCAACATTACACAATATCAGGACACAATATGGGAAGATTCAACTAACCAATCACAAAAAGAAACAAAAAAAAAATCCTAGACACGAGACGATAAAATTATATGGGACCGGCGCGCCAGTCCCATATATTTAAAGCGCCATGATGGCGCTTCGAATATTAGCTCGAAGAAGCTAAGCCCCCCTCCCGCCTAAAACAATACATGAACGGAACATACATTTCAAAAAACCATACATGAACGGAAATTCTTTATTATGCACTACTCAAATCAAAGTTTCCTTTAAATTTTTACGAAATTATAACATGCGAAAAAACGGAAAACACTTACTTATTTTTTGAAAATTAAAGCAATCCTGCTTTCTTTTAAACATGCGAATCGGTCAATTTTAATATTAACTTACATAACGAAACAACAGCAGGACCATGTCGTGAAACAACAGCACACAGTAAATGTATCACGAAAACCATTTCCGTTTGGATATAATCTCGTAAGTTCTCGTTTCACCAACGAGCCAATCAGCATATCGAGCCTCAAGTACAGCTAAAACAAGAATATTCATTTTGGCTGTACCTTCTCACAAATGCAGTGAAATAGCATGTAGGGCCTCTCCATACTACGTACAGGTTGCCATGGCAACGATGCAGCCGATTTCGAATTTCGCTTTTTGGCTGCAGTTTGATTGAATGGAGTGTTTTCCCCTCATGAATTCTTCATTACGGTAACAGACTTGCTTTTATCGGAGATTTTGTTTACTACCGTAGAATTTTCATTTTCAATTCTAATCTTCATTTAAGAAAATTAGTAAAATATCTTATTTTAGTTTTAAAATACACTAATGAATCTAGGTGCATCCCGGCTGTACTTGCTGTAGTGGGCGAGCCGCCACTGATATAACTTTGACAATAAAGAACAACAGAATGCGCAGATGCGAGCATTTTTTTAGGCGCCCCCCTGTCTGGAAATCTGAAAACATTGCTCCCCCCCCCCCCCCCCCCCCGGTGCGACGTGCCTGCGTGTGGGGTAGACCAGGAAATGAGACGTGTGTTTTCTCTAGAGAAATCAGAAAAAAAAATCTTCGTTTTTTTTTTTTTTTGCCTTTATTATTTTTCACAAAAATAATTTTGATTTTAAAGGGGTGGGGGGGGGGGGGTTCTAACCCAAAGTAACCCAATGCTGGCTACGCCACTGGTAGTAGCACAAGACAGAAACAAAAAGTTGTGGTAAATACACTGTTTGAAAATTTAGTACGACCTTGCACTAAAATTTGATACCCATTTAGCTGTAACCATTATTGGTGCTTACTTTCTATGGTGCTACCACGGTAACTTTTGGTGAAACGTTTGCACTAAAACTCGTATTTTCGCTTCACTATTTTATGGTAACACGTTGAACAAAAAATCGCGTTTTTGCTCCCTCATATTATGGTGAAACGCCGTTATGATTTGTTGGATGTTTTGGACGATATTTTAGTATTTTTTGTGGCGAAGCTGGCAGTCCTCCATCGCAGGATCACTACTTTTTTTTATCAAGTCCACCGCACAGGCTCGTACTAGCAATTCTCTGATTACCAGCTGAACGGGTTTGTAGATTCAACGAAGGTTTTCGGTTACAGTTTAGGAGATTGCACCATTTTTTGTTAAAACTGCGGTATTCTCGATCAAGGATTTTTGGTTCAACCTAGATTGCACCATATGGTGTAAGTTGCGGCAGAGTACCAAGATATGGTGCAACATGAACTTAAATTTTTAACAGTGTAGTTTCTTTTCTCTCCCAGTAAATTCATTAATTTTGATCAGAAAAGAATACACACGTACGTAGATATAAATAATGATGTATAAAAGTACCGTTTTTCTACTAACGCATATCTAGGAATGGCTATCTAAAAATGATTGTATCGAGAAACAGCTAACGAAGGTGATGCGTTCTTACTAGTGTGATAATTTTTTATTAATACACAGGATAAAAAGAAAATATGTGAAAATTGTAAGATAGTAGTATAACAAATCTTTTAACTAAAATTTTCAATTTCAAATATTATTTCTCGGGTTTAAGCTACATCATTCGTTGTAGCTCGAATGTAAAATATCGACGTAAAATTACGATGCAAGGGACGGTTCAAGGAATTTTCGTAACACGTATATAGCGTACTCATTAATATTATATTTTTTTAATATTGGAATTTTCTAACTTTCTCAGTTAAAATTCTTACAATAGTTTCACTGAGCAGCAAAAGTTTGACAAACATTTGAGGAAATCATGGTATTCAGGGTCAATAATGCTTTTCAGATTATAAAATAAAATGCAAACTTTATTTCCTCTATAAAGTGAATGTAAAGTAATAGCTCAATCTAAAAACAATTAAGTAATTTAATTGTAATATTAGTTATTTAATTAATATTTTAAACTAGAAAAATGTTCAGTCTTGACACCAAATTTCCGACTGAAATTATTTATATTAACCCTTCTTAGTCCAGCGCCTCAAGCCGATATTGTTCTGTCGTGACATTGAGATTTCTAAAAAGCAACTTTTTTTCTCGGTTCGGTTATTCTCTACAGAGACGAAACAGCTGAACTAACTGGCAACTTGTATCTTTCGAATAATTGCAAAAGAAAACAAACACCCGAACAATGCAAAGTAAGCGCCACCGTGTGGCTTGACTCGCAACCTAAGCAAATAAAACTTTCCTTTGTTAAAATAATACCACGAAGCACAGATGATTTTTAATGTGTCGGTTATATTTTAGTCTAGTTGTATAGTTATTCGCGGTTTCACACACGTTAAAAAAAAGTTCCTTCTCTTTTATTTTCACGAAGACAAAATAACTGGTCAGACATCTCCGAATGTTAGCTTTTCCGTTAGTTTTCCCGTTGAAGCATAATTGTCGGTAAGAGTTATTTCGCCAAGGCAATTTTTGATCGCCAACTTTCAATTGTTTTACATAATAAATTTATAACAATTTCTTCAAATTAATATAAATTTTATTATTTTAAATATATATGAACTTTTTTAAAAATATTTATAAAATTTATTTAAAATAATTAATTTAATATATATCAGTTTAATCAAACAATAAATATATATTAATTTGTTGTCAAGGTCTTATAACAATGTAGAAACTATATTTTTAAAATGGCCATTAAAAAAAAGCTTCTAAAATCGTTATAAACGGAAAACGAAACGGAATTTTAAATTTTCAAGATTTAGGTGCACAATTAGGTGTTGAATAATTTCTATATAATTTTTCAGATATGTTCGAGCTGTGGAAGATAGTATTTTGCGTGCTACATACATACTTTTTTTAATAATAAAAGATAATTTAAGTAAAATTATAAAAATATTGTGATTAAAACCTTGAGCTATTAATTAATTAAAAATTTTAGTTGACCGATACTTGTGATGAGGAATATGTAAAATATCTTAAATTTATTAAACATAAATTATATACATAATTTGGATTTTTTTTAAAAATTATAGATTATTATAGTGGAAATAATGTTCTCTATAAGTGATATTTTTTAAACGTCCGCATTTTATGTTTATCAATTAAATGACCCAATTCTATTAGTAGATGATTTTAACCCTCTGACAGAGCTGAACGACTTAAGTCGTCCATGGATTTCCAGTTTTTCTTGCAATACACATAAACTTTAAATTCATAAAAATATTCGATATTGACATGTTTTTAAAATCTAAAGGGTTGTGGTTTTCATTGGAAGCTATATCTATTAAAATAGTAAAAATTAAAAAATATATATAAAATATACATGGATTGGAAATATACAGTAAACTATTTTACTGAGAAAAGAACTTTACGATTTTGGCATTTTTTTTCCTAACTGCTCAGAAGGTTTCGAAGGGGATATTTGCTTGGATTTCTTTATTTTTTGTATTTCACCTAGATTTTTTTAAACAGAACATAGTATGGTTTTCTACACAATTTTAGCATTAGAAACCACGAATGGAAGTTTATTAGTAGACGAGTTTAAAAAATATAATATACAGACAGATGAGCAATGGGCGGCCCAGTAGAGACCGCAATTAGTGGAGCCCCACACTGTAAAAAAAAGTACTTAAAACTGAGTACCTGAACATGCTTGTTTTTCTTTGAGTACAATTGCATCGTAAATGAGCGATGACGTACTCCAATTTAAGTAACCGTACTTTCTCAAAACAGAGCAGTGTGATTTAATAGTGTTAATATTAACTTCTGTTCAAGCCATTTTAACAAAGTGACCTGGTACACTTAGAATAGTTGTTCCGAAGATGGTTTTCCACATGATTTGATGCCGATTGCTTAAATGGAAGCTGAGTTATTACGATTGATCTTACTTCCCTTTCTTGTGGCATACCTTTTTAACATTTATTCTGTTTATAACTTCTTCACGTCTTCCTGGTAGTACAGCGGATAAGACACTGGACTGCGGTGCCTGACGATCTGGGTTCGATTCCCGGTAAGTATTGGTTGTAATTGTTGATATTTATTGAAAGGGATTTATGAAGACAGTCTATGTGGTCAATCAACTGCTCTTCTTATTAATTTTACTCGTTTTTGAATGCAATGACTTTTTCGAAAATGAAACTTATGTATTCGGAAAAATGATAGGCATCGAATGTAAACAAAAATGAGTGAATTTTACTTATTTGTGAGTAAATTTTTTGTTAGCAGTGCATGCTTATAAGTGGATCTGCCAAAATTATGGAAAAAAATACGCGAATAAGGCAAAATAAAAAAAGTGCACAGCTGGGTTATCTGTAATAAAAATAATTTTTTGAGCAAGAAATAATTACTAATGCATTATTACATTTTTTGCAGTAACAAATTGTTTTAAAACTAATATTACTTCCAAAATTATTAAATTATTCTTGAATAAAAAAAAAATTCTGTTTAATAATTTTAAAACTCTTCCTTTTTGTATCCTTTTCAGCATTAACAAAAATGAAATTACGATTCTTATGTAATCTTAAAGTGTTAATTAACGATGTAGTGACAGTATGCATGAAATATGGTATATATTAAATATACTCATTCACAATAGAACATATGATTCTTGTGTTCAATTCACAAAAATATGTGTTTATCCCCAAATATTCTTTTTTTAGCAAGAAATAGCAGTATATTTTAAAATACAATTTTGAAAGTGGTATAGAGCCGAATCTGGTTCAACAGATTACAACAGCGATTCTCAACCTTTCAGTATTCGCGGCCCAGTTTTCAATCATAATTTTCATCGCGCGCCCCCCCCCCCCCCCTACAATAAAATGTATACAACAATAATGTATATTGAGTATTTTGGATTCTGTTTTCAAATTATTTTTAACTAACTGCCAAAACAAGAGTAAAAGCAAGCCAACGTTAGCGAAAAACCACACCTGGCATTTTGCCAAGCGGGCGGTAAACAGATGAAGCGAAAGCGGAGAAAATTTAAATATTATATTTGAAATGAAAGCCAAACAGGGAGTCACTTTACTTGTCATTCGGGCCCAATTAATTTTCATACTTACGAATCTGCCATTGTTTTTCACATACATTAAAAAAAATTGCATATGTTTGCACAAAATATAAGTCATTTGTATTTTAGCAATTGAATTTTAAAGTAAAAGCAGTACAAATGTTATAATTCTTCTGAATTAGTATGCATGGGAACTGACAATAGGAATGAAGTCTTTTAAAAACACATTTGGAATAATCTCACTTTTTCCTGATTAATCGTTGGGTTGTCTTTTCCTTCGCTTTTTCTTAAAAGAAAAAAACAACTAAACTGGATTGTTATTGCCTCAGCTTTCTTCTAGAAAATAATTTAACACAATCATCTGATACATGTTTCATTTTGGCTTTAAAAGGCAAAACAAAGCACCATAACTTTCAGAAATACTAAACAAATAAAAGGCCTCAAAAACTAAAGTCCAATTTTTAGGAGTACAAAAAGTAGAAACTGTTCAAAACATCTTTTCATTTGACCTTTATTTTTGACCTGAATATTTTAGTAAGTTGCGGCGATTGGGTGGTAAAAGTGGGGGGGGGGCAAGATCAAGATGAAACAAGTGTGTGTGGAGCGCGGGGGGGGGGGGGGGTGTAATAAAAATATTGACCACCAAAACAATGAATATTGCATATTTATATTTACTCTTTGTTTTGAATTATTTAAAGAAAGGATACTATCTTAAAATAGGTACGAGACGCCCAGGTCGATTATTAACTGACCCTTTTACGATTATTTCCCCCCCCCCCCCCCACCATTTTTTTATGGAAGGGTATGGACTGTTGCAAAGAATCTAATTAATATACTTGTTGACCGACCTGCAAAGGGATAGGTATCCTTTCCATTTGTGTCAGTGTTGAAAAAGAAATGAGGAAAATTTTATCTTCTCACCCTTCGAATTCCCAGAAAATTTCCTGCAGTATTTGCAATTCTGCATTTGTGGTGCGGCTTTTCGAACAATGAGAAAAATAATTACAGTTTCAAACTGTAAAATAGTGCAGGCACGTAGGTATAGATTTTATAGGGGTTCAGTGGAATTCTTAACCCCACAAAATCCTCACCCAACCCACCACCAAATCTATAACAAATTTTTTTTCTCAAAAAAATTATTAATTTTCATTAGTAAAAAGAAATACGTTGGCATTTGAATATCGAGGAAGCAACAGTTGTCACTGTCATTAACTACTTTTAACAGTTGTCAATAACTATGTATTCTTAAAATTAGTAAATCACCCCTAATTCTGAAATAAATTTAGAGAACAAATTTAAAGTTTGAGAATCCTTATAATATATGCGTGGGAACGATTAGTTAGATAATTTATAGTTATGGTAATTTAAAGATGTAATAAGCGTTTTAGTTGATCAAAAATGTAAAGAATAATATAAAGGCTACATGAGCTAAAGAAATGTGGGAGTCAAAAAAACTTGACTTGCATGGTATTGTGCAACACAATCGACACTGCTGATTTTAAATTAAACGTTAAATATACATAATTTAATTCAAAAGAAATTATTTACTTATTACCAATAAATGTTAACTTCCATTAATTAAATTAAAATTATAAAGGTAATTTTAATTCAAAGATCTAAAAGAAACAAGAAATTTACCAACTTAACAGCGCCAGGTGTTGTTCTCGTTATCTGACCATGGTTCAAATATATGAGGCATTCTTCACGGGTCTTTCCTTCAAGATGGGCCCCGAACCGTCGCCAATAGTCCAATATGCTGTACTGCGGCGACGTCCAATGAGAGGTCCATTCAGAGGTCTATTTTAAGTTTAAGGCAAGTTGGGTGATTTAACCTTCCCTCGCTTTCTTTTGCTATTTCTTGGGCTTACATTTTCATAAATCAGGGATTTTTTGACGGATGACGAAATTCCCAACTTTTAAGGATTCCAGATTAGTTGGGAAGGAGGGAGGGGGGGAAGGGAAACCGCAAATCACATGCACAAACAGTAAATAAAACAAGAATTATTACCCTTATAACGTCAAATGCACAAACGTTCGGCGCCTATAGATTGCGCAATACTACATTTTAATGTAAGAAGTTTCATACAGTCGCTTGATAAAAAAAAGGGTGTCTGATCTTGAACTATATTTAGAACTAAATAAAAAAAAAGAAGATATTTATATTTTATATTTTCTTTTTATTTCCTGTCAAACGATGAATATTTTGTAATGACGGAAATGGGAAGGCGCCTAAACTTGTGTTAGCTGTCTGCCTGTTGGAAAAGAGACCCCCCCCTCCCCCCACACACACACACTTTTAAATAAAAAAACCGTTTGTATTTTTCTAAACTTTTTGTTTTGTTTTGGAAATTTTTATTAATTGGGGAAAAAAGCATTATTTTTGTATTATTTTTTTTTAAACCTTCATACCGATGGGGGGGGGGGGGGGTGGGGGGGCTTCGTACGCCACTGTCTCGAGCATGCGCAGCAGTCAGTTAATCAATTTTTTTAAATAATATTTTCTCTTGGATATTCTCGCGCCCCTCTTCAAGTGTGCTCGCGCCCCCCTAGGGGGGCGCGCCCCACAGGTTGAGAACCGCTGGATTACAATATACATATTTTTTTAAAATTTATATAAATACTTTATTTTTTAATATTTTACAAATCTGTTGAAATCTGTACAAATTAAAAGCCATCTCTTTTAAAATATTTAATACTTTTTGTTCTTAAAAATTAAATAATTTTATTAAATTTCATTTTAAACTCTCCTGCAGAGAAAACTACTTTATAATTTCGGTAATTTCCTGACCGATCGTAGGGTCAGGCCCGTCGCACCGGGATTGGAGTCCGACACCCCCCCCCCCCCCCCCCCCCTTTCCAACTGCCCTCCAATAATTTGGAAACCCTGAAAGTTGAGAATTTCAACTTCTAAAAACCCCGAGTTAGGAAAATTTATGTCTGAAGAAAATTAATATTATTAACAAATGAAAGCTAGAGAAGATTAGAAATCACCCAACTTGTAAGATTACATTTAAATCAGAACTCAGAATGCGTCTGACAGAACTGTTTAATATTTTATTTATCCAAACCACTTTTTGTCCCAATTAATTTAAATGTGTTAAGATTGGCATGTGCCAATCCCTCTACCCCCCCCCCTCCCCTTAAAAAAATATTTTTATGTGTAAGGGCACTTCGTAGGGTTAATTTGCTGTTATGCCTAAAATATTATTATTATGGCAGACCCAGGTCATAATCGTCACACCACTGGTAAAGTAATCAACAATTTATTAAATTAGCAATATTGCCTAATGTGCCTAATATTTAAAATTCAGCTTGTTTTAAAGCAGCAATTTTCAAAAGTTTTCTTTCACTCAATAAAATACGTACTTTAAAACAAACATTCATCTTTTCACGGAATAACACATAAACAAAGAATAAAATTTACGTAATATTATATGCGTGAAATTTCAAAAAGCATGCTAAGCACACACATCTGCCTATTTGGCCTTGGAATCCAAGCGGAACTAAACGAGAGTGTTGAAATATTCTTCGGCGTCAAACGAAACAGCTTTTTCAATACAAAGACAACGATTTCCCCATCATTTTCCTTAAAAAATATCTAAATGAGTTAATATGAGAGAAGATTCCCGTCAAAACCCTTCAATTCGTTCGAGTGAATCGACAGAAAATAAATTTTCAAGAGCGACGTTTCCGATACCAATTTTTGCAATCACTGTTTACAGCGGTAAATGAACATTCACAAACAAAGGAGTTGCAAAAAATATCGAGTGTTCTTTTTTTTTACATCACACATTTTTTATTGTTATGTCACAAAAATCCACGCGTTAAAAAGCATTTTACTGAATTTGATAGCAGACCAACAACCTTTCAGTTGTCCATAATATCTCCATGAAACTACTAATTTGATTTGTTAGAAAATCTATATTTATATGTTTATTACATGCCCTGTAATGGGGTAGAGGTAGAAAATTCTCTCTGCGAATTCGAGTATCTCGGGGCTTTTCTTTCGACGCTTATAGTCCATTCTCAAGCGCATTTCATTTGCGCAAGTGGTAAGGGATTTAAAAACAATTTTAATATAATCAATAAAGAAATATAGCCCTGTCAATTTGGAAGGTACTTTCTAATATTTTTTTTTGTTTAATTCAGAAAAAAACAAAATCGAATAATGGTAGACCTTTTTGGAATGGACACTAACCTTGCTGCCGCACAACTCAACTTCGTTCCATAACTCCATTAATTGTTTACCGTTTGTTTGTCGTAGCATTCTGTTCTTGCTATGTTGTTTTCACAGATAAAGACGAATTTAAATTTAAAAAAAAAATGTCCAAATTTGCAGAAGCGCCAAAAATGTACATTTAATTTTGTCTCGAGAACAAAACACTCAATACTTAAAGGAAGAAAAGCAATTTGTTAAAAATAATTCAATAATAAGGATTAATTTACTCATTATTAATGGCGAATTAAGATGCTTAATCTGTTCTTGATGTCGTTAAGCTCACCAAAATCACAAAAAAAATTATAATCAGATGATTAGCATTTGTGGAGAACGGAACTTGTTTCTTTTATGATAAAGTGTTTTTGAGTCTCTCTATTTATATAAAGACATGTCCTTACGCAGAAAGAATAATACATAAATTGATGTCTCCAGTATTAAAATAAATTCAAAATTAGTATGTATCAAATTAGTTAAATTTCGATTTATTAAAGGATTTTTTCCCTCCTGTTTGATGACACATTGAATGTTTCATGTTTTATTTGATTATTTGGAACAAGTCTAAGAGAAGAAAACTGGCGATTTTAAAATTTACACAGCTGTTAGAAGCACAATTGTAAACGACGACTCAACAGAGTTTGAAATATCATACAGAATTTTGACATTTTCAATTTGTTCAAATTGGCACTTAACTCAAAAAGATTTTCGATTTTTTTTTAAAATAGGTAATTAAAATAATGACTATAAAATACATAGATTGTGATTTTGTTCGACGAGGTTATTGTTTGTGATATAAAAACATAGCGATTCTAATTTGATATGAAACTTTACTAGAAGCACCTTGATTACGATATTATTTGTTTGAAGTATAAGTAACAAGAACAAAATATTTAAAAAAGGACAAATACAATTCATCTTAATTTCAGAAGATAACCTAGCACAGAAGTAATTTCCAAACAGCTATAAAATACCAATCCTAAATTTTAGATAGTTTCAAGACACGTTTTTTGTGATTGACAGTTATCAACCACATCTCAGACAAAAAGTCAAAACTTTCATATAAAATTAAGTATAACCATAAAAATATTTTTGGAAAATAAATAGTGAAGAATAAGCATAGAAAACTAGAAATAAACTACATAATACTATATGTTTATTAAATCAAGATTCGAATGCACTATTTTAAGAAAATCAAAATTCGAATGAACTATTTTGTATTATTTTATTACATCAAGAATTATATGTACTATTTTCTAATATTTTAATTAAATAAACATTCGAATGTTCTATTTTTCACTATTTAAATTAAATCAAGATTCAAATGTTATATTTTATTCTACGTATTTTAATTAATTAAACAATTCAATGTCCTTTTTGTATACTTTATCAATTAAATCACTTTTCAAATGTACTATTTTAATTAAACAAAGGGAAATACTAACCTAGTTATCTTTATATAAAAGAAAGAAATAACTTTAAAGTTTAAATCAGCATTTTAGAGCTTCTTATATGCTATCAAAGCCTTTATTTAATTAATACAAAAACAACAACTTTATTTTAGAAAATGTCTAAAAATTTGTATATAATTCCAGGTTTGAAAAAAAAATTAAAATATAAATATTTTTAAAATAGGAATTGAATAAAAATATCAAACTTTATTATAAAGTGGAAGTATTTGAGTTTGTAGGAAAATTACATTTCAATTTTATTCAAATAAAAATATTTAAGGTAGAATTATATATGCAAAAAATTTTATATACTTTAATATAAATTAAATTAAAAATATATTAATGTATCAATGTAAATTTATGAAAATAGAAGGAGCATGGACGTTGTTTATAAATGCTTTATTAAATTATAAATTAAGGAACTAAAGAACTATTATTATATTTATTATAAAAGTAAATAATTCGAATTTGTTCGCAATTTTTCAGTATAGTGTTATTACAATATTAAATGTTCAAAATATCATGTTGATAATGTGAAAAAATATAAATAAAATTTCGAATTATATAAGAGAGTTTTATTTGTGTTTAATCCCGAGTGATTTTTTTTTTCATTTTATTAAAATAAAATATATTTAAATTTTAATATTTTTATGACTTTAACAAATTAGTTCGTTACGTTCCATAGTAAAAAAAAATAGAATTCAAGAATTTTGTATATACGTATACGGAAAAAATATCGTTTGCTTCATAATCTGACCGGTCGTAGAACACTCTTTCAATGCCATCGTTTGTTAGAATTCCCTTTACCGAGTGTTTCAGTATAGTGTCTTACAACATTAAATTTTCAAATAAAAATATCATGTTGATAATGTGAAAAAATTTAAATAAAATTTCGAATTTTTTTCATTCAATTAAAATAAAATATATTTAAACTTTAATATTCTTATGACTTTAGTAAATAGTTTAATGTTCCAAATTAAAAGAAGTAGAATTTAAGAATTTTGTATATACGTACAAGGAAAAAATATCGTTTGCTTCATAATCTGACCGGTCGTAGAACACTCTTTCATGTCATCGTTTGTTAGAATTCTCTTTACCAAGTGTTGCCAGAACAACGTCCGTGAATTCTCCCCCTTTCCAAACCACACTATCACTCACGTGCGCACATACTGCCTTGCCTCAGCGATATCAGTGCCAAGAATTTTTTTTATCCACGCTTCAGATAAACGGATTTAATCAGTCAGCTGAGAGAATAGCGGCACTGTCATCCCTCTCCGAGTTCGTAAACAGAACGGACCGTTTTTCGTAACATCCAGCTTCCTTCTATTTTCTCAAACAGTTTGTTCTTTTGGTAGAAAACTGCGAACGGAACATTTTCCGGAAAAAAAAAGAATATCGATTAGTTTGTCATTGAAGGCCGCTTCGTGCGTGATTATATTTATTACATAATTTCACGCCATCATCGTGTGTGGTGAGAGAAACGAGCTTCAGTCATTCAGAAGACTTTCCAGACAACTGTCGCACTTGATAAATCTTCCCCATCTTGAAGTTGTTCTTCACTTGCAGTTGTTTTTTCGATTCTCAAGTAAAGAAACTTCTCAATCGAATCGTCTTTTGTGTGAACTTTGAACTTTATTCGAACCAGCAACAGAAGTTGTTTCTTTATACTATTTCCTTCCTGAAAACTATTCTAAACAACTCATAAATTTAATTATTAGGAATCTCAAATCAAGGATTGTTCTTGTGCGATTTTAGCAATTAAGATATATGTAAATATTGGACTTATTTTGTTTTTAAGTATTCGAAAATATCTCCGACATGCCTAAAGACAACGTGGGTCGCAGTCTGAGCATTACCAGCCACGAGAGCTACTCAGCAGTCATCATCGCGGACTTGGTAGCGGAGGTCCAGGACCAATCCCCCTCTGTGGACAGAAAGATCAAAGATGCCGTCCAACGCAGCAATTCCACCAGGTCAGAAGTCCTCCGCAGGAAGGGCAAGAAGGACGAGACCAACCTCGCCTTCGACGGCTACCAGACCTCCGCAGTTGTCGACATCGAGGCAATGGGCAAGAGCAACGGCTCCACGGACATCACCAAAGGGGTGATACTGAACGCCCAATTGGACCATAAATTGGGAAGCGACTTCTTGAACGGAGGCGGAGGAAAGGCCATCGAGTTGCAGGATGCTGGAGGTGGCAAGGTGGAACCCAAGAAGGAGGATGTTTCGGCTAGCCTGAAGGACATGTCCGTCCTGAGGAGGATAGCTTTTGCAGCGTCCTTCTTGCCCTCTATCATGTTCGTGCTGTGCTTTGCAGTCATTCTGCCTTGCCATAAGAAAGTGCCTTGTATCGAGGAGATGTGGACTACCACGCTCAACAACACAGGTAAGCTTTTTGCTTCATGAACTTGATTATATTTGAGCTATGTGGGCTGGCGTTTCCCGGGATTTAATCACTATGATGCATTGGAAAAAATTTATGCTAACAGTGTTAAGTTTTCTTAACTTGAGTAGTTTTCGAGATCAGTGGCGGCGATTGGGTGCTGAAAGTGGGGGGGCAAGATAAAGGGGAAACAAGAAGTCCCCCAAATGGGAGAGGGGGGGGGGGGGGGGGGAAGAGACTAAAAAAAAATGTGCTATAAAAAAGCTATGGTATTGCACACTTGTATTTACTCACTATTTTGTGTTATTTGAAGTATACCAACTTAAAATACACAGTAAAAAAAATTTAATAACAAATTAAAAAAAATAAAAGTTTTCATACCATAAAGCTGATTTGAGACGAGTTAAAGCATTCTTTTTTCGTTATTCTGACTTAAAAAGGCGAAACAAAGCACGATAACTTTCAGAAATACTAAAGTCTAATTTTCAGGAGTATAAAAGGTATGAACTGTTCAAAACACCTTTATATCACTTGGCTATTTTAGCTATAGTCGAAGACAATTTAACTAGACCCTTAAGCGAAGGCTACGATGTGTAAAAAGACTGAACTATTGCCCTGATTGAATAAAAAAAATCAACGACTGATTTAAAAACAAATAAATATATATCGGAGTAGTCATAAGTCATATACAGTTTGCTCTGTAGACTCCAAAATGACTGTACAAACGAGAGTCATATAAGTCATATTGGCGCCGTTTTCCCTACTGCTTATATGATGCAAAACTGAGAAAACTTGGGAATGAGTCATTCTGCTAAGAGCCAGAGGCCCGATTTGGGTAGATTTAATACGTAGTTACAATAAACTATTTTCTTGATGTTTTCGAAATCAAAGCATTGAGAATTAAAAAAAAAGCTATTATATCATTTTCTGCCATTATCTTATAGCCATTAACACTGATAAGTAAAGTAAACAAATATAATTTTGTGGATTTTGTTTTAAAAATGTTATAATCGGAGATTTTCTGACTAAATTAACTATTTCAAAACCAAACTATTTAATAAGTAAACATAAGTAAAATTATTATAAACTATTTCTTTCAAAAAATATATAGAAATTATATGGTTAAAAAAGTTAATCGCTTTGATTAGACTATGCAAATGTATGTTTTGTTTTGATTTATATTAAAAATTAATGGTACTTTAGAAGCAAAATTTATTAAAATTTACTACTTGATTTAATATTCGAACTCGCAATTTGGCCTCAACACAGATAAGAACCGATGCCCATCACGTGGTTTTAGCGCTGCCACACCCTACATGCAGAAGTTCCGAAATTGGCGCAGTTTCTTCTTTTCGGCGATAGAGTGTTCCGTCTGTATTGAACTTCTAATCATAAGATATGTAGGTATTTACTTATTTTCAAACAATGTGCATTAAATATTTTCCTTGCATTAACGAAACGAAAATATCCTTTTGTTTGTGTTCAATGCTCTAAGAAACGAATCTCTTTACTTTTCTAAGGTTTTATTGTTCATATTTTCTTATTGAAATATACAAAATAACAATTAAAAGAACTACGCTTATTGTGCATCTACATAAAAACAGACAAATATACAAGTAAAATACATAATTATATTTAAATTATAAATAACAAAAAAAACATGTTAAATTGCAACTATTTATTGAAGAATTTAAGGTAAGAAATGTAATCCCACCTCCCCCGAACACACAATTTTTTTTTTTTAAATCTACGTTTTTTTTTATTGTACAATTAGGATTAAATTGTAAATTTTTAGTAAATTCCGAAATGGCCTCTTTAATTTATATGTTAAATTCCTTTAAAGTATCATTCTTCAAGAAGCGATATTTAAATAGAAAATTAAACACAAAACCATATTACAATACTTTTGATTTCATTTAGTTTGGAAAGTCGCCAAAGCATGCCAAGGCACGCCAAGTAACACCGGCACTCCATAACTAGTTCAGAAAGTATTAAAAACCTTAAAAAAACAAAATTTAATATTTACGAAACATCGAATTTGCTACCCAAGCGAAATACGAGACTGTAGTCTAATTTCCTATAAATATTTACTCAATTGAAACAGATTATATTCATAAAAATTAAGAAAATAATTCGTAAACCTCATGTTAAACAAAGTAATTTTGATTATTTTACATGATTTTAAAATTTGGTTTGAAATAAAATTTTCAGGAAAACTTACCAATGGAAGGTATATTGACCTCCTTTGCGAAATTTTTCTTTGCATCCATAAGCGGCACAGCTATGAACCATTTTCTGTTGTGTTTTGTTTCGGATCGCCGTGAATCGTCGCTGTTCCTATTGGAACTCTATTAGGAGGAAAGAACTTTTTCGCGTGGGCGAGGAAATCTGTCCTCCGATCACGTGATTCGATGATGCATATGCGTAAATCGGCATTTTTCTTCCTCTATTTCTATCATTACTCTATGGTTGCAAGCCCGTTCTCCCATCGTCCAAACGTTTGACGTTTGTAGGAGTAGGAAACTAGTGCACATTAAATCTGTCAATGAGAGGGGTTTGAATCTCCTGAAACCTCCCCCCCCCCTCCCTTATTTACGTTCTTATGGTAGTGTGAGGAAGTTGGGGGTCAAAATTTTTCCTTTGTTAGTTAATGCAGTAAAACAATTGACTTGTAATTTAGTTTTAAAAAGTCCAGTATAAAAAAGTTGCGGGGGCAACATACAAAAAAGTGCGGGGGCAACATCCGAAAAAAGTGCGGGGGCAACCGCCCCCCCTTGCCCCCCCGAATCGCCGCCACTGTTCGAGATACATAATTCGACTTTTTTTCATTTATATATTTGTAATTTTACATCCTACTCATAGGCGTAAACTTGTTTTGGGCCCCTGGGCCGTAGCTCCCCCCCCCCTCCCCAATAATTTTGAAAACAGACCTAACGTGCCAAGTGGAAACAATATCCGACCCTGATATAACACATAAAAATAATTTAAAGGTGTAAAAACTTAAATAAATCTGCTGGAATGCATGATAAATTGATACTTTTCACAATAGAAGAGCAGTAATTTAAAATATTTAATAATTCTTCAAAATTATTATATAGCTGGATACTACAGGTGTTACTGTAGTTTTCTTATTTACGACTACTTTTTTTATTTTTAATATTGTGTTTCTACTAAGGCCCGTTCTACACGGACGTGATAAACGGGCGTTGCATTTTTCAGAAGCCTCTGTGATTGGTGCACACAAACCACGTGGTTTGAATGCGCCAATTACAGAGGCTTCTACAAAATGCAACGCGCGTTTATCACGTCCGTGTAAAATGGGCCTAAAGCACTTTTGAAATGCTCGCTAATAAGAAGCTTATAAATATTTAATTTCTTATATTTTTCCATAATGGTTATCCGTTTTTAAATGGACTTGATATTGAGCGCCATAAAATTTACGATGACGCACCTGTGGTATTTAACAAAATATGACAAGCAGACTTATACATAAGTAACCATTTATATAGTGACAAATGGTTACTTATACGATCAAGATATTTTCTTAAAATCTGCTGATATTTCTAAAAAATTGGGAATTATTTCTTGCAAGTCATTCTTGTAAATGGGAGTATATAGGCTAGATAAATGCAAAAATATATTGCAGAACTTGCATGTCATTCTTGTAAAGGATTTATGGGCTTGAGAAATGCAAAAATATATTGCAGAACCTAACAGTCGGTGGTCTTTTGAAGTGAGTGCTATTTTGCTTTCGAAGAATATTGTGATGAGGAATTGTTACGTACAAATATAAGGAGATGATACTATTTAAATATAGTTATATTAAAGATAGTGCAAAAATAATCATATACATGGAGATTACGATTTAAACAAAACGTATACGAATTGGTGTCTATCACTCTTAGAAATAACTCTCATTTTTAAATTAGTGCGATCACCAAGGCTACTTTCGGTATATTTGACAACATTTTCGGCATTTAATCACGTAGCTTTTGACGAAACAAGAATTCTCAAATTTGACGAAAGTAATTTACTCATTCCTGTATGGCTCTTTTCACGGGCATTAACTCATAAATTAATTCAGATACTTATATTGCCTCGTTTTTGACAAAATAAATTGCGTTAAAAAAACGACAAAATGAATTTCCTCAGTTGGACGAAATATTTAATCAGAGCATATAGCAGGCGTCTATTTTGCTAAAAATGGCAAAATTTTCGTCAAATATCAGAGTGCATTCCTAACAATGAGCCAAAATAATTAGCAGAAAAAGTGTAGATTTTTGTTGTTGAAGCAGTGGCGTAACGGTTTTGGCATGTGCCTTCTCGCAAAATATAATTTAAAGCCTCAATTGAGTAATAAAAAATGATCGCTAGTGATAAACATTTACCTCAGTAAAAAATATACTTGAAAACCTAATTAGAATATTAAATACGAAAGTCCTTGTTAGTAATATATTTTAATATAGTATAGACACGCTATTAATACTTAAAATTTGCTCAAGTAAAATACTGTTCTTTGCTTAAGTAATTTTTTTTTCAAACAATTATTTTCATTACAAACAGCAGCGGTGCACTTTTTCTTATGTGACAAATACGTATTATTTTATTATAAAATAGGTGGTCCGGGGTCAAATTTTTCACGGTGGTCCCGGGTGGTTCCCTGTGACCCGGGCCTCCCCGCATTGCGGTACCTCCGGGACCGGCCGTTGCGCTCTGTTGAATTTTCCAGCATATACTATCATGTATGTCATTCTCAATTTCGACTAGGACTCGAACCTAATCCGTCTACTTGATGTCGTCCGTACCGAAATCCAGAGATTTTTCGGTTGTACTAATGTAACTGAGTCGTGACCAGAGATAACATGAGAAGTTATAAACAGAAGTAATGTTAAAAAGACGTGGCAAAAGAATGGGAAGTAAGACAATTGAGTCGTAATAATTCAGTTTCCATTTAAGCAATCGACATCAAATAATGTGGAAAATCATCTGCTGAGCAAATATTTTAAGTTTGCCAGGTCGCTGTGTTAAGATGGCTTGAATAGAAGCTGATATTAGCCATATTAAATCATACTGCTCATTTTTGCGAAAGTACAATTACTTAAATTTGAATACGTCATCGCTCACGCTTTACGACGCAATTGCACTAAAGAAAAACGAGTACGTCCGTGTACTCATTTTTAAGCACATTTTTTTTACGGTGTACTTACTTCAAAAACGGATCAATACTTTACCACAGAGTTATGGTTCAGATACGATGCATAAAAAAAATGTTTAGACATGTTACTAAAACTGCGCGGTCTGAAATATTAATGATGATATAAATATAAAAAATGATGATAGTGATAATTATGTTACATTTAAATAATTGATTATTCTGTTAAAGTAGATTAAAATGTATCGATGAAATTTAGTCTTAATAGTTAGTCATGCAGTGAAAAAACCCGAGAGTGTTCAAGTTACAGAACGGTCAATAGAGTTTTACATGAAACGTCATTTCAGCAGGTTATAGGAATACGGATTGGTTGCCGACAGAAAGAAGATGGACAAACTTTGCGATTGATTTCAAGGTCCCCCCACGTTATTTCTTTTATTTTAAGAAATTTTACACGCATCATTTCCTAAATTCCTATCGAACGAGACCAAATTTATATCATTCGTGCTGTTTATCACGGTATTATTTTGTAGGAATACATTACCCTAAAAGCATAATATATAGTGTTAACATATAGTGTTAATAACCTAATACCCCACGTATATTTTAAAGACGCTTCACGCTAAAAAAAATAGTATTATCTCAAAAAAACTATTATTGTATTTTTCTAAGAAACAAAGATGTGGGGACGAAGTATTTTACCACACTTGTTGTATTAAATTAAATAAGCATTTAATATCCTTTTAGTTGCGATTCAATACAAATGGCACCCATTTACTATTCTTTCGAAACAGTTTATTGTTAATTCTCTGTCGTATAGAAATATTATTTGGTGCAGCTGTAGGTGAATGGAGATGGTGTAGTAAAATTTCAGTCCTTTGATTGAGGACGAGGTAAGGAGTAGGCCGAGAAACGAGAAGGTGATCATATAAAAGTGGCTTTGTCAATTGCCTGGCTGTTCCGCCCCATCTGGTTGCTGGAATGCTGAAAAGGAAAGTCTCACAGATGTAAATAAATACGAGTCTTGAAAACTTCAAATCGTTTATTTAGCCCAGCTGGAATTTTTTTTAATGATGAGACAGAATAGATGATGATAAGTTGGTGATCTGTGACCACACCAACACGATTGAAATCGAACGGAGTTGAGGAGCAGAGGGTTAGTGCTAAAACGCGTCGAACAAAATTAAATTAAATTTCGACCAATCGCGTTATTTATCTTGCAGCTTCTGAGCAAAGAAGTCGATAGTTGACAGTGAGAAGTTATTTCTAGGAACAGGTTAGTACAAGCCTACGGTGCAAGTCAGCAAAGGAAAGGACACCGATATAAAAATAAAAACGAAGTTAACAATATACTGTTTCGAAAGGATAGGAAGTGGCTGACATTGTTATTGAATCGAAACTAAAAGGATGTTAAATACTTATTTTATATAATAAAATAAGTATGGTTAAAAACTTCGCCACAAAAGATTTTTTTTTAAGATTGCGACTTTATTTTGTAGAGTCACGTGATGTAGCAGTATACGATTGTTTCAAATATTTTAGAATTCATTCTGAATTACGAAAACTGTTTTGGAAAAAAAAAAAAAATCCGCAGTTGCATTTGCGCGTTCGGATTCGCTGGAACCTCGTGACTTCTTCAGAAACAATGGCAGCGATAATCTTCTCCATAAATAACTTGACGATACTACAGGAAACAATGAAAAAGTTGAAATAGGCGCTGTTGGGTAATCGCATTTAAAATCGATGTAGATAAGATGAGATATTAGATTATCTCAAAGCAGTACAATTCTTTAGGGATTAAAAAATTTGGATAATTTTTTTAATCATGTAGCTATTTTTGTTAATCATGTTACTGACAAAAATCTACTTTCGTACACTCGTTAAATTTGTTAAGCTATTAATCAATACAGGGGTGCCCATCCCCCCCAAACTCAATGGCGCAAATCCCCCCCTAACTCAATGGCGCACCCCCCCCCCCCGCCAAAAAAATCTCTACCCCCTCAAATTTAAAGCATATAACTTTATTAGAATCTAAAATTTTCAACTGAATTCACACAAAGCTGAACATTTCGTATATTATAAATCAGTTGGAGATAAAATCAAGATATAAATTTGGTTATACTTTAACTTATATACATTAACTTATATGTATGGAACTTATATATTGAATTAAACTTTCTCTCCGCATCTCTTTATAACGTTTCATTGATACAAACAAATGGTGCTTAAAGTCAGGTTCGTCGGTAAAATATAGGGTCGGAGGTTCAGATAACATAATTTTGTCGAATAAAATTGTAATTTCAGAAATTTATTAATTGTTAAAACATGCGTTAAAATTCATAATAAATTCCATAGAACTTATTATTGTCTGTTCGCTAAGAATCGATCGATTTCGGTTCAAGAACCGCAGCTTTGTTATGGTCTAAAAATCTGGTGTTTTCTACAAAATGTCATCGATTTGTCTAAGGTGTTGATTTCAATTCCACCAAAAAATTACCTATAAGGGTCAGGTTTACTGTACGGTCACCCTTGGCGCGATTTTTCCGCATTTGGCGATAATTTTTTTAAATGGCAACCCCCCCTCCGAAACGACAAGGAATTACAGCAACCCTATTGGACAACAGTCGCCAAAATGGCGACTTTTGGCGAGATTTTGAAAAAGTCGCCAAGGGTGACCGTACAGTAAACCTTTACCAAATATAATTTACAAATGGATATTTAAAAAATTTTAAATCCCTGTTTTGGAATTCAATTTTGTAAACACCTAAAAATAGTTACTGTAGAAATGCTGACGGTAATCTCTGATTGTTCAATTTCAGAAAAACCCTTGCAATCGCTCCATTTAGACTAAAATAACTACCTACAATATTTTATTTGTCAGTGATATATGCAAAATCACTCTAATTAGCAGAAACACATGATGTAAATAGGTTTTACTCTAAATGCTCAGAAACAATTGCCTCTTACATGTCAGCCAAATGCCACTGAAAATGCTTAAATACTTTATATATAAGAAAGAAAAGCTTTCTGATTGAAATATAAAAAACGGCTTTTTTTTAAAACACATCATGACATCAAAGAAATAAAATTGATGTTATTTACGCGCGTTAGATACAGATGGTTCTACGAGTGTATATGTAAACCACATAGTTTGTATTCCCCAATCACAGGGCCATCTATAAAAGCTAATGCGCTTTAATAATGTCCCCATTCTACACGGACGTTATTTGCGCACGTTAGCTTTTGCGATAACTCTGCGATTGGTCCACCACGTGGTGTGAATGCACCAATCAGATGCTTCTGCAAAATGCAACGCGGCGTAAATAGCGTCCGTGTAGAATGGGCCTTAGAATATCTGTTTTTCACTTTCTCTTACCTAATGGTATAAACAAAACTGGTATATATAAAACACGGCTACATATATGGTCAAACAGAAATATTTATGAAAAAGTGGGAAAATTCATGTCTTAACGGTTAGAGATGTCAACATGAACTAAAGTACAAATTATAAGTAATGAATAAACTTGTGAAAGTTTTATTTAAAAAAAAAAACATCTATTAAACCCCAACAAAATAGACAGGTAAACACAAAGATAGAAAAAAAAATTATCGACTAAATTCATGCAAAATACTGAACGCTATTGGTTTTGTTTAAAATCACTCGTGACCTTCTACTCTTATTTTTGGCTATTTTAAATATGACTATCAAATGCAAAAACTTTATTTTATCGAATTTTAAGAAATCTTTATTTAAATTAAAAATGTATTAATAATGAAATTTAATTTCAAAATGCTGTATGATATTTATCCACTTACCAGTACAGTTTATCAAACTCAGAAAATACTTTTCATTTAGTTATTTTTTTACAATTTAAATATTCTCAGCTTTACTCCACATTTAAACTGCACGTTCACAAAAACCATTCGTCCTTGCTGACTAAAATATATTATCCGTTCTTTTATTGTAACACCATTGAAATTATTTAAACTGATTCGACGCCAAGACTAAACTGAAATATAATAAAACCACCTACGCTCAGTAGCGGCGATTGGGTTCTAAAAATTCAGTTTGGCTTTCATAATACTACTCGTACTCAATGTAGACAAATATCGGCGCCAATATGTTTCCCGCTAAAAAATCAAGACCTATGGTCGCGCCTATTTCCTTTGGCTTTTTTTGTTTTTGTTTTATTTGAACGATGAGTATTTTGTAATGACAGAAGTGGCTCCTAAATGTCTGTTAGCTGTCTGTGTGCTGGCAGAAGATACAAGATAATACGAGAAAATAAATCGATTGTAAATGTAATATAAGCACCAGAAAAAAATAGGAGAGGGTTGGGGTAGGAAATTTTTCTTTAGTTCGTCAATTCAGTAACACAATTTACTAAATATTTTTTTTTAGTTTAAATTTAAAAAGTATGGGGGCAACATACAAAAAAAGTGGGAGGGGGGAGCGTCCCCCTTAATCGCCACAACTGTTGCTTATTAGTGAACAAACGTATGGAAGTAATTAGTTTCTTATTGAGTTGTATATAAAAATCGTAATTTACGTTATAAGTGTTGTTGAGATGCGGAAACAGTTTATGCTTCCATCATTGCAGTTTTTTTTAAAAAACATATGCCACATATTAACAAACAAAAGAATTAACTTTGTTAAAGTCACCGTTTTTTTCCAGTTTTTGTTGCAGTCTGCAGTCCTGAGTTTATAGCAATCTTCATATTTATTTTTAAATTTTTTCTTCATAACGGAAAAGTTATTGCCTCACAGCGTTTTTTAATTTAAATCTTAGCACTGAAGTGTATAGTCTGAATGTATGAACCGGACAAAGTAAACGTGTATGTCCTAGATATATGAGTAACACATATTAAAAAAAATACTAAAGTTTTGAAAAATATGATTTTTTCTCTGAAATAGTTTTCTCTTTTTTTTTTAATGACCCCCCCTCCCCCCCCCCCCCCCCAAAAAAAGCGATGGGTCCTGTGAGGAGGCATGCGCCGCACAACCCTAAGATTCTTCTATATCCATTAATCAGATAATTTTTGTAATGTATTTTGTAGATCTTTCTAAAATGGCATTTAATTTTAACAGAATAAAGACTTGCATTTTCAAACAAGAGTATTTTTTTACAATTTCGTCAGCTTTTGTGTCGAAGAGGCGTTTCTTGAAATGGCTGGAAATTCCAGTGACTGCGGACGTGTTATATATGCAAAATTATTTTTTGCCCAAAACATTTCCCCCTGAAAATTAAATAATAATAAAGAAATGAAAAAAAATCCCCCCCAAAAATTCCGATGGCGCAACTTGCGCCATAATCCCCCCCTATGGGCACCCCTGAATCAATATTTTATTTGAAGCTTGTCGATGGAGCAATGTAACTGAATAAGTGATAATGGTACGAAAGATATATTTAAATGAGTATAAATTATTAATGATATAGAAAATAATCACGTGTATCGAAGCACAACACAAAGGCTCTTTCTGCAGATTATAGAAATATCGATTGGTCGCCAATAAAAATCACGGAAGCTGTTACATTTGACAGCGCGGGTTCCTATCATTCCTCATTTCTATTTCGAGCGAGCTTTACTTTGTTTCGAGATTTGATATGCATCGGTACCTAATTTCCTATTGAGCGGGACCAAATTTACATTAATTTTGTGCTACTGTTCATGGGATTACGGTGTCGGAATGATCCCTATTAAAAGTATAACATAGTTTATATACTGATACCCGCTGTAGCTGATAATAAAGACGTTTGACATAATAAAAAATAAGAGTGAGAATCAATTATAAATATTTTCTAGCAGTTTCCGATTCTTTAACTTATTTTTAATTAAAAAAAAAATGTAAATTGCTCTTTATTAACAATGTGTACAGAAATCGAGAGTGTAGCTGTCTTTTTATGACTCCATGTTAGATGTTTATAAAGGGTGAGTTCCGAGAAAAATGTATTACTCAAAGCAGTTTATTGTTTACATGTATTTTAAACAAATAAATACCCAAAACAGCAAAAGCTTGTAGTTAGGTTAGTCCACTTATGATATGACCGATATATTTATCAAAGAAGGTCATGAAAGATAGGTATCAGATTGCTGTCCGACCACAGAATGTGAATTATCAAACTTTTGATGTAGGGCCAAACATCTGCATAAAAGCGGATAATTTGTTCAGTGCAAAAAAAAGTTACCAAATGACTATTCAAGCTTACTTCCCCCCCCCCCCCCCCCCAGGCTCTTAATTTTGTGAAATTCGGATGTTAAGTCTTAACAGTTTAAACGACGACAGGGACGGATCAAGGAATTTTACTTTGACTACAAAAAATGTGAATAGGAGGGATTTTGGCGAGACGGGGGGGGGGGGGGGGGGGGGGGCAAATTCAAGAGGAAACCAGAAGTGTGTGTATGGGGAAGGGAGGGGGGATAGTAAAATATTTGACCACTCTTCCTAATATTAAAATAAAAATTATCTTAAATATTGTACTTTTATATGTACTCACTACTTTTTGTTAGTTGAAGTATACCAAAAAATACAAAATAAAAAATATTTAATATTTTTTAAAAAAATTATTATTTTACAATAAAGCTGATTTGAAACAAGTTATCTTTTTTTATTTAAGTTAGAAAATAACGATAAATGTCTTGGCTTCCTTCTAGAAAATTCTTTAACACAACCATCGAGATTTAAAAGCCCTTTCTCCTCCACGCGGAGCGAAGGTCATCGGACGAAATGGGTTAATAATCAGGCTGGTCGAGGCAGACCACCTTCCTTTACATGATGGTATGCCATGTATCCTCATAGAATGATTCCATGTGGAGTTATGGAGGCGGAATAGAAAACTGACCCGAAACCCTCCTTCGTCTTTTTTTAAACTGCAATATAGAAAAAGTGAGGGGGCAAAATTTCAATAAAGTGCCCCCCCCCCCCTCCTCTAATCCCCGCCACTGTTGAAAATACTTTTCCAACTGAACTAATTTATATTTCCCTAAAAGTTGGTCCCCTCCTCAGTGCTTAGTCTGGTGCCCTAGTCTGCTTAGTCTGGTGCCCTAGTCTGCTTAGTCTGATGCCCTACTGCTGCTTAGTCTGGTGCCCCAAGCAGCAGTTTAGCCGCTTGAGCCTCAAGTCGCGCCTGAAAGACTAACATCCACCAACGCAGGCAACACATTTAGAAATGAATTGAGAATAACATGAAACTCAAAGGAATGTGAGCTCTTTGTATTTGAATTAGTAGCCAAATTTTCGGGAAAATATAAATGATTTTAGTTTGGATAAATTAAATTTTAAAATTAAATTAATTACTTTAAGGTTAATTTATTATATTATTTCTACTTAAAATATTTCTTTATAGAGATTTTATTTTATTATCTGAAAACATACTCATTCCTTGCAGATGAGGGATTTCTCACAAATTTCGAATATAATATAGTTTTTTTGTAGTTGACAAAATATAGAAAATCCAATATTAACCCATCGCAAAAAGCAACATCGCGTTAAAAATTTATTTGCGCAATTTGGGGGTGCCAAAATCATACACGCTGTGCCCTAAAAATTCCTTGCACTGGTTGGGTTTCAAATAATTGAAAGTTTCCATTTCTTAATTACAACTTAATTATCTTACTTCCCATTCTTTTGGCACACCTTTTTAACATTTCTTCTGTTTATAACTTCTTCAAGTCGCCCTTGTAGTTTAACAGATAAAGCCCTGGACTACGATCTGGGTTCGATTTATGGTAAAACTTGGTTGTAATTGTCGATATTTAGTGATGTTCTTATGCGTTTGATTCAAATAAGTAATTTATTTACTTATCTAACCGTTCACTCTATACTAATCTATCGGTTTGATCTTATCTGTTCTACAACGGTAATGCTGCTCAAGATTAAGTATTGACGCTTTTATTTACTGGGCTGCTTTACAGCTCAACTGGCATATATACTGTAAAAAAAGGTACTTTAAAATGAGTACCTGAACTTACTCGTTTTTATTGGAGTACTTTTGTATCGTAAATGAGCGATGGCAGTGTACTGAAATTTAAATAACCGTATTTTCTCACAAAAATGAGCAGCGTAATTTAATATTGCTAATCTCGGCTTCTGTTCAAGCCATCTTAACAAAGCGACAAGACAAACTTAAAATAGTAGTTCAAATGATAGTTTTCTACATTATTTGATGTCGATGCTTCAATAGAAACTGAGCTATTACAACTTTATTATCTTACTTACCATTCTTTTGGCACGCCTTTTTTTAACATTTCTTCTGTTTCTAACTTCTTCAAGTTGCCCCGGTAATTTAACGAATAAAGCCCTCGACTGCGATTTGGGTTCGACTTCCGGTAATACTTGGTTGTGATTGTCGATATTTATTGAAAGTGATTTATGAAGGCAGTCTATGTAGGCTAGCATCTACTCTTTTTACTCGCTGTACTCTTTTTTGGGTACAAGTCTTTTTTAAAATAATGTATTCCAAAAGAAGTACATTTTCAGTTTTGAGTGCCTGTTTTTAACTGTGTATGTTTGTTTAATTGAGAAAAAAAATATTGCTATCGATTTGAATATAAAAAAACACGAAATATGCTTTATTTCTAAAAAAATATTCTTATTCTGTTATAAAAAGTTTTAGTTACTGTTACAAAACATGCCTCTACGCTACAAATAAGGCAGTTAAATAGTGGTGCTAGTCCGTTTTGACTTACACATATTACTTTCAGCGCAAACAGCTTAAAGTCATACAAAACATGATAAGAATGTATTATTTATTGTTTTACAAATTACCGATGCATTTAGCATTGTGCTATAAAGAAAAGCACATACGGAATGTGTGTGGGGGCGTGAGGCGTAAACGGAAGACCTCTTTTTTTTAAATCATGTTCCTTCTGTTGAGGAGGTTTGTGTTGACGACCAATCGCTTATTTCTATAATTTACTGAAATGGCGTGTAACATAAACCCCGTGTTCCGACCCATCCGAAACCTATTTTTTTTCAACATAATGTTAACCAGTTATTCCTTTTCCAGAAGTGACTTCGCGACTGAGATTCCCGGAAGGCATCGTGTTCGCCTACACGCGCAACGGGGCGTACGGATTGCAGGGGCTGCACCAGGACACGGGCATCACAACGTGGCGGGAGGAGTCTTCGCCGGCACGCTTCTTCGAGTGCGCCCACCTGCTCACCAACGACAGCCAAGCGTGCCTGATATCGGACCCCACGGGGGCAGTGCACTTCTACAATTCAGAAACAGGTGGGTGTAGGCTTTGTCGAATTAGATCAATGATTCTGTGGTGGTCATCTTAAATAGCCGATGGGATGTGGATCTTTTTGGTCTGTGGCAAATGTGTAAACTTGTATATTGACTATTGGGTCCATGGGCCCGGGCTAAAATATTTCTTGCTGGGATCTTGACGAGCTAATATTGCAAATGTTACAAGTAACCCTGCCTGTGGTGCTTTCTTCTAGAGTATTGTGCTGTTTTTGTATAAGGACAAGGGCCAAAGGGACCAAGTGGTTTGTATTCACCAATCACGTAGGCATCTGCGACACGCAACGTGCGTTAATAATGTCCGTGTAGTATTGCCCTAAGAATAGATTTCGTCTTGTCTACTGATAGCAAATAAGAAAATCTTGTCCGGCGCTACGCTACTCATAAGTAGCTGGTACATCCTTGGAATAATCATTTCGAGAAATGTATCCCTTTTGAGCAGTTGATGTTCACACCTGGGAATGGCATATTGCTTTTCAAATAAAGTTGGTACCTCCTTGGGGCAGTCGTTTTGGGGCTTCTCTTCACCTCCGAGCAATCGATTTAGGCACCAGGCAATGGCACATTTATTTTCAACTATAGCTCGTGCCCTCCTTTAGTAGTCCTTTGGGCTACTCATCTCCTCCGAAAAGTCGGTTATATTACTTTGCAATGACAGATTGCTTTTTCAAAAATAGCTGGTATCCCCTTCGAACATTCTTTTGTGTCTACTCGGCCCCTCCGAGCAGTCGATTTTGTCATTTCAACCCATTTTCGGGCAGTCATTTTGAGAATCTCGCCTCTTAATAATTTATTTCTCTGGAATTCAACCCAAATTAAATTCTGCTATTAACACAAAATAAAGTATATTCAAACTCTACAAATAATAACAAAATCCCATATTTTCTAATTTTATATATACGGTAATACCGTGTATTTTACTGTGTATTTGCATCACTACAACTTTTAAGGTTAGTAACGTTGGCTTAGTAATATATTTCGCTACAGCAGAAAACGCTTGTGCGAGAATTTATCTATCTATTTAGAAAAAAAAAATTGCACAAGAGTTTACATACTCCGCTAATTTCATTCCAATTGAGTTTTGGATATTTATGGTGGTATATGGGTTTTCTTTACGGAAAGCAGGGTTTTTTAAGGACAAATTTATTTAAATATCTTTAAAATTATTGTAAAACTAAAAATTTTAAAATTTCTATTGGCAATTTACTGTGTTATCTAAATAATATTAATATTATTAAGTGATATATTGGCTGTAATACTTTAAATCTATAAATAAGTTTAAAATTTGCTACAAGGAGAATTACTTTAATTTACCAAACATTATTTTGTATATAAAAAGGTGATTCAAACTCAACTCCTACTATAAATTTGAAGCTCCTACAATTTTTTTTGTATATTATTTTACGCAGTTGGAGAAGACAATGAATTTACATGCAGAAATATATAACAATGAAATAATTTTGGGATATACAATTAAATAATTAGACCTAGGGGAAGGCAGTATATAACCATTTTGTTTGGCCATGAGCTTGAAGTTAGTCGTTAAAATTTGTATTTGAGAAACAACTATAAGCTAATGACCAAGTATTTTCTAAGAAAATTGAACGTAAAATTGATAAAATATGGGCTAAATTACAATGCCATTCTAAGAGAAGTATTTTCGGTTGGTTTAACAAGAGAATTTGAACACTGTAAAACACCTTTTCCAACAAGATATAATACTAGGTGGGAAAACTAACACAATATTATATTTCATCACACATACTATGCATGTATCTGAATTTACTTATGTCCAAGTACACCCTATATAAGTTTCAATATAACCTTTAAATAATTTGATATTGTTTCTACTTTTTTGTCTCTAGAATATTCTATTAATTTCTCATTAAGCTCAAAACGTACATTATCTGCACATACGTCTTGTTATATCATACATTGTCTGCAAAATTGTAAGATATTTTAAAATGTATTAATGCATTTCCTTATAGCAATATTCAGAATAATACATTGTATTTTTGCGAACACATATATTATCCGTTGCCACATATTATAAGAACACATATTTTAAGCTCCATCTTCACAATAAATAAGAGATGGAATGAATGATCAAATGAATAAAATCAATCTACATCACTTTCTGTAATTTTGGATTTGGAAGGATTCGGAACTTTCATAATTTTTACTTTAAACACTTAATAAAAGTCGTTATGTCAGATACTGACTCCGTGAAACAATACTGGTGATTAATCACCTTGACAGATGATTGCAAGTACATAGGAAATAATGGTGAATTAAACAATTCTTTGATACGCAAAAACTAGTGAACAAAGATAAATATTTTTCTTCTTTGAAATTCCGTATAACTTCATAATCATAGACTTACAAATTCATACATTTTTTAGTTTTTTTTTAAGTTTGGAAACTTTTTGTCGCCATAACATAAGGATTTAAAACACGCATAAAATAAAACACCTAAATTTTTATTGTTAGAATCTTCACAAAATTTTATGTTCGATTGTCATTTTTTATATCGAATTACAATATTCCTTGTAAATTTCAAACGATTAAATGATCATATATTGTATTATCATGTTTTACTTCCAATGATTAAAATGATGATTTATGATAATCAGACAAATTTTAAATAGTGCCAAACGTCTATATTATCGGTGGAAAGTTGAGGAAAACATGATCTTATAGCTAAAATTAGTAGAAAGAGAATGTAGTCTATATTAGGCTAATGACACAAAGAAGTGCTACAACTTATTTTTCTTTTAGTTTGGGTTTATGTAGTTAGCAAGCAAAGTAAGTGCGAAAAAAAATTAAAAGACGTTCTTGAAGTAGTATGAGATGATATGAAGACAGTAAATCTCTTCATTACTGTTATGTTTAATAATTAATGAAGTGTTCAACTGCGTGAAATGGGGGTGATGAGGGTTTCCTTATCAGTAACACCGCAAGAAATAATAACTTTTCTTCATATTTTGTGAGATATATTTAAAAAAATGGAAATTTTATTTGAAAAAAAAATTAAATGTAATGAAAAGTATTGGTCTTTATCCATCTTGGCAGAAGTCTTTCTAAAGAATAGACTTGTCCCAGCAACGTTTCTATTTCAGTAAAGCAGGTTTCGGAAATACCGTTAATAGTTTTAATTTAATAGTCCAAGAAATGATCAATACCTTACAACTCTTATACGTTTGCTGATTAACAAATGCTATTCTTTTGAAGGTGATTTTTGACACCCCAAGTGTTCTTCGGGACTTGAGTTCTTCCATACACTTCCGAGTGAACTTTCGACTAATCGTCAAATCAAAAAATTACAAAATCGAAATCGCGATAATTATTTTACTTCCGGAATTTCGATATATATCGAATCATCGCCCAAGCCTTATAGTAAAAATACGTTTTGTTCAGACATCACAACGTTGAATAAGAAAAGTTTTAGAAGAAAGGTACTCGTAACTACACTATCCATCCTTGTGCATCCTTCTGCAGCTACTTACCCCGTTACTTCTCTGTATTCTACAGGCGAACAGCTTCTCCGCTGGAACCCTTCCAATGGCGTGGCCGGGGCCCCGACTCCTTCTCTACCCGCTGTCTTGCCCGATTGCGACGGCGACGGGGTGTCCGAGGTGGCCGTCGCGACCTCCCCCTCTCTGGTGAAGGTGCTCTACAAAGGGTTCACCGCTTCGCGCGTCGAATTTAAGGGTCTCCAGTGTGACGGAACAGCGGACAGGCTCATCCCGTGGACAACAGCCAACGGGACGGATGTTGTGTTTCGTTGTCAGAATGGAACGACCGGTGAGTACCATGCAGTGGCGTACGCAAGGGGAAGGGGGTGGGGGTGGGGGGGGGGGGGGGGAGTCAGAAACCCTCCCATTGCTCTGCACATCTAAAATTTTTACCATTCATCAATACTACCAAGAGATATATGTAGGATAATAATCCCCCATAAACCCTCCCATACACTCTTTCTGCGTACGCAACTGAGTACCAGAGGTATAAAATGTGTGCTTCTACCCTTATTTTGTAATCATACACTGAGTGACCAAAATATTTTGACCATACTCGTATCCTGTACGCTTTCGCACATATCATACCTTCGAGGATGAATGGACTGTAGTAGAGCGAATATGACGTCTTAATCGTGAAACCAACATCTCAGACCAAATGGCCTCAAACACTTGACTTCTTTTCGAAATTATGAATTAAAAATACTCGTGATTGGCTGATGAATTGGGAAATGTGTAACAGTGAAAATTTATGAATGGAATGACGTAATTAACCACTTGTTTGAGGACATACATGTTGGTCTCACTTTGATGTTAGCGAGATTACAACATTATGTTTTCTCTAAAGGATCCATGCTCGAAGTCCCATACTGTGAAATGTACTGCGGCTAGTGCGTTCAGAAACGACTAGTGCGTCCCTTCTCAATTAAAATATGTTTTGATTTGTGCATTGTTGCATTTGGGTTGCCCTTTACAAACCTTGCGTATTGTTTCACTCGAGCAATCAGTAGCCACTGCCGACCACAAGAGGCATTTTGATAATGTCTCCATGACTCCGAGCATCCACAATCCTCCCACGTCAACGTGCGTCAAGTCGTAATTTTTACCCATACCTTGTCGTATAAATAACGCTTCTACTAACGTTGTAATAAGCAAGCACTTTTCCTTTTTTTTTATACCTTTCTCGCCGTCAGGTGGAAAAAAGCGTGACGTCATAGTTCATTGACTTAAAAATGTCGGTGGTTATAATATTTTGGCCACTCAAATTTATTATTATATTAGCTTTTGATTCCTTAAATCATTAGTTATATTTTGTTTATTAAGAGTTTAATTTATTTCTATATTCTTATTTTAGAAAAGTTGGTGAGAATATCGCAAGAGAAGTGGTGCACTTCCTTAAAGAAGAATAAAGGCAAAGGAGAAATAACGGTTTTGGACACAAGGTGGGAAGATATTCTCTTTTGAGATATTTTTAACTTAGCTAAAACATTTCCTACTATGAAATATTTTTTAACTCCAAATTTGTACTTCAGAAGCTTTGATTATTAGATAGTATTCTCATTTCAAAATAGATTATTATTTAAAAAGAGAAATTATTCTATTTTAAAGATATATTACATAAAGTATTTGAGGATCATATTTTCAAAAGGGACCTTGGCGACCCAGTAGCAGAAAAATTCTTAACAATCTGCGACAAGTTTTTTAGTGAAAAAGATTTGTCTGCAACTTAATTTATTATGTAACTATTGGTATACCTTTCATGAGCAAGAATTCAATTAAAGAAAAAATCTCAGCAATAGTATTACTTCGTTTTCACGGTTTTTTTTCTTCCTGTGCTTGCTAGATTATAAGTATTCATCACTAAAATAATATAGTACAAATTATTTAAATGTTTAACATCTTATTGAACAAACACATACCCATTTATTACATAGTTTCAGCATTTAAAACAAAAACACCTTATGTTAATAATATTTTCTATGAAAAGGACAATACAAATTAAAATTTTATTTCATTGTTAAAATTTATAAATGAAAAAAAAAAGATTATTTTCCGAATTTCTTTGTAAATTAAAATTGGAATTATATCTTTAAAGTATGGTAACTTCATTAAATTGCAGAGTTCATACTGGAAAAATAAAAGGGAAGGGTGCAAAAAAAAACATTTTATTTTATCTGCTAGTACTTAAATATGTAAGTTTCAAAATTGTAAAAATTAACTTCAAAGGCAATTTAAATTATTATTTATTATGGTTTTAGACATTTAATATAAGTTTTATAACATTCAAGTCTGATAAATTATGCTTGTCCTTTAATGCAAACTAACTGTAAACTAATGTTCAAACTGTTATTGTACATGTAAAAGAATCATGACATAAAATTAAATATATTGAAGTATAAATTTATTTTAAAATACTAGAATTCACACAATATCCTCAGGAATGTTCGAATATTCCAATTTATAAAGATGTATAAATTAGCGAAGTTCGATTTTTAATAAACTTTGCATAATTAATTGGTTTGCAATAGTAAAAAAAAAATTAAAACTAAAGAAATGTCTTTCAAAACGAGAAAGCTGGCTTTGAACATGTAGTAAAACAAGTTTTCAGTCTTGAAAATCGGAAAAGCCACCGGACTAAAACGCCGATTTCGGAAAAAAATCGGCAACTGTGGTTAGCTGATAATAATAAAATTCCTAACAAACTCAATAAAAAGTTAAGAAAACCATGTTAAAGCCAGACCAAAATTAATAAATTTGAAAAAGAAATGCATTTTTAGTCACCAACATCGAAGTAATCGCGGTGTCAAATTGCCGATTTTTGAAAAACTTGCGTCATTTATTTACCTATTGACTATCAAATATATGAGATAAGAATGAATAAAAAGAAAGAAAAAAAAATGAGCTATTAACGTAAAAAATTTAGCTCTAAATCCGAAAGAGAAAAAAAAAATATCGCTAAAATCGAAAATCTGCCGTAGAAGCTGTTTAAAATACCGTTTTCGTTTTGTGAAAATTCCCTTCTCAAAGAAGATTCTTCTAATTATTTTGTAGTAATCTATCTTTTCAAAGAACAGGTACTGAAATGTACCACGGAGTTGGACAAACAACCAGGAAGCGTCTGCGGCGATTTTTTCAAACACGTGTAACTTATCGCGATTGCGACTTTCTATTATCGGGACTTCTCCCCCATCGCCTTCTTAAATGAAAGAAAAGTAATTATCTAACCTAAAAAGAATCTGCAGAAAATTTTCTAAAGTAGTGCAGACATAAAAAAAAAATTGTATGGTAGACTTCTGCAAAAATTTGTCTGCAGACATTTGAAAAAATCTGCGTCGTACGACGCACGTCGCCGCGTTTCTGCTACCGGGCTTGGCGACAAAATTAAAATAAGCTCCTCGTTTACTATTTTTATGTCAAATGGACATTGAGAAGTCGATGATTTAAAATTTTATCGAATTCTCAATTTAGGACTTTGGGCACTTTTGAAAACTCCATTATCCTTCCAACTGAGAATGGAATCATAGTGTGGGCAGGAGATGAAGTGACCAAGATTGAATCAAATGGTCAGAAGAGATGGTCTGTGAACATTCAAGATCACAGCAGCAAAAAGTAAGAAATTACCTATTCTTTTAGATCAGTAATTCTTATATATATATATATATATCTATATATATAGAGAGAGATAATTCTTCCAATAGCAGACAATATATATATATATATATATATATATATATATATGTATGTATGTATGTATATATGTACGTATATATATATATATATATATATATATATATATATATATATATATATATATATATATATATATATATATATATATATATATATATATATATATATATATATATATATATATATATATATACATACATATATACATACATACATACATACATACATATATATATATATATATATATATATATATACATACATATATACATACATATATACATACATACATATATATATATATATATATATATATATATATATATATATATATATATATATATATATATATATATATATATATATATATATATATATATATATATATATATATATATATATATATATATATATATATATATATATACATATATACATACATATATACATACATATATATATATATATATATATATATATATATATATATATATATATATATATATATATATATATATATATATATATATATATATATATATATATATATATATATATATATATATATATATATATATATATATATATATATATATATATATATGTATATATTGTCTACTATTGGGGTAAATATCATAGAAGGTGTTAATATCATAATTAATCACGTAATTTATACTAATAACGTAGAATTGAACAATTACACCTTTTAACTTATCCCCTTACAAACCTGGATAGCTGTTCTTTCTGCTCGCGCATTCAGTAGCAGCTGCCGACGCATGTTAATTATTTAACTAACTGTATAGTTTTTAAATACTTTCACTGCAGCTGCTATTGGACATTTCACAAATGAGTGATCATCAGCCGTTTTGCTGATGCTCACTTTATGGCTACGAGCTCCCACAATCATCCTCCGTTCTTACCCTGTCAAATCGCGTTTTTTACACATACAGGTACAAACAAAACGCTTCTAATAACGTTGTAAATAAGCACCCTTTATTTTTTCATACCTCTCTCACCCTCTTGGAGAAACAGTGGCACGTTACAGCTCATTTACTTAAAAACATTAGTTCACTGTATACTTTTTCCTTTACAAATTACAATCTTATTTTTGTTAATTTCCAGCCGATTCTTGTTGTATGGAAAATTCCACAAGACTGATTCTCAAGTTGCATTATTCAGCAGTGACCTATCGACAAGCCTTCAGGTATTTTGAGTGAATAGTTTAATTTTATAATTGTGATTACTTGATATTTTTCCACTTTAATTGTTAATATTAAATATGTCAGAATTTCCTTTCGTAATTATCTCAATGAATTTCTTCTTTCATAAAAATACGCAAATTCCTTTTAGAAGCCAAGCCGTCCACTAAATGATGTCACGCTTGGTCGGGGAGAGGGGGAGTATGTTCATGAATCTGTAACACTTTGTGACAAAGGTGAAGGGGGTTACAAGAAGTGTGACATCACACACATTGCCTAAAGAACATTGCAAATCAACAGAAACAACAAACAAAAAAAATTCAGAAAATAAACCATTTATAAATCGATATAGTTGAAAAATAAAGTTGTAAAATAAAATTTCAAATACCATCAATAACTTAGGGCTTTGTGTTTCTGAACTGTCAATTTATGTATGTATAATTTATTACGTGCTAGATTGATATTTTTGGTAGAAGACAGTGGCGCAGCAATTAAAAAGTTAAGGGCAGCTCAACTTTCCATTCCAAGAATATTGACCAATATAAAAATAAATACATGATAATTAACAGTTATGCTAATTAGCGATTAGTAATTAGCAGTTATGCTAAATAGTGATTAGTAATTAACAGTTATGATAATTATCAATTAGTTGTTAAAAATAAATACATGATAATTAAGGTATGCTAATTAGCGATTAGTTATGCTAATTAGCAGTTGTGCTAATTAGCTATTAGTAATTAGCATTTGTGCTAATTAGCGATTAGTAATTAGCACTTACGATAATTATCAATTAGTTGTTAATTAGTAATTATCAATTATTAATAATTTGTTAATTACGTAATTACTGAGTAAAAGTTTTTTTTATGGGAGGGCTTGAGCCTTGTTTTAAATAAAATCGCTGTTTTGCCAGTAAATAATAATAAACTGGTATAACGTTGATTGTCGATTAAAGTAGTACTATATAATATGAGTGTATTTAAATTGATTAAAATATGACAATTACTTCTTTCTTGTTTCAGATAATCACTCTCAGTTCGGAGACGGGCGAAAGCGCGTGGAATCGCTCCTTGGCAAATACGGAAATCAGCGATGTTTCTCTAGTAAAAGGATCTGAAAAGGACTTTGTTCTGGTTGTCATGAGAAAGGTGAGTTAGCTCATATTTGTGCGTTAGAGTGGTAATCACATGACTCTACAATACTTTAAAGATAGAACGTATAAGTCAAAGTCCTGCCAGAAGGACCTTCCGGAAGCACTTTTGTACATGTCCTCCCAACAATCTCCCGACAGAACTGAATTAAAAAGCTAAATTGTTGAAAACACCAGTGCTGGCGCACACACACACACAAAAAGGGTTTTACAAGCTCAGTTTATTTTTCCGAATTTTGGAATTCTCGTAAGAAACGTTGGAAATTTAAAACTTTTTTTGTTTTTGTGCAAACTCAAAATTTTCTGGTGGTATTACCGTCCGTCTTGTTAGAAAGAAGGAAAAACCTCTATACGATCGTATAGGTGAGTCTTACCCGTAGTACGTTGCATCATTCCGTAAAGAAATTGTACGTTCTGTCATTAAATTATAAAATGATTAACCAACCTGGGCGCCGGCATTATCACAGTATAGTTCAGTTGCAAGACAAGCAACATAATTCGACTGATTGCAGGAACATTTTGTAATTTTCATACAATTCATTAGTAGCTCAGAGAATCGGTTTTTATACTGACATATCTCCTTTCTTTGTACCAAGTATATTGCTATTAAGATTTTGTATTTATACCTTTAGAGGTATAAATACAAAATAGATAGTTTTAGAAACAATTAGATACAAAATGGATACAATTAAATACAAAATAGATATAATTAGATACAAAATCGATACAATTAAATACAAAATAGATAAAATTAGATACAAAATCGATACAATTAATTACAAAATTGATATAATTAGATACAAAATCGATACAATTAAATACAAAATAGATATAATTAGATACAAAATCGATACAATTAGATAGTTTTGAAAATTTCCTATTAAATTATGATCATTCTTAAATGTTTTTTTTATATGACTTAAGCTATTTTTTAATATTCTGTCAGATGGAAAAAGATCTTACAAATCAAGCGGTCAGCCGCATTGGTGAAGTTTCCACTTCTATCATCAATCTCCTCTCAACGGAAACAGTGGAAATCAAGGCGCCAAATGTGACAGGCTCAATTATTGCAGAAGAAATCTCATTCATGGAGTTAAACGGCGAATTCACTCATACCATTGAAGAGAGGAAAATGTCCTTTTCTGAAGGTGAATTTTGCATATTTTCATAGAAATGACATATTTTCCTATTATTTCGCGTTATTTAAAAAATATTGGGTTTTTTGAATCATAAGGAATTTTTACAAATTTTATTTTTAAGTTTCAAAGTTACAAATTGACTTAGTTATTAATTTAATAGTTTTGTAGTGTGAAAGATTTGTGATAAAAATGAGTATCAGAGCCTTGTAAAACCAACGAAACATTCGTTATGTAAGTTGCAGTGTGAGGGGTTTATTGTACATTAAATCTTCCGTAGATAAATTATCCCTAGCAGGTAGGTCATTATCTATTAATTTGGGGATATAGGGTTCAAATTTATAAGACAGTGTTTTCGGCTATTTCCTATGAGGTACATCCCTAACCTTCTTGTCGTCAATGACCGGTTTATGTGGTTCTAATAGACAAATAGATATTTTTAAAATCTATAGTTTTCAGCAACCTAAATCGTTAGAGTAATTTCTGTAAATTATGCCAATATATTTCCGTCGGATAGAAACTGTTAGGCAGTTTAAAAGCAGCTAATAAATATTTTAATTAAAAAGTAAGTAATTTAAATAAAAGTAACCTTTTAACATAGGTACCTCTACTATAGATATTCAAGTTTTATGCAAATTTCTTTGTCTCTCAATCCAAAACAGTTTGTATTTCTGTAGCAGATTTTCATAGTACAAACCTAATGGTAAATCTGTTACCACCTTCACTAACTATACTTAAAGGTTTCATCCGATAATTATCACACGGGCATGCTAGTATAAATACATTAAAATATGTACATCTCGAAAAATATCAAATTTAGACTAAAAATTACCGCTAAAATAATTTATTCCCTCCTTATGCCGGTTCCTCAGGCGATCGCATGGCTTGAGCCACCTCTGGGTTTATACGTCAGTTACCAAAATCTTATTATCTCCCTATATAAATTTAGTTTTTGATATTACAGCCTTACCTTTTGGTAATATGGTATTGAAATTTAATACGAGTATAAAATAAGTTTCACAATAATACTTCAAAATTGTTTGATGGATTTCAACGATTTTCATTTATTGTGTTTTTTTTTATGTTTTAGGTGAAACATTCAGCTCCAAAGTAACAGGTAATGAAACTTTCTCAGTATTTACAGCAAAGTATAAATGAGACACCCCCGCCCGTTATATCGTTAGTAATCTACTGATATTTAAAATTTTTATTTTATTCTTTTTACAGTTATTCCAAAACAAGACGAAGACAAACACCTGCGTTTGATTGTACTGAGGAAGCCTACCGAATTGGCCTCGGATATGTCCTCGCAGCTGAAGAGAGTACATATCGCGAATTGGGACATATCGATTTCCCCGAGCAAGCAGTGCATTGTCCAGGACAGTTAAAATACATCCTAGTGTAAAAGGAGCCGAGTTGTTAATGAAAAATATTTTTTATCTTAAGAGTTACTTATTATATAATACTAAAGAGACGGAATATACTGCCTGACGGAAGGCGGCAACTATTTGACGTCATAGGAACTATTTGACGTCATAAAGCAACTATTTGACGTCATAGTGACGCCTACCTTCGAAATGTGGGCGTGTCTAATGCCCACAGAAGTTTGTACAGTCGTTTTAGGGTCTACAGAGCAAACTTAATTTAACAAGAATTAAATCACCAGTTGTTATCCAACCGGGGATCGAACCTAAGTAGCAATGCTTTAAACACACAGCCAATGAGAATGGTCAAAAATCCATAGTAAGGCGGAGCAAAAATGACGTCAAATAGTTGCTTTCCTTGCCCACTTTCAAAAAGCGAAAAACGAGCACACCTTTTATATATAATCTTCACTATCCTTGACTAAAGAGACTTCTTCTGAAAACGTCTTCCTTTTTGAATGATATTTATTGTAAAAACGTTCTTTGTCTCAATAAATATTATGCTAATAAAATACTAATGCTCATCCAAAACAGGTAATACCAAGATCTACCTATAAATGAAATCGATTGGAAATTAAGTATTTGGATTTTCTGTGTAAAAATGCAGGAATATAAAGGAAAGAAAAATGTATTATATGTTATTTGGAAATACTCTTTGTAAGTCTATATATATATATCTTCTTATGGATAGCTCAGCTCTCTGAGCCCTGACTCTGAGTACTTAAACACTGTTTTATTTTATTTTCAATGCATAAATGTATGCTTTATGGTTTGTATATTTTGTGATTGTAGAAAATATATGTTTTATATATTAAAGTGGAAAATGTTGTATATGTAGTATAATGTATGATATATTCTAAATAAAATTATTTTTAAAAAGATTCTGCAGCTATTTTCTAGATATGTTAAAGCAACTATAAGCACTTCCATTTTTAAGAAATTTCTAAAATAAAAACAATATCGAACATCAACTGCACCACTTTGGAACTCTTTATGTTTAAGTTAAACTTTATTATCACATTTTTTATTGACACTAGTGATTTGCATGCCAAATTTGTTTTCTTACTTCTCTACAAATAGTAAAATTACTCAATTTTTAACAGGTCAACCTGTTAAAATTTGAGTAATTATCATGGTCAATCTTTTTAACTCAAAAACATCATATTTGTGGAACTTTAATTACTACAATTTTCAAAAAAGGTCTACTAAAAACAGTAGTCACTGTTTTCGTTCTCCCTATTATAAATATAAAATTTTCTCCCTTCTTAATTAAAGTAAAATAGAGTAATTTATATAAATGACTTCTCATTCTTCTACCTTTTAAGACAGTATCCGGCTAGCAATCAGAGGGTTGTGTGTTCGAATCTAAGCGGCAAGAGTTAATGAACAAAAGTTAAAATGTAGCCTAATAGAGGGTTGCCAGATTATCTCATAAATTATCTAATTATATATATATATATATATATATATATATATATATATATATATATATATATATATATATATATATATATATATATATATATATATATATATATATATATATATATATATATATATATATATATATATATATATATATATATATATATATATATATATATATATATATATATATATATATATATATATATATATATATATATATATATATATATATATATATATATATATATAGTCATCACTATCCTTGGGTTTATTAGAATTCAAAACAACTATCGGAAACTGCTCTATATATTCTACTAAATATAAATTTATAAACTCAATAAAAAATAATAAGAATAATATTAATATATTAAAGTATTCGAAAGAGCTACACGCAAAACAAATAATTTAGGACATTTAACGTTGTTTATATATTAATATAATTTAATTATATCTTTAAAAAAACTGTCAAGAAGAAAACAACAACACTCAAATGTGGATTTTTCACAAATTTTCTTACATTACATTTTCTTACAAAGACATTTTCTTACCTTGTTTTTGATCCGATTTCCTTCTTCAATGCGTTTATCACATCTGCACGTAGAATACGGGATAAATTTATTAATTTAGCGATACTCCCAGATGATTTACCACTATTATAATGAAAAACTATCAATATTCGAATGCTATTATTTATTTCCTTCCGACTACGATCCCGTTTTAAATAACATATTATGAAGTAAGCAAGCAAAAATTAAAGCCAAACTAATATTAAATGTCACCACAATGCAAAAATAAAACAAAAAGCGACTGACGATAATTTTATTTATGAATTTATTCGAAAAAATAATTTAATATTTAAAAATATATACTAGGTTTTATTCAGAAATACATTTTAGATTATGTGAAATGATATTGGACTTTATATTCGAATTCAATTCTTGACTACACCGCTTTTTTTACAAATTTATACAGTGTACGAACACTTTTGGGAGCCTGAACAATTCGTTTGGTATCTGTTGAACATAACATTTTAAAATATATAAAAATCGTCTGTGGAACGAATTAAAAATAACGAATAAAATATGGATTCCCACTTAAAATAGCATACAAGCAGGTAATCTTTTTCGAAAATAATAAAAACAGTTTTCTCAAAATTTGCGAATTACAACTTTGATATATTAGAAAGTTCTATTTTATTCAAGTTATTAATTTTATTAAAAAGTTTGCTTTTACAATGCTTTTTAACTCAAATATTCCATGATTTACATTGGATGATTTATTTTCACATCTTTAAATAGAACAAAAATCAAAGATAAAAACATTTATTTAAAATACTTATAAACCTCAGAATTAATTAAAAATAAAAGATTGTGTTCTCAATAAAAACTGGAACAAATTTATAAAACTTTAAAAAAAATTTCACTTAGATAAAAATCGAATAATGTACTTACCTGAGAGTTGACTTTTCCTGGAACAATTTATTTAATACTGCAAATAGTCATCCTTAAAACGGATTAAAAAATGAACATAACGAAGAAGTATATGTTAGAAGAATGTTAATAATTCTAAAAATAGATCTTTAAAAAAACGCTCTCTGAAATTTCTTTCGTCATCTGACCATAGTTTAAATATACGAAGCTTGGTTTGGTTTGGTTAATTAACGTCGCACTAGAGCTGCACAGTGGGCTATTGGCAACGTTTCGGGGCCTATCTCGAAGGAAAGAAAAGGGAACGATGCTTCGTATTTTTGAACTATGGTCAGATACGAGGACAATATCTGAACTGGCACCTGGCGCAACCTCTATTGGCATCAGGACATGGGACCCAATATCAGATTTATCTTGCACCAGTCCCGTATGCACACACCAGTTTAATTTGTTAAATGTCCTGGACGACTTTTTAGTATTTTTGTAACGAAGCTGGCAACCCTCCAATCTCAAGATCACTACATTTTTCCTTTTTCTTTGCCAAGTTCATTAGTCGGGCCGAACTCGCAATCCTTTGATTACTAGCCGAACGCCTGATCGGGGTCCAAAGTCCCGACGTCTATTGAAGGCGTTGGGTGCCCAGTTCGGGTGTTTCCTGGTCATCTGACCATGGTTTTAAAATAACGAGGTGCATGTATGAATGTGTCTCCGAGTCTTTCCTTCGAGATAGACACCAAACCGTCGCCAATAGCCCACTGTGCAGCTCTAGAGCGACGGTAATTAACCAAACCAAACCAAACTAGCCGAATGCCTTTATCCACTGGGTAACTGGGGCCCTTATCCCGCTGAGTTGTTTGAACAAAGTGCCATTCAGTTGAAAGTTGGCAACATATTTGTAGTTGTCAACCAGAAGTATCAACAAAACAAATATGCGCGCATGCATTCAAAGATGCACAAAATCTAGCGTTTCAGGTACCTTTTCCACAATTATCTTTATCCAAAATATATACCGCTATTTCATTTAATTGATAAAGTGGAAATGGGTCTCAATCAAAATCGTAAAATGAGGTTTTCGACTTAGTGTTATCTGAAATGTTCGGTATAATATTTTGAACCTGCATTTTAAGAATTTTAATTCGATTAGACTAAAGAATATAGTACGGTCGCCAAATGATGACTTTTGGGGGAATTTTCTTTAAGGTTTTGATAAGGTTTTGTTTTACCAAATGCCGTCACATTTTGCGATTTTGCGTTCTACGCCCATTGGACGATTTCAGTGCTGCCTGTTTGGCCGCCGATTTCGCGTTTATCGCCAATTTTTTCATCTTGGCGTGATTCCCGTATCTTATACTACTTTAGTTTTACCGGCAATACATTTTAACTATAAAGAACATTTTACTATTTTGCCAAAATTGATGATTACAGCATTAAATATTGGAAGTTCTTAGCATAAGTTATTTTCAACTGTAAAAATTAGATTGTGTTATTCGTTTCTCTTTCAGTTAATGGCGAAATAATTAGTTCCATTGGCCGAGGGATTTGTGTTTTGATAGGAATTTCCAAAGATGATACCAAGAAGGATATGGACTTTATGTAAGCATGAACTAAAGTTTTTTTTTTTCAATTATCTCTAATATTGAATTTCGAATTATCTTTATTTCTAAACATAGTGTATATTTAAAGTTGTAATTAAATAAGTCCTAAATTGAAGAAAACAGAACAGCTTGTGACCCCATTGCCGGTATTACTCAGATATGCTATTAAGTCAATGATTCTTTGCTTAATAATATCTTTGGCTTAGGTGTAGTATAGTTTTGTTTCATTTTGAACAGAGAGTATATTAGGGCCATCCAAGTTCATATGTAATTCAGCGTTAGAGATTTACAATGGAGGTAATGGTGATAACTTAAAACAATATGTGACTGGAAGCTTACTTTTATTTGAATTCACACTTAAAGCTGAAGAGTAGCCATTTTGATTAATACCAATTTAAGATATATTCTTTTATGGGGGAAAGTTTATAGTAAATCTAAGCAAAGACCAGATAGTATAGTCTGGTTCTGGATAAATGGCTTCTGTGACATCACATTATTTACATAAGCTAATTGGTTAACTCGCTCTAACTCATTTGCTGATTCGCTGAAAAGGCCTTTACACAAAGATCAATTAAGCAGAGCAGTACTATATTTGAATCCCTAAATGTAAAAAGAGGCCATGTCCCATTGCTTTCTACGAGACATGACCCCTTTTCTCATTTAGTGATTCATATTACCTAAGATCAAAATACGATTAGGGTATATAAATACGATGTTGGGTTTTTTAGTTAAGGAAATTCTAAATATTATATTAAAAAACATTTTTTAATTACTTTTTTAATATTCAGCAGTGGAATAAAAATAATTAGAATGTTAAAAAATATTCTGTGACGTATAATTTTGCATCAAAAAAGTTTGTATATGGTTAAAAATGTAAAAATCTACTTTAATAAGTTTAAGGAATTGCGTTTTTTTATAAAACTAAATAGTCTTATTATTTAAGATAATATTAACAATTTAAGTTAGAAGCACCAGGAATGAACTAAACAATTTAAACTAACAAACATTTATGTAGTTAATTGATAGCCAGTTTTTGTTATAATTAATAAAATAGGATTAAATTCGTAAGCAAATAGTATCTAGATTTATTATTCAGATAAATAACATTTGGTTTGTATCTTGCTGAAATATTAATTGTGACGTTTATTTTCAGGGTTCGCAAATTATTGAATATTAGACTATTTGAGGATATAAACGGAAAAAGATGGGTACACAGTGTGAAGGAAAAACAATATGAAGTTTTGTTAGTCAGTCAGGTATAAAAAAAATTCTGCCTAATGGGCAATATATTCTAAGTAGGCTTTGAAATATAAATTCTGAAAGTTCAGAGTGCCCGAGAAGTCCTGGATACATTACAAAATTATGTAAATAACATACTATGAGCAGTGACTGTTTTTCCTATGTAACATATTATTACTATGATTTCTATATTTTTTTTTGCATAATTGTTATTCCCAAAAAGGGGCACTAAATAGTGCCTAATGTGGACAATGTGAGAAATCCACATTGTATTGTCATAAATACAGGCGAAAACAATGTATCTGTCATGACTTGCAGAATTAAAATAAATCACAGAACTTTAAAAGACTGTGACTTTTAGAATATAATTGCAGTGTTCACTCTAGAAATAAAAAAGGGCAGGGCGCTGTTGGCTGTAAAAGGGCACCCCGTTTTTAAAAGGGCACTTTTTAAAAAAAAGTTTGAGATGGGCGTTGCTACTCGTTGATATATCAGACCCGTGACCAAACAAAAAAAGTTCCGATTTGTTGATTGGTACTGCGCTAGAGCTGCATATTGGGATATTGGTGACGATTCAGGGCTTATTTTGAAAGAAAGACCTGTTCAAAATTGATATCTCTCTATGAAGATATTACTTAAAATCCAAAATTTGACACTTAAAAATTAATGTTTTCGCTAAAAACCAAATCTGTAAGTAGTCCTAATCAGATCCCTTACAAAACTGATGAAAAGGCTACTTAAATCTAAAATTTGGTAATAAAAGGCCTAATATTGTAACCAAACTTCACTTAAAAAAAACATAGCATTTCATATTCTGGTACAGGCAATCAATAGGATTCGTGGAATGCCCCGTGCTCGAAATAACCACGGAATCATCGTGATTGTACAACACGCGTAGTTAAAAAGGAGTTTGTTTTTCTACTGTCATAATTCACTTAATTCCAATTTACACACACATTTTTTTTAATAGATGCCTTTTTTAAAGTCATCTAGGGAAACAAGGGCGCTTGTGCTTGACTAAAAAGGGCAAGAAGGGCGGAATTTTTTCTAAATAGGGCGGCATTTTTTAAAAAAGGGGCATGAGGGCGCTATCAAGAAGAAAAAAGGGCAGGCAGGGCGGACCGCCCTTCAAAAAATGCCTAGCGTGAACACTGTAATTGTAATCCTCCACCAAAAGGAATTCAATTTAGTCCACAAACCATAATAAAACATCACCTCCTGTTGTGTGACAATGACACTACTATGCAAATCTGCAACTTTCTCATACAGTTTTTTTAGGGCACTATTTAGTGCTCTCCCCTATCAGATTCTGGAAATAACAATTACACAAAACAAAACTTTAGAAACCACGTTAGTAATATGTGACATAAAACAACAGGCACTGCTCATAGTTTTTTTATTAACATAATTTTGTACAGTGGACTTTTTGGACCCTATGTGTACCTTTTTTGTTAGTAATCCTTGGTCATTGTTCTTTTACTTTTAATATATTTATTTATCCCATTGTTGTGGTTTTATTACAAATGAAATTTATCACTTTTTTGTTATAACAGTGGTCTAATGTGTTATTATTAGGGATGAACCGGATAGTGGTTTTGCCGGATATTGGATATCCGGCGCACATTACAAATCGGATATCCGAACGGGATTTTGCCGGATATCCGGCAGTTTCTATTTTATGAAATTATCTTCTCATACACACTAGAAAAAACGGAAATCGGTCAAAAATTACAAAATAATTTTTTATTCTATAATATTCCCCAATTCCTTACCTTTAAAATGACACCAAGCTTGAATAAACATTGAAAAAAAACTTTTTTTTACACAGGGTTATTCTAGAGTGCTGCTAGCAATGGGCGTATGTTTTGTACACTTTAAACTCAATTTCTGAATAATTGTATTTTTACCATATGCCCTTTCATTCCAAACATAACAACTCAAACTTGCTTTAAAAATTTTGAGAAATTTATTTTTAAATTCAACTTTATATTAGTTGTGGGATGTTATGACCCTCCACCATAATGATTCGTTAAAAAAAATGTAATAGAATTTTAATGTTAAAAATTTGAAAAAAAAGTGGTTTTTTTAAGGACTCTCGAGGTAAATCGGCCAGATCTGTATTGAAACGGCCAGATCTGTATTGTACAGTGCGTTGGAAAATGTAATTTTTAAATATTTTCGAATTGCTGATCTAAAATGCGCCATAATTAAATGTTGAAACTAACTTTTAGACTGGAGAATAAAACAAATTCTAATATACAACGAACAGAGATGTAGCTATGCACTGTACACACCACCTCCTATGTGAATTGTTCAAACTCGAAGCTACTCCACTATAGTGGCGTACTACAGTAGCGTGTTTCGAATGTCTGCAGCATATCTTTCTTGCTATTTATTCTGTGTGACTCACCGCGTCTGAGTCCGAAACGAACTCCTTGCCCACCTGAATAGCCCGAGAAAAATTCACGGGAGAATCTGCACACTGTGAATACATTGGTAGAATTTTCAGGAAAATACTTATAGCAAGAACCAAGATAATTGATCGCCACAAAAAAAATCTTCGATGTTTTATTAATCTGGATATCCGGCATTTTACTTCCGGATATCGGATAGTTAAAAATCAGACGGATAGGCCGGACATCCGTTTCATCCCTGGTTATTATGGAATTTGTTGGAGCTGATTCAATATATTAGTTAAAAGTGGCCTGTGTAACAGTATATACAACTGTATTTTATGTTAAATAAATCAAACAGAATTAAAAAATTGCTTACACATAGAGAAATGGTTATGAATGAGCCCACAATGCCGGGAAATTCATGATCGAAGAGTGCAATGCAAAGAACAAATTGATTTTGTGTGATGCAAAAAATTCATGCTGTTTAGAAAATGTTTAAAATAAAATAATTTTGACAAGGTTAAAAAGTAAAGATAAAATTTCTATTTTTTTATCATATGATTATTTAATTTAAAGCACGATAATTTACTGTAGGACTAGTTTTCCTAAAATTAATAAATTTTTTTCTTTAATTTTTCTATTATAACCGTTGTAAATAAATATTGCTTTAAATAAATATCTGATGAGTTTTTTTCAATATTCTAGAAATTATTTTGACTGTTAAAAAAAGATAAAAATTTTAGGTTGCATTTATTTTGAGATAATTTACCTTATCTGGAAAGCACAACATTAAAGACGTGGTTGTTTTCACATAAATAGCTGAATAAGCAAGTTTAATGGGCAAATTCGAAATTGTAGCTGTATCTTCTTCTCCTCGAGAATACTTTTGATTTATATTATTGTTCATGATCAGGGATTCTCCCAACCATTGATTGCGAATATTTGAAAGTTGTTGCAACCCTCAAGCTATAAATTTAAATTGCTGTAAAGAAAATTATTGCTAGGATCTAATTTACCTTTAATTCTTAGAGCAAGGAAGTTTTTTTTATTCTTCATCAAGATTGCTATCTAAAGGTCATTTATGGTATACACATAGCTCCAAAGTTCTAGAAAAAAATTGTAAATCAGACATTTGTAGATATGAGTTACGGCATTTGTCATTTGAGGCCAAATTGCATGGAGAAAAACCTCTGCATGCCTTTTATAATGCAGTACAATTCCAGATACCAGCTATACAGTAAATGAAAATTCTATTGTAATTCTTATAGATTTTTATTTTTGCAGTTTACTCTCCATTGCACTTTAAAAGGGAACAAGCCTGACTTCAGACATGCCATGGGTGCCGAAGCATCTGAAAAGTATTATGCAGACTTTGTAGCAGCCATGAAGCGAGAATACTCAAAAGAACGTATTAAAGGTACTTTTATTTAACTTAACACTTTCACAGGCACATATGTTTTGTCAATAAAATATAATATATGAAGTTCTACACTTTAATAGTTAAAGAATCCACCATTTAATATGTGTTGCAAGTTAATTAAATGATGTTTTGTGCAAGTTTTTGATTGAGTTTCCAAAATTTATATATGTGACTTATGTTGTTCAAGTTTTATTTCTTAAGTATCTTTTTTTAAATTGTTGTTATATATGCCTTTTGATTTTTTTAAAATTGTAATTTCAGGATTCTCTATTAATTTATATATATAACTAGGTACTATCTTATCAAATTTATATATTTCTAGATGGAAAATTCGGTGCTTATATGCAAGTGTCTATAGAAAATGATGGACCAGTGACAGTTAACATAGAATCTCCAGGAAAATCTTTGGTAATATATAATGACTTTTTTCCTTCTTTTATTAGAGTTATTTTATTAAACATATATTATAATCTCTTCTAAAACAAAAATATTAACTTACTTCTGTCTAGACTCTAAGAGTTAATTAGCATCTAAATATAATTAATCAGTGTTATGTTTGCAACTTTTTCTAGTCAAAATTTTATTATTTAAAATATGTAATTTTGCAATGTATTTAAAACTTAATTTGTAATAATTTACACATTGTTATTAAAGAAAGAACATGTTAATTTATATTTATAGATTTTTTTTTATGCAAGCTTTTCAGTTTTGATAATAGTTTAATTTGCACTTATATGCACAAATGCATTTGTTTTCCTTCCACATTCTGTGTAAAATAAATCATAAATATAACACGATTCAAATTTGCAAAGAAAATTTTTAGGGTAGTTTCTAAGTATATAGGCAAACACTGTAATTAAACTAAATGTGAGCAAGTGCTTTTATTTGATACTTCTTAAATACATTGAGTTCTTCTGTAAAATTTATATTGCTGTCTTCTTGATGTGTTTTACAGTAATTAAAAAAAATCAAAGTAATGTATAAAAATAATAAAAAATGCTTATTAATTTGATTATTTTTGAAGCTAGTACAACCAGATTTTAAAACTAAATTAAGTAATTAATTTTTTAAATAATAATGTAAATATTTTTTTAAAAACTTGCTTCATCTTAGGCTTTTATAACATATTTTTTTTATTTGAATTGAAGATAATTAATTAAACATCAATGCAATGAATAAGTTACAAATAAATGGTTATTCCCTATCAGTTTCCAGGCCACACTATAATTTAAAATTATCAAAACAATTTTATTTTTATTCAATTTTTAATTTTGTGTGTTTTTCAATTTATTGAAAACTAACTTAATGTATTAATTTTTTTATATACCTCAATGTAAAAGACAGATACAGGTTTTCTATCATATATTTGAGCTATGTTGGTATAAATATGAAATATATTATTTTTGGAATTTTCTGTTTAGGAGAAAGAACCTGATGTACTTGCCAAGGAAGTTGGAGCAGCAAGTAATGAACTGTAACTTCTTCCTGTATTAGGAATATTTATAAATTAATAATTATGCTGTGTGTATGAATCTCATTTCTGCTTATTCATTTCATTTATGTTTTGTAGGAGATGGCTCTTTATCAAGAATAACTATGATAAATGAACTATATAAACTAAAAATTTAATAAAAAGTGTTCAAAATTAAAAAAAAAAATCTTAATTTACTGACATTTTTTAGATAAGCACCTATAAAATGAACGACCTATATTTCGTACCTGAGGCCTAAATTTTTATTCGCATATTCAACTGATCGACTTTAAAAAAAAAAATTATATATATATATATATATACAGTGCTCAATTTCTAGAAATAGAGTTACCGAAACTGTAACCTTCCATGGGGTGTGGGAGTGCAATGCGTCAGCCATCAAACCCAAGTCTGGATATATATATGTCGGAATGCCCTAGTGCGGATACACACCACTAGAGGGAGTTACTTTGTAATGCGTTCCAGCGCCCCCTGGGTGTCGCTGGCAACACTGATCAGTTGTAAAAGAGAGAGCTAGAGAAGTGTTGATGAAGGAAGGTGGATTTCTGTCCACGGGAGCATGGAATAAAAGCGTTGTGGCGTAATAATATTGTACTGCCCCTTATTTCGTTCACCATCACCCATCTCTAACTCCACATGGGGGCTCGAGGCCGTGTGTGAATCACTGAGCAACAGAGGATTAGTGTTGCGGCAGAATCGGAAAACGGAAGGAACCGGAGGCTAAGCCTAACGCACCACGAGACAACTGCGGTCGTCGTCGAATAAGGAAGCGAAATCCGATTCGCAACACAGCAGAATCCGAAAACATCGTCGTCAGTGAAGAGCGGATCAGCGACGTGCGAAAGCATAGTGGAGTGTACAAAAGTGACTAACTTTTGCCCTCAAGATGTCGTACCTGGCAAAGACGCGTAAGGTAGATTTGATGGTGCTTTTAGACGAACTGGATCTGACTCCACCGGAAAACCCAAAGGTTATACAAATGTGCAAAATCATAACTGGGCACACAGGGTATGATGAAGAAATTACAAAAAACCTGTTATATGCCATAGTAGCGGAAAGAGAAGAAAAAGAAACTAATGAGAGAGAAATGGCGAAATTAAGAATAGAGGCAGAAAACCGTCGAACAGACTCGTCGACAACAGAACAAACAAGTGTCTCCAGTCGTAACGTGATAAAGCCCTTTGAAGGAGGCGACATTAGCATGTACCTGGCTTTATTCGAGAGACAAATAGTTCGATTGGGAGTGGACAAAAATACATGGGTAAACCACCTGATTGGTCTACTACCACTGGAGGTCGCAAATGTCATTACGAGAGAACCGGAAAATGTGACGAGCGACTACGAACCATCTTACTTAGGCAGTTTCGTCTGACAGCGGAACAGTTCCGACTAAATTTTAGTTTTGCCAGAAAAGAACCAAGTCAAACGTGGAGAGACTTTTCGTACGTTCTAAAGAACTACCTAACCGAGTGGCTAAACGGAATGGAAATAAACACATTCGAAGCGCTCAAAGAACTCATGTTAGTCGACCAAATCAAAAGAAAATTACCGAGAGAGATGCAGGAGCATTTCATAGATGAACTGCAAAAAATCAAAGAAGTAGCAACTCTAACGGATAAATTAGATGATTTTCAAGCTGCACGAAACTTCAGAAGAAGCACAAAGCCGTACGAAAACAAAGCATACGAGGAGACAGGTCTTCGAAACCGAGACGGCGCCAGCGCGCAGTCGGGAGGAGCTTACGCGAAGGAGCGGGAGCCTACCCAGCAAAATCGACAGGTGAATAGAAAACTAGGAATAATATGCTTTGCTTGCGGAAATATTGGGCATAAATCGTTCGAGTGCAGGGAAAATAAAGACGACAGTGAAAATAAAGTCAATAGTACGAACGCACTTAGATGTGGATTGATACGTGTGATATCATCGCAAAACTTGCAAACACAGACGGCGCGTCAGCCTGAAAAAGACTGTGCACCAAAGAAAATAAGCGAAGTAGGTTTGAGAATCGCTTCGAAAAAAGAAAACTCAAAGATGTTCTCTCAAAACCAATTTGAACATTTTCGAAAAACAAAACGGAATCGGAAGAGTCAATCAAAATACAAATTCCCGAGGAGCAAAAGCTACAACCAGAATTGGCGAATTAGCTCGCAAGTTGATCATCTATTTCCAATTAAATACAAACCAACTGATGCAAACGAACGAGGTTGGCGGCGGAATACAACATGCCAAGTCTGCAATTGGCGAGCAAGCCCAAATCATAGGAACGGCTTTAAGAGAAGCAAACCTACCATCCAACAATTTGGAAGCGAGTGGAGTTGGCGACAGAAGTCACGTTTTGGCGATCACCGATCCATGGTTGAGAGCTGCGGTCCAATCACGGATCAGGATCAACGAACACAACCACCTTGGCGACGATATGGCCCAAATACAGAAGCCAACTGGAGAATACCAACACACCAAACAAGGAGCGAACGACCTTGGCGTTAACTATCTTTTTTTTCTGTGAAGCAACCCTTGAAAGTGAACCCTCAAAAAGTGAATTTTTATTTTTTTGTTGTTCTTCGAAAAAGTTATGCAGAATTGTGAAATGTGTTTTTCGTCTTATTTGTGATTTGTTTTTTTTTATTTGAGGTTGCGAAAGTTTTTTTTATTTTTATTTTAGGAAATCGAATAACCGTTTTAATATTTTTATCAGAGGTGGAAAGAAATAAGTTTTATTTTTTTATTTACAACAGATGCGCAGTGATAAAGTGTTATGATGTTGTTGAGTGTTGCATAATACCAGTAAAGAATGAAAGTGGTGTATCATTGAAATTTTTTGTGATTTAATTTTACTATTGATGTTTATTTTTTAAAATTTAATTGTGAGGTTTACATTTTTGAAAGGATTTGAAAAGAATCTATTGGTGAAAAGTGAAGAACTTTTTTTTTGTGTTAATTATTTTTTAGGTTTGAACATTTGAATTTCTTGAGTATTGAAAGACTTTGGAACATTTTTAACTTCGAAACTTTTGGAACACTTATTTTTAGAACATCTGGAACTCTAATGATAAAAAGTGATTTGAGTATTTAAGTTTTTAATAATAAATTTGATAATGTTTTGAAATTTTAAATTTGAAGTAAGATAATAATTGATTTATAGATGTTATGAAATAATTTAAAGTTATAATAGGATAATGATTAAGGTGTGAAATATGGGATGTTGAATGTAGGTGTAGATGTGTAATGTCATGTATTGTAATATAATGTATTGTATTGTAGTATATCATTGTAATTATGTGATTCCGAAGACGGAATAGTCGAATGGCCGAGTGTCGGAATGCCCTAGTGCGGATACACACCACTAGAGGGATTTACTTTGTAATGCGTTCCAGCGCCACCTGGGTGTCGCTGGCAACACTGATCAGTTGTAAAAGAGAGAGCTAGAGAAGTGTTGATGAAGGAAGGTGGATTTCTGTCCACGGGAGCATGGAATAAAAGCGTTGTGGCGTAATAATATTGTACTGCCCCTTATTTCGTTCACCATCACCCATCTCTAACTCCACATATATATATATATATATATATATATATATATATATATATATATATATATACATATACAATAGAACAATATATATATATATAATTTTTTTTTAAAAATCACACTTGGCCATTTATTTATAATATAATTTAATAATTGATGTAAAATATGACATATATCTTTTTTTAAATATTTATTTCTTGAACAATGCAGTAGGAATGTTTAAACATGTTTATTTAGAAATGTTCATATATTCAACTGAGCAAACTATGCTATAAATAACATTTATTATAATTACTGAAAAATATTTTTTATTGAATTCAATGGTAGTAGAATTCCACTTAACAAATATTTCAAGAATAATTTGTAGTTGCATTCGAACACTGTCTTCCAGTAAATGTCATACACATTTCTCAATGCTTCCTTACTGAATGAGTTATGTGACACATTTATATTTTTTAACAGAGAAAGTTAACAATCTGTTAAAAGTTAACACATTGTGAATTAATTCAGACATATTTGATGATGTAAAGGATTTTAGGTTTTCATACAGATTAGGCTACTCTGGAATTTATGATTGGTAAAGTATGTGCCTTAACTTAATGGGCCATTCAAAGTTAGTGATTGAGGTTATTTAAAGATATTGACTATTATAAAACAAATATTGTCTAGTTGTTAGATATACATTAAATTCATTATCATCAACTTAAAAAAAAATCTGGTCTTTTCATTCATTATAAATATAAAGTTTTATAAATGAACCATTTTTATGTTTGCTTTTAAATATTTTTTTATAGAAGTTTCTTTTATATCTTTTAGACAAAGTGAGATTTGTTGAAATGTTATTCAAATGTTATGCAGGAAGTGAAAATGAAATATAGTGGGATCAGATGTTTAGAAACCATAATAGTTGAAATTATTGAGAATAAGAGTAAACTGCAGCCAAGTATATTTTTGAAATACATGTTACGTATGAAGATATGTGCAAAAAGGTAGGCAAGAGTATTACTTGGATAGTCAAAATAGCAATGTTAAATGCTTTTTATGCTTCAGAATTAAACAAAATGGAATTTGTTGTCAAACTGTATTTTCAATCACAATTTGGAAAACAATCCATAAACAGAAAATTTACCCAGGTTTGTCAAGAATTTAGAGCCACAGCATGCATGTTATTCAGAACTTGCTTGACATATCTTACTTTTGCATAAGTGAAATTTTCTGTTCTTTTAATTTCAATACAAAATATCACTAGACATGGGACCAGTTATAGCTATATGTATTGTTTATGTCCTCTATCTTTCTATCTCTGGGAAGGGCACAAATGATAGTATGGGCCTCCTTAAAGATAACACTTTGCCAGGGTTAATTTATTATATCATGCTATATATTTTTTTTTATCCTTTTGAACATTCTCTCCCCATGCTTCCTAATGTTGTGTCATGAAAACTTTTTTTTACAATTAAAAAGAAGTCATTAAAACTTTCACTTTGTGTATTGTACCAAACATCTCATTCGAAAGATTATTTTATGAAAAAGAACTCATATCATAGTTTGTAAAAAAAAAATTAGAATTTTTTCTACAAAGCCTTATTACACTCCCTTCCCATGTCCAAACAGCCGCCTTCTGTAAATACATTTATGTGTGTTTTCCGTCATCTACTTTTTATACACAAACTAAAAGTATACTTTCTGAAATTTGCAAATAAGTTTATTTATACCTGCACAGAAACAAATTATTTTTTAAAATTAAAAATGTATTTCATGTGATTGTTTGGAAAACCAGTCTATATTGATAGTAGGCTCCTAGAAATTGTACACCCAGGACATTTGGCCCACCATCTGTATGTGAATGTTCATTAGTATGCCTGTGTACAGTTCACCATTTTAACTCTATGTATATGAAAATTTGTTTGATAATTTTTTCAAATATTCACTAAGCATCAAGAAACAAAAAGTATGGGAGCCTATTTTTGCTACATCATAAAGAATTAATAAAAAAGTCAACACATTTTCTATATTTATTTTAAATATGGTATGTTTAATATTTTAAGTGTAAGCACAGCTTTCCTAATAGCTTCTTTATAAAGAAGTTATTTTTGACTTCTATTATAAATATAAATGATACATTAGGCCATAAGAAATATCATGTCATATTAAAAATTGTAATTGTCATTATACTTTTTGCTTCAGATGTAAAGTTTTTTTAGTTATCTATTTAAATAATGTGTTCCAGAAACACTTATTTACCAATCACCAAAAGTGTATTATTTTACCTTCGAAAAGGAGACAGTAGAGAGCACTTATTGTGTATCTTCAAAACAGTTTTTGGTATTTTCTGAAAACTGATTTTGAGCTGTGTCACTTTTGAAGCAAGAGTGTGATATAATAAACAAGGTTTTAAATACCAATTAAACAATTTTACTTAGAGGAATAATCAAAAACATTAAAATGAAAATAAGATATTGTACTTCGTCTAAAGATTAAAATGTAGTATATCTATGTCATTAAAATTTAGTTAACATTTTTATATTTCAAAAGATGCTGATATGGAGTATTTGAGTGCTAGCTCTGGTATAAATGATTAAAAAATACACAGTACCTACATGCTTAACCCTCCAGAACTCACACCACCTATTCCGGCAAGAGAAGGTTACAAGGAGAAGCTAGAGACCCTATGATGTAGAATACCTGATATATTTTTTCTTCTTCTGGGTCTGAGTATTTCGCTCACAGAGCGAGTTCTGGAGGGTTAAATATATAGGATAATTTTTCACAAATATTCTAAATTAACAAAGTAAACTAAATTAAAGTAACTGCAATTTTAAGAATAGCACAAGTCACTTTCTCTTAAATAAGATACTAACTATATTTCTAAATTATTATTTAGCTTTGAAAATTGTTTTAGAAATATCCCTTAAAATGTATCACTGATGCCTTAGTAATGCCAAAATAATAATAATTTTTAATATAAATAATATTAAATTCAAAAAGTAATCAAGTAAGCACAATTTATAAACAGTTTTATTCATCAATTAAACTACAACTTGGATTTTCCTAAAACTTTTTTCTCCCATGTGTTTCGTGAGTGATGACCCAAAGGCTCTTTTCAACTAATTTTTGTCGTTGCTTGTGTCTCGGGTGTGTATTGCATAAAACATACCAACGACCATCAACTCTTGTGAAGTAGCAATCCTTACACCTCTTAGTTAGGACATCCTTGTCTTTGAAACCCCGGTTTGGAACCAGGTCAGGTAACAAGCGAGTAGTGGAACAAACAGGTTCACATTTTGTTAAATACAGGGATTTATTAAAGTTTGTTGTTAGGTGATAACTTCTATTAGCGCTGATAGTATAACGAAGGAAACTACGAAGTAGTCTGACGTGCTGCATGTCTGTTGCGATTCCGGCTCGATTTCATTCAAACCAGCACCTAAATAAAAATAAGTGAGTTATAAATAAGGTATTATTCAACTAGTGTTCACATAGTTTTAAAAAAGGGCAGGGGGGGATTTGTGAAAAAGGGCACTTTTTGTTATGTAAAAGGGCAAAGGGTACGATTGGGATACCAAGGCAATCCTAGACCTACGTTTTTGCGGAAAATTTTTTTTTTTTAATTACAGAGCGCAAAGAAGATATTGAAAAAAGGCAGGGCACATTTTCACTTCTAAAAAGGGCAAGGCGCATCGGCACTTACAAAAAAAAAGGGCAGGGCTCGGCGCCCTTTGAAAAACGCATAACAGGAACACTAATTCAACTTCCTAACATCTAGAGGTTTTTTTTAATAAATTATAAAATAAAAATTAATTTTCTATGCTGCATTAATAGTATATAAATATAAAATAGTTAAGATTCAATACTTGTTAACCAGAGTAGGTTAATGAATATATTTTTAGCACTATAACTTTTAATTTAAGTTTCCTATATTTTTTTTGCTTTGTGTTAATGTAACAGTTAATTTAAACTTGGTCATACTAGTTGCTTTACCCCAACGGTCTATGGACTTGTTAAAGTATATAAGATGCTGAAACACTTTAATGCTATACAGAAGTGTTATTGTTTGCAAATTATACATCTAACTAAAAAGCGAGCAAAAGTATCTTTGGACGAAAAATTGCCGCTAAACATAGCATAGGGTTGCCAGATTGAAAGTCACTACAAGAATCGGAAAATACCAACAATGTCAGGTGGGGTTGCCATGCTATAAATTTAGCGCCAAGGGTGACCGTACAGTAAACCTGACCCTAATTGACTGCTTTTTTAACCAACCATTTCGCCACTTTGACTTGGCAACAAACACGTCGAAAATGTTTCAGAATCGTCGATTTACTAGGAATTTACCAAAATATCTTAATAGTAAAGCTTGCAAATTTGTCCCCCAATAATCAGTTGCATCTCAGTCTATTGATTTAACACCAGTAAGATAATTAAAAATAGTTCATTGCAAAAAGTTTTAAGCATTGCTAGATGCGTGTATGGTAACTATAAGTCTAAAAACAGATCACACATTTTCTTTACAAACAGTATGTAGTTGAAAGTTTCAAGATAAGTATTTGCTTAAATCTTAAAATTTTCGACTACATTTATAGATGTATGAAAATACCCATTAGCCAAAGAAAGATTTTTTCAAGTTCATTAACCAAATTGTTTCAGTAGATTGGTAATATTGCATTAGCTTCTTTTGAAACTATTAGATTGGATAAGACTCAATTAACTGATTATGGGTTATATATTGTGATTGCATAAATATTATAGATTTAGAATAAATTAAAAGCAAACGCACCTTTTACTATTCCTTTTACGAATATTTTTTTTTGTTTACATCAAAATTTCCGTTACGGGTATGAGCAAAATAATATTTAAAAAAATCACACTCTGAAAGAAACAAACAAAAAAACTTTCATTATGAAAAACATTATTAAACTATAGAAAAGTATATTATGGAAAAGATACAAGACGAACCTACATAATTGGGCTATAAATTTTGTTAAAGTTAAATTTAATAAATATTAAAAGTTATTATTTGGCAACATATTATTTACCGCTATCGTGTAAACAAACAGGATTTGTGAAACAGAAACAGTCTATGTTCCTGATATTTCGTAAAATGTAAGTTAAATAAAGGAAATGTTAAATAATTTGCGATTGAATTGAAAAAAAAAAGGTAAAGGTTTACTGTACGGTCACCCTTGGCGATTTTTTCAAAATATCGCCAAAAGTCGCCATTTTGGCGACTGTTGTCGAATAGGGTTGCTGCAATTCCTTGTCGTTTCGGAGGGGGGTTGCCATTTAAAAAAAATTATCGCCAAATGCGGAAAAATCGCGCCAAGAGTGACCGTACAGTAAACTTGACCCCAAAAGGTCAAAAAAATTCTTTTGATGTGATTGTACGAATTAAATTTAAAGTTTTTACCTAAAAGCAGATTTTTCACCTTTTATGTCATGGTGACAAGTAAACACCAGCTATATGTGTATAAAATATTATGTATTAGTATTTGAGGAATTTCAGAAATTTTGAGGATTTTCGGAAAAGTAGCCAAGGGTCGTCGTGAATAATACAGAATAACCACAATTTCTAAATCCTAATATAAATAAAGGGGGGAATTGAACCATTTTGTAACGTTAACTACACTATTTTGCGAACATTTGGATTTAAAATCATAATTTCTGCAATTTTAAATGCTATTTTGAATTTTCATTTTTACTTAATGTAAACAATATGTTAAAAGGTATATTACAGAAAAAAAAAATAAAAAAATTTGCAATAGAAATAGCATAGGAAAAGTGCAGTGCATTAAATAATAATGCACATTAGTCAGTTTTCATCACGAAAAGTTGCCTTAAAAAATAAGACATTAACATTGATCAGTGCTATGTTGTGTAACCAATTTAGCAATTTTAAATATGTATTAAATGATCTTTAAATTCAGATTATACAAATAGTTTACAACATGTTCAGGTAATAAATAATAAGACCTATTACTTGAATAATGCATGCCAAGAACAATTAAAGGATTTTAATGTTATACTAGAGCTATAGTTAAAAAGAAGTTGTGCGTTTAAATAGCCTACCCAAGCTCCTTTTTCTCATTAACTGGAACACTGTTTCCATAGATGTCAACAGGAAAGACTTTTCTTTAGAATAGACAGCTTAAGGTACCTTGAGTTGTTTATTATAAGGAAAAGTTACATTTTGTGTTGTCAAGAATTCATATTTTAAAATGTTTTTATTTTATTTTTTAATATATTTATGTTTTTTTTTCTCTCTAGACATTGCAGTAGAAATTTTTTCAGCAGAAAAGTGAATGTGGTATTTTTGCTGAAGCGTTTTTGAAAAGACCTAAAAATGAAACCAATAAATGTAAGCAATGCTTTCTTACTAGAAAAAGATAAAGTGTTAACAAACATGCTGATTCATTCAAAATTTTTTGGCAGTTTGAATATGGTCCATTTCTTATCCTTTTTAAATGTACCCAAATATGTAGTGATCTGAAATACAAATTTGCAATAACAAGTCTGTGCAGGTGTCCAAGATAAAACTGGTTGTTTTTGTTGTAACCTAAGTAAATATACATCAATTTAAATGCAAATTTTCCTTTTTAAGTTTATTCTGAAAATATTCTCTCTTTTCACCTGTTCAAGCATATTATCCGCATTTGCTCAATCTCCTTATATTTGTATTGTGTTTTCATTGCATATAAAATCAAGAATATATATATGAAAAAGTTTACTATACATTTTTCAATTTATAGTAGTTTTCTACAGTCATCGATTATGTCAGGTATTATACCTTTCTGAAAGGGTGGGGGCTCAAGTTCCCAATGAAAACGAGTAATATTTATTCGCAAATCTAGTATTTTTAAAACAAGCTAAATAGATTTTTGTCAAAATGTTCGATGAGAAAAAGATTTTTAATAGCCAATAATTTTAAACTATAATATTCGCTATTGTTTCACATTCGAAATTTGCGGGGATGGGGTCCCTCTGGGTCCAACAGATTTAATGTGTAAAAGAGGCTAGTGCATATTAAATCTATCATGTCCCCTGGTGCTTATGGTGAGGAAATTAGAAGAGACGAATGTCGTGTCAGAAACTAATCTCGTCATCTGACCATGGTGAAAAATTATGAGACAGTGTTCATGTATCTCTTATTAATATTTCTTTTAGCCTTTTTCAACTAATTGTATCATTAGTATAATTGATATTTTCTGCACAAAGGCTATTTAAATATAACTACTTTTTCCAAATTTTGAAATAACATTTTCGAATTATGAAGAATGTTATGTAATGTAATTAATGTTCTTTGCATAGGTTACTTAAACTGACACATTATATAAATAGCTTTTATCCTAATTAGTGAATGCAACATATTCAGCAGTTTTTAATTTTTCGTTTTTTTTTTTTGTAATATATGTGATTGCCTTTATCATCTAAAATTCTTTAAAATCCACTCAGTAAAAAGTTTTGTCTGAACAAACATAATGAAAAATTATGCTAAAAAATGGGAAGTAAGTTGTAATAACCTACTTTTTTTAGCATATTGACACAAAACAATGTGGGAAAATTTTTCTAAACCACTAATTTAAGCTTATCATTTCAATATATAAAGAGATTAGTGGGAATAAAATTTGGTTTTATTACCACTATCTCTTTATTGAAAAATACATAGATAAAGCATTTTTATTGTTATAATTCTTTCTTAATTAAGATATTGAAGAAAACTGGACATTTTGATCTTTTTGTGAATGGTGTGGAAACTATGCTATTTTCCGAAGCTTGTCCAAATCAGTTTATAAATTTTCAAAATATGAACAATCCCTCCTCTTTATAATTTTATTAGTACGTAATTTTTTTTTCAGGTTGGTAATTGAATTTTGTTCTTTCATGCATGAAACAAAAAAATTAGTAATATTTTTTTATATGGTCTGTAATTAAAAAAAAAATATTTACTTACTGATTTATGACGTGGTTAGATATTATTGTTCCTTTAACTTTACAAAAATAATTTTATATATCTTAATAGAACTATTTAAAAGGACTTTTTGTGTTTCAGAATATGGAGAAAATGTTCTATGAACAACTCAATTACAAAGTGACCCTAAATAGACACTACACAGATGCAGTGCTGTTACAGCATGCCTTTCGCTTCATCCCATTTGAAGAGCTCAAAGTTAAAGCCACACTCCGATTTTCGTTGCTGGATGACGGCCAAACTGAAGTCGCCCTGGAGGATTGTATTCTCTTAGAACTACTCCATTGGTTCAAAAACTCATTTTTTACTTGGTTTGATGCCCCAAAATGTGGGTCCTGCAATGTCATTGCAGAGAATCGTGGAGTAATGCAGCCTTGTGTGGCAGAGGTTATGGCGGGAGCAACAAACGTCGAACATTTTGAGTGCCCCAAGTGTCGAGCAAACTTTCAGTTTCCCCGCTACAACCACCCCAAGAAACTGCTGCAAACGAGAACAGGTCGTTGCGGTGAATGGGCCAATTGCTTTACGTTATTCTGCCATGCCCTCGAGTATGACGCTCGTATTGTGTATGATTGGGCGGATCACGTGTGGACGGAAGTGTACTCCCAGGTCAGGAACAAATGGGTGCACTGTGACCCATGTGAGAATGCATACGATAAACCGCTCATGTACGAGTTGGGGTGGAAGAAAGAGCTCAGCTATGTAATCGCCTTTTCACCGACGGAAATCCAGGATGTGACATGGCGTTACACCGCCAACTTCGACGCTGTGATGAGCAGGCGTACAAAATGTAGAGAGGAGTTTGTCCTTACCTGCATCCGAAACTTTCAAAGTAAGCTCGAAGAGAAACTGGACAAGGACGAGAAAACGACTCTGCGGTACAGGCGGCTGATGGAACTGGCCGACTTTTTGACACCTGCGGTGCTAGTTGGAGATTCTTATGAGGGAAGGTCGTCTGGATCTCTGGCTTGGAGACTAGCGAGGGGGGAGATAGGGGATTTACCTGAGCAAAGTGGATACACTTTTAGGCTTACCCAGGAAGAAATGGATCGTAAGAGATTCAGTGTCAGATACAGCTGTGCTGATGATAAGTATGTTCGGAGTACAAGTGGCCTGGCTGAAGTTGTTGGCTGGGGCACTTGTGTGTTTTCGCACAGTAATGTTTTTCGTAAAGTGGAGAGGGACTGGAAGATGGTGTACCTAACACGTACTGAAGGTTCTTCTGTAGGAACGGTGACTTGGAAATTTGACTTTGATGGGTGTGATCTCGTGATAGGTGAACTGAGGCTGCGCTTGCATAGTGAGACGTTTGAAAATGGGAAAGTGACATGGCGTGTGCTTCCGAATTGTGATGTAAAAGCCCAAAAAGTTTATTCAAGTGATCGTAAGTTTATTTTTATGATGGTTATTTTCATATGTCTGTATCTCCATCTGCATTATTTTCATATGTTTGAAATCCTATAAACATTATTTAAAGTTTTTACTAGAGTTGAAATTTTATTGTGGCCCATTAATATATTTCTAACAATGATGTATTCACTATTATCGTCTTGTAACTTGTTGCTCTAAATGCATATTATTTTACAAATACGTTTCAATAGGAATATTTCATGTATTAGAGAAGGCTCAAATTAAAATTTCAATCACTGATTCTTCCAAGACATAGTGACATAGGGAGCTGTATGTTTAGTATCTGCACAAAATTTTTAATGTAGCTACTCCTGACTTATCATACTCTTGCTTTAAATGTAACATATATTATAAATAAAATATTTTGGTACAGATGTAGTATAGGACATTTGGCGCGCAAGGTTTTTTTGGCGTGTTTTATAGGGGCGATAAATTTATAGTATGACAACCCCAGCTGACATTGTTGGTATTTTCCGATTCTTGTGGCGAATTTCAATCTGAACACCCTATGCTATGTTTATCGGCAATTTTTCATCGCCAAAAAACTAACTGAGCCAAATGTCCTATACTACATCTGTTCCAATATTTTGAGTTATTTCAGATAATGTGTTCCAAAAGCACTTACTTATCAATCGCCAAAAGTGTATTATTTTACCTTTGGAAATGGGATGGTAGAGTGCAGTTATGTCACTCTTAATTGTGGTCTGAGTAATTGTCTTCAAAAACAGTTTTTGGTATATTCTGAAAACACAATGATTTTGAGTTTTCACGTTTGAAGCAAGAGTGTAATATAAAGGGTCCAGGGGAAGAAAAATGAGGGTCCATCCAGAGTAAAAACATAGTTTATGTTTCATAAATTACACAGCATTCTGATATTTCTTTACTGATTTTCATTGTTCTTACCATTTGCTTGTTATAATGAAAATGCAGCCTTGTAGCCAATATAAAACATTGAGATCTTGATTTCAACAAAAAGTGGACCCTCATCGATTTGCACCCGAACCTTTCATATAGCTTTAATATATTGACTAACTTATGAAAAGAAAGTCATTAATATAAATTTATTCTACTGTTTTTTAGTTATGAAATTAACATGTTTACTTTAACATGAGATTAAAAAAATTAACTTCTAATAATCGCTGCCATATGAAGAAAAATCTATTTGATGGTACAGTGGAGCCAGAACATATTTTTTAGAGGTGTCAAAGCAATCTTTATCCACTTTGGAGTTTTGAGTTTATAATATGAAGATATCAAACACAAAACCAATTATTTCTACCTAAAAGGACCCGGCCTATATGAAATGCTAAAATAGAGAATTAACAAATTCGTTTTTATTCGACTATTTTTGAATTTTAATGAAATTCATAATAGATACTCCTATTTTTCTTTACAAAGATTGGTTAATTCCTATTGTAAGTTGCCCCCGCCAAATGTGATTTGGCGACAATTGATGTGCAAGAAACTTGTTATTTTGCCCTACTTTACTTACCCAACGTATTGTCCGCCATTTTGACTTGGCGGTAAAAAACATAATTTATAGCCTTGGCGCCAATTTTCAGAATCGCGCCAAGGTGGCATCGTACACTAGTAATTTAATTGGCACCAAGGCCAGAAATTACATTTTGTTTTGTTGCCAAGACAAAATGGCGGACAATTTTTTGGGTAAGTAAAGTAGGGTTGCCAAAATATAAAGTTTCTCGCACATCAATTGTCGACAAAACACATTTGGCGGGGTCGCCATACAAAAGGAATTAACCCCAAGATTTCTCTCTTTTTTCCTTTTAGAAGTGAGGTCTCTGCAGACTGGAGATTTGAGAGGCTGCTCCAGTTTCTTGCTTTCTGCTGAGCTTACTGAAGGAATTGGTTTCAATGCATGGCAGCATTCACAGCTCTTTAGGCAATCCTTAGATTCTCCAGCCCATCCATTTGAATTAGATGTGTTTTTGGAAAGGAAGCTCAACGAAACTATCGAAGACTGAGATTTGATCGCAGGTTAAAATTGCATGTACATACTGCAGCTAAAATTTCTATGCAATTGAATATATAAACTAGTCTAATGATCAACTATTTTTAATTATGGAAAAAAGGTATATTAAATATACAAATATGTCATGTTTCTATGTATACAATTGTTGCTAAACGATTGCTGATTCATTGTTCCTATCTCTAATCATTGGTGTAGGAAAGGAAGAACATCAAGCCCCCCATCTCCTATAGGATTTCAAGTCAAATTTTTCTACCAATATTTCAAATGAAATCTTAAACACCAAATTATTTACAAGAAAATTACGTTCATTCTAATTTTAAATAACAAAATTGTCAATTTCTTAAGAAATGTATGCAACTAACCAGATAATTAACAAATTATTCCTAATTACCAATTGTTAATTATTGGCAAATTACAAATTAGCATAACTGCTAATTAAAATGAATTTTTTATATTGGTAAATAGTGTGAGAATCTAGTTTAGATCCCATAACTTCTATAACCTCTATAATTTTTTAATTCCTACGCCGCAGTTTCAAATGGAAATCGACCAACTAATTCAGGTATTTTAAGTGTATGAAGTCTCTCCCTTAATGGTTTACAGGTGATATGGTGTTTTCGTATTCTTTGTTTAGTGTCCCAGCAAGTTAAAAATAAAATCCCTCAACTAATTCATTTTTCAAATCAGCACTGTAAAGAACCATACACCATTTACTATAAAGCAGTAAAATATTCATGTCACACAAGGGAAAGAACCAACATATAAAAAAAAATTATATGTTTGTAAAGGGTCTACAATTCTACATTTTTTACTTTAGTTTCTCGAGAGATTATTACTTTTTGCATGTTGCAAATTTTTTTTTATTTGCACTAGAACTTGAATTTCTAGTTTAAATGGAAATATATATTGTTTTTTTTCCCCAAAATGTATTTATTCTCAAAAGGGGCAATTATTGGTAAATGTTTTTTGCTAATGTTGGGAGACCAGTTACTAATTTTTTTTGCAAGTTGTATGTATTATATTTACAAATAAAAAACAATCATATTTTATTAGTTGGTATATTTTTCATTAATTAATGCAGATCTATTAAATTATTTCTTTAGTATGACTTAGTTACATAATTATGGTGCAAAAAGCACTCTACTAAAGAAATGATTTTTAAGTACATCTTTTAATAGTATATCATTAACTTTTTCGAAGATATTTACGCTATTGAGCTATTCAGAAGAACAAAATATATGAAAGTGAAATAAATTTTTAAAACCTTAATAGGTATTTTCTGTGTAGAGAGGTTTGTTGTGTACATATCTTCTGTCATAGTTATTTGTTTTCACATTGGTTTTGATATGAATTTTGTAAAATAGGGTCTTGGCTCAAGTATTGTCCTTATCTGTAAATGGCATTAAAATAGGCAATGTCCATAGAACAGGGAAAACCGTGAATTTCATTGATTTCTGAAAAAAAAAAAAAAAAACACCAGGGAAATTAACAAAAAAAAAATATTTTAAAGTTGATTTCTGGCTAAGAAACATCGTTGATTGACTGCTTATATTAAAATATTTTCAAACTGCAATCAAAAGAAGAAAAAAAGCTTATTGGATTATAAAATGTGTAATACTTAAAATTAAATGTTTTTTCTTTCAAAATCGTACTGAAATGCTGATGTTTCTAGAACTTGGCAGAACAATTGGCTGCCTATAACTAAATATTTATCTGTATAATGTTGCAAGAAAGTGACTCACTTTACCGAAAACCCCAGCTTGCTTGAGCGACGATAAATCATTTATATTCTTTGTTAGACCGACTGTGTTAAAGAGGAGGGGATACAGCTATTTGATTAAGTGTTGGCAGGTATGCTATGTTATGGGATCATTGTTAAGGATGATTTACTGTAGTTATTGATTTTTCCAATTAAAAGTATTTTGATTTTATAATTTTTTTATACAATTTAAAACGTAACTTCATGTAAGTTTTAAATTAGTACTATATGCATTAGATTATGAACAAGAGTAAAATAAATGGTTTGTATAGCCCTAGTGTAAATTTAACCTACTGACCTTTTTTTTTATCCATTTCAAATATGGCACACTGAAACAAATTTTTAAAGTAAAACATGGGATACAGTAATTGTGTACTATCGTTTTAATGTACAAATAGAAAAATAACACAATTTAAAAGACAGTGCAAATTAACAAACAGACCAATGCCAGTTCACAAACATTACCTTTATTTCTAACATAAAAATACACAACTTTAAAATTGAACATCAACTGTGCATTTGAACAAAAGCCATTTATTGGAAGCAGTGAGTAAATCCACACAGAGTTAAATTTAAGAGCAAGCAAACCGTTCTATACTATAAAAAGGACATAGTTAAAAGAAATGCATGCTTATTATTATAATACTATTGTTTTAACAATGGACATTAAATACTTATACATGCACATTAAAAGTTTTCTAATTAAACCAGTTGTAAAATGTGCAAACAATGAGTTAGAATTAAAATGTATTAACAGCTGAAAATTCAATTACAACAAGTGCTTCAAAGTTTGAAGGGGAGTTACTCTCGAACAGGATGGTAAAATGCAGTAAATTCAAATATTTCTTTTAAATAGAAGCAAACCATCCAGTTACATTTAAGACGATTTAGTAGAGATTTAAAATTATATTAAAAATCAAGCGGGGAAAAAAAGTTTCTTTGGCTTTATTTGCATTTGAAATAGGAACACAGAAATGCTGTTAAACATGTAATTATGCAACATTTTAATTAAACCACAAGATAAACTACAGTCGTATTATGAATCCCACAGTATAGATTTGTTTACAAAGGAATTGGGGTGAAGAAGATTTTTCATAATTTCTTCATTTTATTTAAAAGTGGTATATTAAAATAAAGGCTTGGGATTCTATCAGAATCTAGTATTCTAATTTAAGGTATTTAACATTTATAAACAGTGTAATGAAATCGATAAAAATAAGGCTGTAAATAATTTATCTGGAAGTTACTATAAGATGAGCTATTTAATTTTTTTGTACTCTTTTATTTCAAAAATATATGCAATGAAAGTAGTAATCTTTCAATATTAGGCTTTAGGCCAAATAATTATTAAAAACAACACACTGGTCTAGATTAACATAAACATACACTACATACAGTTAAATTGTACATATTTTTCTAAACTGATTGTAATTCATTTATTGTCAATTTAAATTCTGATTAAATTCTTTAAAATCTGATAAAAATTTTGATAAACATTTCATACTTTAAAGCACATTAAAAAGGAGTATTCTCCCAGAGTCCACACAAACAGTTTAAAGTAACACAGATCAGAAACACACATTAAGGTAGAGCCGAGACTACTAAGTACCATGGACAAGCGATTACAAAATACACATATAATTTGATTTGCTTTTAAATGCGTGAATCAGCGTCTTTATATGCATCTCGAATACTTCTATATGGTTAAAAAAATCATTGCGTAACAAAGGAAACTGATTCACAACTGAAATATAACAAACTTAAACATCTGAATAAAGATTACTTTTAACAATCAATAGTTGATACATTGTTAACAACACCAATGTGATATAGTGCTTGCTGCATATGGGTATGAGTACGAATTAAGTTGTCTATGGATATTGATGGATAATTGTACCATTTTTTTTTAAGGGAACGATTGAAAAGACAAGTATATTAAAGCTGGTCATTTCACATTAATAGATTTTTATTTTAAAATAATATTCATACCAAATTAGAACAGCTTTAATTAATTTGTTTCTAAATATAATTATTTTGTCATAGCATAAACTTTAATGAAATTTGATTAAAGTTAATACCAATAGAAAAAATACTCATGACAAATTTTTGGATAATTTAAGACACTATATTTAATTAAATTTCATAGTAATTAAAGATTGTAGGTATGATATATTAAAAATTATTGGTAAAAGAACTTTAAATAATTGTCTAGAAGATTCAACAAAAAAATTCCCTGCATTAATAGTTTACCTGCAATAGACCACCATAGGCATTTTCAGAATTCGTACACACCCCTTTTTGTTGTCTACCCCGAAAAATATTTATTGCAGCTTCGGCCAGTTCCCTCGTTCGTACAGCAGTGAGCAGATTTGGTGTTAGAACACATTGCACTTCTAGATCTAGAACAACGCTCAATATCACAGCTATCTCGATAAAAGACAAGATGTTTTCAGCGGACTCGTCATACATCAGGTGTAAAATCTAGAATAACTATCACACTCACACAGATGTAACAGATTTCTCCGATCTCGATATCACGGTTATACCCAGATGGAAAAAAACAATAACAACGAGAAACGAACATCGGTCGTTCCTGTAGATGTAAAAGATCTCAAACGTTGTAAATATGTAAATCTAGGGCCTGCAAAAGGGGCCCGTTCTCTGAACATCACAATAAATTAAGAGAAATAAAAAATACTAGATCTTAAAAATAAACGAGTATGACAAACAACGCACATTAAAAATATGTGCTATTGAATATTATCTCCTAAAGGGCAATAGAATATTCTCTATACAAGATCTTGGTCACTCTTTGCCCAAGAAGACCATTTCAGCCTGTGCTAAAGTACACACGGTCAGCACCAAAATAGAGCCTCAATTGCTGGGGAAAGCCTTAAAATAGATTTTTGGATGTAGGTATACACATCAAGGTTGGCACTTTTGTTTTTAACCACTAGGGCTCTCCTCCACGGAGCCTTTCTCCCTGAGATTGATAACCTCATCAGGAACATCGATACAAATGGAATGTTAACATCTATATACACATATATATATTTGAATAGTCATAACTTTCCCCGCAATCGACGGCAACAGTTGCCACATATAAAAGATGGAAGTGTGTGCGCATTTTAAAAGGATGTAAGAGAAGATGTAATCACAAGTAGTTCTATATTTGAGCGCTGAGTTAGCTCACGGCTACCTACACACGCATGGTCCTCGAACAAGCCCGCGGATCTCAATAACTTTCTTCGGCAACAGTACCGCTACCCGTTGCGATAACCCGACAGTCCTCACATAACAGTAATAAAACACTCATGAAGATGGCAGGCGAAATAAGCTTTACATTTACACCACCGACGAAACTGGAAGGGGGGTGGGATGTTTCGATTCTCAGATAAAATATTTGGGTAATTTCACCAAAAGTGCCATTAAGAGATCATAAAATCTTCGCGAAAAAAATAGCTTAATTTTTTTTTTTTTTAAAGAACCTGCACAAATATAAACACCTTTTGCGATTACAATAATGACTAGCTTAAGACAGATTACTGGTAAACATATAAGTAACACATTCTTTTTATATCAAGTGATCATGATGAAATGAGAGCATGCACATCATTTCACCACATCTGGTCTCTAAGCAGTACTTCCAGGTATGCCCCATCAGCATCGACGTTGACATTGCGAACAGCCAATGGAAGCTCGCAGACCGTCAAGGGTTGCCAGAACTTCTGGAGGCCGTAGCTGACTTCGTTTTGCATGTGCTCGAAGGCCTCCTCCTTGGAGAGCTGCTCGCTCTCCTCGAGCTGGGCAGAGGAGATGCAGCAGGCTGGGATTTGCAGCTCGATCAGTTGTTCGCCCCGCAGCCTGGAAATGGCAATCAGGCTATCTGCTCCGATTTCGTAACCTTTAACAGCAGAAAGGTTTTCAATAAATAACAATATAAAAACTGATGTTTGTCATTGTTATCCAACTTAAAATTATTAGACAAAATATTGACTTTCTTTTTGTCATGAACAAGCTATGAAGCTATTAAAGACAAAATTCCAGTTTGAATTTTTTTTTTCAAAATGGTTAAATTTTTTAAAAAAATTAATTCTAAATGGGATTAATTAAAGATTTTATAATTCTCTTGAACTTTTATGTTTAACTTCCCATTTATTAAAAAAAAAAAAAAAAAAAAAAAAAAAAAAAAAAAATGGAGCTTTAAAAACTAATTTTGTACAATTTAAAAAAATAAAGCTAAGCTAATAAAAAGCTATAATGTGTGTCATTTTTCTGAAATATGGGCTTATTTATTTTATTATTGTAGAACCTCATTATAATGCACTAATAGGAGCTAAAGGTTGTCCATCGTTGACATCACTGAAAGCACAGTAGACTATAAAATATGCTTATTATATAATATATCAAAGCACCATGTTCAACATCGGTGGATTTATAAAAGATGTGTACTGCATTAATTTTCAGAACAGCAAGGCCTAGTTTTCATATTGATTGTTTACAATAATTGGTTTGAAAAAATTATTTTCTGCTGTGTCCGTTTGTTGCTTATTTCTTCTATTTAACTAAAAATGGTGAAATAAGTGTTCATAAAACGCAAACACTTTTTCATTTGTCAATTATTTAATTGAATAACAAAATTTAAATGGTGTACAACCATGGGATCGGATGACTAACTTCTAGAATATAACTTTACAGTTTTTAACTGCATTATAATAGGGTCCGTTATAACGACATTCTACTGTAACTAAGGCACTGATTATGTAATACATAAATATTTTGCAATCCAATGATTTTTAGGGGCTTAATTTTACTTAAAAAAACCTGAAGCCTCGTTAATGCAAACATACCACATATCTTTAATTGCAAAGATATATGATATGGCATGCGAAATAGGATTATTTCTTGCTTAGGGACCCTCTGTATGTTTCACAACCCACCTATGACCTTCACGCTGTTGAGCCTCTTGCACCTCCACGCCAGCATTACCAGGGGGTCGATGTTGTTGGACAGGAAAGTGGAGGCAGGCGTGTCGTCGTCGTTCAGTTCGTCCACAAGCACTAGTGACTGCAGAGAGTGGTCGTTGAGCAGTGCCACAGAGGCTAACACCTCCACACGGAGGCCGGAGGAGAAGTAGGCGCGCAGGTGCGATAAGGGCATCTCTGGACTTAGCAGGGGACGCGCATCACCCTCCAGATGGAGGAGGGTGACGGTCACTTCGAGGCCAGGGCTGTTGGTTGCAATCTGGGGAGGAGTCGATAGATTAAGAATTGTGTTTTTATATTACGATAGCTTTGAGAAATGTATGGTTCAAATATAAGTAAAAAGAGCCAATTTTTTTTTGTTAATTGACTGTTGGGATTTCTATGTGAATAAGGAATAGTGGTCCATTTATGACTTTATATAAAGTGCATCTTTTAAACTTTTATTTAATATAAAAGTTTAAAACAGGCAAACATGGGTTATGAAAGTAGGGAAGCGACAAATAGTGATTTGGCCGAATACCAGAGTAATATTTCTTTTAGAAAAAATTAACTGGGTAAAAACCTGCGTATTTATAAAACATGGATTCAGAATGGTCTGTAAAATAGGCTACAAAATGAATATACATTACATAAATGCATCAGTAATTAAAAACAAATCCTGATATTTTTACATCTTGGTAGATATGAAAGTAGCAAAGAAAAAAGTAAATCCCAAATATATTCATTGACTGCATGAGAAATGATACAACACATACCACGAATGCATGAAAGATGCAATTTGGGATGGGTACTACTTTCACAAGGTAAGGGTGTGTTAATACTCATTTATATGCACACCCTACCCACTGGGTATTTCATTTACCTGACCCACATCTATAAAGTAGTTAAATGTTTAAAGAAAATATCCAATTAAAATAATTTTTAAAAAAAATCGGATTTAAATCAAATAAATCAGATTTTTTTTTATTAAAAAAAAATCACGATTTTTTTTAAAACCCTGCTATTTGGTATTTTTTTTAAATTTAAGGTTCTGACCTCTCCGTTAGGATATACAGGATTTCCTCCAACAACAATGCGTGGGATACAGAGAATATACACATATAATGTTTGTACAGGCCATTTGAAGTGATACACATTAGTGAAAATCGAACAACACGCTCTGAGTTTGTTGCACATATCGTTAACATGAATATCGTGTTAACATGAGTATTTGTCTCTATGCGGGGTGCATACACCTCACTAAAGTATATAAAAACTTATAATCTAACTTTAAATCCAACATAAAAAGTAAAAAAGAAAAGTTCTGTGAAACAAAATTTTCTTGAGAGTCTTATGTAAAGAATGTGTATCTTGAACCAATACGAAAACTTTACATTGTGTAGTTTTTGAGTCCAGCATATTTTGTATATGAAACATACAATTCAATTATTTAGGTTCATTTATATTCCCATTTTTGTCATAAGTGTTGATACAACTGTCTGTAGGAATGGATGAATAGAATTATTTAACAGTAGAGTAGGTAAATCAAGCACCGGAAAGTTTAAAGGTAAGAATGTAAACCGTAAATGTTCAAATTATGCACAATTGTATATGTAATGTACTATGGAACCCTCTTGTTCATCGTAAGGACAGATTGGATTTGCCTGGAATAATCTTGATTGGCGAGTTGGAAACGTGCCGTGCCCGGTGAGAAATTGATTAACGTAAAAGTTTGAATGGCATCTGCTCGTGCTGACCTTCGGAAATATGGAATGAGTGTGTCTGCCTTTTCTGCTATTTGGTATAAATCCTTAATTGATATGGTGTACCAAGTTTCTAAACTTATCTTATATGGTCCTTATAAAAACAATTTATTTAGAAAGTATTGTGTTAGATTGTAAAAAAGAGCAAGATGTGTCATTTTTTTCTTAACTGACTTTCTTGTCCCTGGACGATTATGGCAAGAAAAAATTGATTTAACAGAAAATAAAATATATGGTTAAATTTGTAAGTACACCTTCTTAAATAAACTTAACGATAATTTTAATCCATATAAGCTGTTCAAAAACAGCTTTATATGCTTTAAAATCATCATGATGATTTCTTAAGATTTTCTTAGGATTGATACACTTAAAATATGCATAGAAATAATCTTAAACATTCAAAAACAAATTTCGATATATTTCAATCAAATCTAACCCATTAGTTGACCGAAATAACTGCCCTATAAAATATTTAAATCAGGTTAAATTGATGTAGCAATATTAGAAGAAATCACAATGGTTTCACAAGCAAAGTTGTTGCTCTGTTATAAAAAAAAATTAGTAAAGCACTTCACAACCAGGGGTAGAGAATATATTATCCATCAAATTTTCCTAAACACTTTTTTTCACAAAACAAAAATTTATCCAACAAATATTGTAAGGATTAATCAAGTTCTTCCCATTGAAATTTTTTAAACGTAGCGGGACTAATGGCGGAATCAAAAACTTGGCTAACGCATGGCCAGAAAAACAAATGTTATGTTGTTTAGCATTAATAAAATGTGTTTTTTTAATTAATTTTAAAGCTAAATACATCCTTCCATTCCGATTGATAATTATAAAAGGACACGAAAAAAACAATTAGATATCTAAATTGTATTATTTTTTGTCCTTGGTAACGATTTCCGTGTGCGGCCTAAGTTACACATGTACCACGTTCGGACATATCCTGCAGCCTTGTTCACAACATTAGTATTAACTAAGAGCAATACAAAACAAATATTACACAACAAGCTTAAAAATAAAAGAACAACTTCTTTCAAACCCCCCCCTCCCCCAAGAACACAGGACAAACACTCACCTGCTTCCATGCTTTATCAGACGGCACAGGCACCCTCGCATCCATCACATGTACATGGAGGTTGAGCCTCCGCATTCGTCTTGGAGGCCTGGCCAGCACCTCCAGCAGCTGGTCGTCCACATAGTCATAGTCAATGGACAGTGCCTCCAGCCGTTCGAAGGAGCGGAACAGGGATCCGGAGATCACAGGGTGGGTGAGGTAGGACCCTGGGACCTCTTTCACGCTGGACAGGTGCAGGGAGCGAAGGCAGGGGGAGTGGAGCTCTGCCAGGAGGGGGAGGAGGATGGGGGAGCGGTCCAGGAGCTCTTCGATGCAGCCAAGGGAGAGGTGTTCCAAGGAGTGGGCACGTTTGATGATGCTGGTGAGGGAATCCACATACCTGAAGGACAGAAAAGTAGTGTTCCTGTAATGCGTTTTCAAAGGGCGCCGCGCACTGCCCTTTTTTTTGTAAGTGCCGATGCGCCCTGCCCTTTTTAGAAGTGAAAATATGCCCTGCCCTTTTTCAGTATCTTCTTTGCGCCCTGTAATTAAAAAAAATATTTTTCCGCAAAAACGTAGGTTTGTAGGATTGCTTTGGTATCCAAATCGTACCCTTTGCCCTTTTACATAACAAAAAGTGCCCTTTTACATAACAAAAAGTGCCCTTTTTGACAAATCCCCCCTGCCCTTTTTTAAAACTATGTGAACACTACATAAAAGTGTATGAAGTCAGTGTTTCTCGATACTTAAAAATATAAAAGGGTACTTTGGGATTATCCCGTCGACCATTTTCGCCAAACCACCCAATATTATCGCCAAAAGATAGCTTATGCTCCAAAAACCGAGACCGCCAATAATCGTGACGTATCTAGTCGACATCATGCAACCTTGACTACGCGAGTTAGTTTTCTTTAGTTTGTTGAAATATTCTGGTTTTTTTTTTACTCCGCTGCAAAATGATTCGAATTTGGGATTTGCCTAGCACCGAAGAGAGTACAGTGGCATATTTTCAAGAGTATGGAATGATTTCTTCAAAGAAAATGTGCTTCGGCAAAATGGCAGAACAAGAAACACTGCGGAACTACCCGAAAACACTTGGATTCGTTTGCGCTTTAAAAAGCTATCAAGGATTTTTGGCCGCCAAAATGATTTATATAATAACATATATGGTTATTATTATTTATTTATTATTATGATTTGATAAATTTATTGTGTTTACAATGTTTATTTTGTAAAATTTTTTCATGGAAAAACTAGCACCAAAGGATTTGGAAAGTGTTGGCAGGGATAATCCTAAAGTACCTATACAAGTTTTAACTATTGTAAATGAAGGTAAATGGGAGGTTTCAGGGTTTGATATTCAGAGATAAAAGTTGGGTGTCATTAGCAACAAGCAATTTTTTTATTTGCAAAAATGTTCTTCGCAATTTTAAAACAATTCAAATTGCTTAAGGAGAGCTGCCGACTGTTACGATATTTTTGCAATCGTTAAAGCTTCTTCGACATAAAATTAGAAACATGTTTCCATTTGTTCTCCGAGACCATACTGACAAAATTACTGAAAAGTACCCGAGTAATTGTTGAGAATTTAAATTAACACATAAAAATGAATACTTGGTGTTAACAATACAGCTGTTTGAACTGAAATTTTTTTTTTATAAGAAGTTAGGCATAAAAAATGAATAGGTGTAAAATTACGATTGTCATACTAAATTTCTTGGGTGCAAAATATGACTAACGGCTGCTAATTTTAAACCTTGGGCAGTCAGCCGTATGTCCTTAAGTTAGATAACTTCAAAAGTAACTTTTTCCCCTAGTTGTTTCATGTTTGCTTTACCGAAAATTTTATTTTTACAAAATGATCTGCTATGTATTTAGGATCAATTATCATGAACACACAGTGAAATATTCAAGAACTTTTTATCGGACACATGCTCAAAATTATTGGTGAAGCTGATGGCAATCATTAGTTATGTTGTACATAAGGTGCAAAAGCAGGCAAAAGGATAAATATTCAGGAAGATATTCCCTATTAATTGATTACAAAAAGCCCCTTGAATTCTATTATAGCTCAAAAACTTATGGAAAAACATCCAATCTGGCAAAACCAATCGAGAGTACTTAATTATGTCATTGCACTAGTTCATTTGGCAATGTCAATTCAAGTGTTTGTATACAATATGACACGACTACGCTTTTTCATTTCCTTTCGTCAGCCGTGGCACCGAGTATTGGCTAGAAACAAACCCAAATCAGGCATGAAAAAGATAAATACCAGGGATGAAGATAATTAACTTGCACAAGCTTATATTTTTATTGCTTTGTACATCTAATTTTCATAAATTTATATACAGATTAAGTTATAGTTATGTTAATATTCCGAAAGATACAAATTATAAATAAATAAAAAAAATATAAATGAAAAATAATGAATATATTGGCATGTTTCAGTACATGGAATTTATACTGATAATTGAATAAGTATTTAAAATATACATTTCATTTCTGATTAATATGTAGTTTACAATTATAAAAAAAACTTAGGCAATTGTAGATTTGAGTATTAAATGTAACATTTAAAAAAATTTAGTTGTTGTTAATATTATTTCATTATAGAAATAATTAAATCTAGATTATTAATTATGTAGTGGAAACTATGGGGCTGAAGGGGGCCTAGGCCACGTTACCTTTTTCGGCCTAGATAGCTACAATAATTTTGAGATATTTTTATACATAATTTAATAAGGGAAATTGTTGAACTTTATTTAAATGTTACAAGTTAAATGAACTTTTTACTAATATTTCCTCTTTAATTTGTTAGTCTACTATTTTTATTTTCAATTCTTTGTTTAAATTTGGATTAATTTCCATTTTTATGTTTGCATATTTACAACATGAACTATCGAATCACACTGTTATATACTTGAATTCTCTTGCAAATCGGACACTCTCACTTTTTATACTCACGAGCTGCCACTATACAAATATATACATTGAAAGAACAATTTTATTAAGTGAAATAAAAATAATAAAACATTGTTATTTGAATAAAAATAAGTATAGATTGTATTTGTATTGATGAATAATTTGTGTGATCAAATACAAATTCCTACACATTGTGGGAAAAAATGTAATTAATAACTATCCCTAAAAAACTATTAAAATTAAATTGGGACACATTCAAGTATAATTTCATAAATTATTTTTAGTATAACTCTCTCCATCTTTTTCATATTGTTTTAAAAATACTAACTTTTCCAGTTCCCCACAAACCAAACTAATTAAAAGTCACTCAATAACAGAGAAAAATTGCATTCAATGCTTTTTAACTCCTATGAAGTAATAATTTAATACGCGAACTGAAATTACGGGAATCCGCAAACGTAAACAAGTGACCCCGTATGCGGACATTTCCGGGTGAAGAAAACGCGGACGTGTCACTGAAACGTCAAAATAAACAAAAATTAAATCAACATGTTATTGAAAGCTTTATAAGGAAGCAATTCAGACATACGTTCATTAAACGTTATTTTAGACGAAATTATAAGTTTTATTATTTCGAAAACCACTACCTTTTTAGAAGGGACAAAAGTCTTAAATTAAGAATTCATCAAAACAAATATAAAAATGGAGAAATCTAGCGAAACACATTTAAACAAAACACGAATATTTAATTTTGTCGGTATTTTCATAGATAAAATAAAATTTTAAAAATATCTTTAGTAGGTTCCAATGTGTGGTAGGTAACCAGGGTGATCTCAATAACCAAACTATAGAAGTATATTAAATGAAAGTTACATTGCTATTAATGTTCGTGTTAATGGTTCACGTGAGTTGGCATAAAAAGCAGGTAAACCAAAAGCGAAACTTACTGGTCGAGAGAGAGCGTATCGTTGTAATCCGTCCATTCTAATCGAGAGCTCAGTGGTTTGATGGACAATGCACGCAGATTATTGTTGTGGGTGAGGATCCTCAAGACCTCTTTGCAAAGCTGGACATCTCGTGGGTTCGAAGAATTGACTTCGATTACAACGTCGCGGACGAACCTTCCGCAGTGTTTGGCTAAAAATCTGGCCCCGTGCTGATTGACTGACTGGTTATTATCACAGCTGTTTAATTGGAATACGACTTTGCGCCATAGTTTTGGATGGAAGAGGTTGGTTCTCCAGGCTTTGCAGGTAGAGGATGCATTGAGGCGATCTTTTAGTTTGAGAAATGATAATACCTCGACAATAATAATGCTGGGTAGATTGTTCCATAAACCACTGCTCTCGCCCGCCATTACTTTTCTTCTGCTAGTGGAGGGTTGTTGCCAGGTTGCTTAAGTAGATCTCGAAATGTCATATGATGTATCGATTGCATTTTCCATATCGATATGTAATTTCGGATATTTTAAAGAATTTACAAGTTTGGTTAACTGAAAAACTAGATACACTCATAGGTTAATTAGAAATGTGTTTGAATTAAACTTAGAGCAATAATCTGGAAACCCTGCTTCGTAATAACTTCCATTATGACTTATGAGGATAAAATTAGTTCTGTACCCCACTCTTCAAATTTTAGCACACCAGCCAATGTGAGGAGATTAGGGTCACCGCAATTTTAAAGTGTACCAGTTCCCTGTCTGACTCTTCAAAATCAGGCGAAATTGATTGTTCAGGTGCATGGTACGTATCTTTAACGTATCTAAATTTTAGGTGGCATATACGTATTCACGTTGAAAATGTTTTTGCTTTCTATGGAAAACACAGCACACACATAATTTTTTAGGGCAATTTTTAAACGTTTAACGTTTAAAAATATATATATATATTTTGTTTTTTAAAAATATAGAAGTTCCGGCGTACTACCTCTACAAAATTTCAGGACTCAAAAGTCACAGAGCGTCAAAGCAGGCGGTTAAATATTATAAACACTACAGTGAGGTCTAAGTTCGGCGACCACTTACACCTTTTTTGAGCGAAAGTAGAAAATATAGTCCTTTATCGCATGGTGTTTGTCATAGGGTGCAGGTGCCATGCATCCTAGTTTCAAAACTACATTTCTGACTTTCAAAAATACATTAAATTTGACACATTTAATGTTTTTTTTTATACTTACAAGAAAAAGAAGACACGAATATTAATTCATTAATCATATTTTCAAGACTGCCGAATTTAAGCTATTGACCATTTCAAGGATGCAACCAGAAAATGTGTACCTGACTGATATACCTAATAGTACTAGACAGCTATTGTTTTAAAATATTAAAAAAAAAAAACTGTGCCCGGTGTTACCCGTGTTTTAACCAGAGTTCTGGCCAATTTTTACACAGTGGCGTCACCTGGCGGTTTTTAGTAAGAAGTCATTTCTGTTTTACGGTGTGGGAAGAGGGATGTGGGATTTTTCGAAATCTCACGTAGACAGTGACCTTGCCCTTGTTTTAAAGGTCAAGTGTACCAAATTTCTTCAAGATCGGAATAAAACTGTAGATTTGTATCAATGTCACTGACACTTTTCTGTATATCTATATATAGTTATTTTCTATTTTTATGTGTAATAATCAAGTTGAGTTGAAATGAGGCGATATGTTTTTTAAACGTGGCGGAACCTCAAAAAGTATTCTTAAAATGTGCAATAGTATTTTCTCATTATTTATCATGTTTTGATAATTTAAATATTTTTTTTTTCTATTGCCACTAATTTCTCTATTTTGCTATTGTTTTACATATTTTGTCCATGTTGACATTAATTTGATCATTTTGTCTCTAATTTCGCCACTTTGTTATTGCTTTACCTTATTATGAACATATTGACATTAATTTTATTATTTGGCCACTAACTTCAATTTTGAATGAGAAAAACTTCAATTTTGAATGAGATTTTTACATATATGATCATATTTTAGTTCATTTGGAGACAATTTTATTGATTTGACGAAATTTTTAATCATTTGGCGACATTTTTATTAATTTGGTGACATTTGACGATATCAAGTTATCAGTCAATCAAAATGCACCATTTATTCCCTATTCATAGGTTACAAAATATTGAAATATTAAATTGTTACAAGCTTGATACATTGCATTGTTACGTATCCTCCATGTTAATCCTATGGAAAGGTTTTTACAAGGCAGGTTTATTTTGGCAGTTCGAGTTTGAATTTTTAAAAATCTTTCTTAGTGCACCCCTAGGGCCAAAGATGAACCTATTTACTAAATTTCAGTACTGTAGGTCTTTTGCATCTGGAGATTTGTGATTAGTGAGTGGTATTTAGCTTTTATAATTCCAGTAAACACAAAGGATTTTTGTAAATAAACATTTTTACCGAAAAGTTTTTTTTAATAAAAAAAATTAATATGTCTTAAATGTTTAAATTCGATCAACGGATTTTTTGTTTAGTTGGTAGCTTTGGTTTGATTAATTAACGTCGCACTAGAGCTGCACAGTGGGGCGTATTGGCGACGGTTCGGGAGCTATCTTGAAGGAAAGGCCCGGAAACGATGCCTCGTATTTTTGAACCATGGTCAGATGACGAGATTTTTTGTTTAGATTTTTATTAATTCCGTATATTTCTTCTCAAGAAAAGAATAAGATCTCAAGAATTGGGGAAAAAAATAGAAATAATTTTATATCTATATTATAGCTTTCCATAACGTAACGAATTCCGAATGATTCAAAGGAAAAGGTAAACTTGGTATATTGAAGCAAGAAATTCTAATAAGATATTTTAATTATAATAAAGTATATGCATATGCTTGTAATATATAGAGTGAATCAGAATTATCATTTCAACTTTGACCCTCAATAAAACCTAAAATAAATAAGATTGCTAAGTTATGTTCCTTGTCGTTGCGTTTCCATTGCGTTGAATAATAGCAACATAAGAAGTTGTATTTGTACGCAGTTAAAAAAACGTTTTTTTTTTTGCTTAAAAATAAATGCTTATGTGTCGCTGTTACATGTACAAGCTACATAACTTATCAATATTATTTATTATAGGTTCTATTGCGTGTCAGAGATGCAACGATGATTCTCATATATCCATCCTCAGGAGAAAGCTCAGTGGTGTGATGATTTGCTAGTGCGTTAATGGTTTTTGAATGGTGCATTGAATGGTTCATTAATGATTTTGGAAAAAAACTGCGCACATAATAAAATACTTCAGGTGTTGCTTTTATATGTACAAGCAACTTAATTGGGCTATATTATTTATTTTAGTTTTTATTGCTTGTCAAAGTTGTAACGGTAATTCTCCTCTAAATATTTTCGTTATACCCACTGAACTCTAACTGTAACTGCTGGAAGGCTCAAACCTTGTTTCCTCTATGGACGCGTTGAAGCCAATTGAAAGCAGCCATGCTGTGTCCCAATATTTTTTTAAAAGTGATTTAGTGGTGTTTTTTATTACCATAGCATTGTAGAAATATATTAAATGTATATACATATTATATTTTCTTCTTATAGAATTAAATTTTATATTGCCGCCAAGCAAATAGTTTTTGCTCTTGCTTTTTTATCTGCTTCGACTTTGACTTGCAAATGACTTTCTATTTTAATATCAGATTGTATTTAAAATGGGTTTACAAAGAAAATGGAAAAAAAACTCAGCCAAAAGCAATACATGTCGGCTTATTTTAACATGAAAAATATACGAAATATTGCTTATTGGGGGGGGGGGGGGGGGGAGTCTAACCTCCCCCAATAATCTGGAAACCCTGAAAGTTGGGAATTTCAAACTTTAAAAACCCCGAGTTGGAAAAATTTATCCACGAAAAAAATTAATATTACTAACAAATGACAGCTAGAAATCGTCCAACTTGTAAGATTACATTTAAATTAGACATCAGAACGGACACTGCATTGGAATATGGGTGCAACAAATCAATGCTTGTGAGAGAACTATTTAATATTACCTAATATATATAAAAAAAATATGATAAATGTCGATGAGTTGGAACTGGGAATTTTTATAACTGTTGAGTTGGGTATTTTGAATAGTTGCGTTGAGAATTTCGAATAGTTAAGTTGGAAAATTTAGTTGTTTCAACTCCCCAAAATTTTTTGTGTAACGGCACTGGCGCCTATAATCCATCATCATAAAAAAAAATTGAAGAGCTGAGTAGATGAACATGTCAAGTGACAATTTAGTGAATTGGAGAAGAAGTTTTAAAATTTGACATTACGATAACGTGTACATAATATCTTTTAGTCTAGAACCAAAGCGGACTGCGCCTCGGAATCGGCAGGTTTTATGCGCGCGCACTCAAGGCCGTATGATGCAAGTAATTTCATGTTTACGTTACTACTTCCGTTACGGTCCAGTTTGCTTAACATACGGCTCTTACGCTGAACCGATTTTAAGGACGCTAACCATCAAAAATGTACTGAAAAATATTTTAGTTCTTGTGTGGGTTGTTTCAAAATTACTTTACAATTTTAAAAAGCACTTTAGTGTCGGTAGTTTAATACTGTTTATAGAATGCGATTGGATGCGTTAAAAGCAGGGACAAGAGAATCTTTCATCTGTATATAAAGAAGTCTGAAAGAGTGCCTGTGGATTTTTTTTTATACAAATCTACACTGTAAAAAAAAGGTACTTATAAATGAGTACCTGAACTTACTCGTTTTTCTTTGAGTACAATTGCATGATAAATGTGCAATGACGTACTCAAATTTAAGTAACCGTACTTTCTAAAAAATGATAGCAGTGTGATTTAATAATGCTAATATCAGCTAACGTTCAAGCCATCTTAACAAAACGATCTGACAAACTTAAAATAGTTGTTCAGAAGTCTGTTTTCCACATGATTGGATGTCGATTGCTTAAATAGAAACTGAGTTATTACAACTCAATTATCTTACTTCCCATTCTTTTGGCACACCTTTTTAACATTTCTTCTGTTTATAACTTCTGCAAGTCGCCCAAGTAGTTTAACGGATAAGGCTCCGGATATCGGTGCCTGAGGATCTGGGTTCGATTCACGGTATGTCTTGATTGTAATTGTTGATATTTATTGAAAGTAATTTATGAAGGGAACCTATGTAGGCTAGCATCTCCTCTGTTTATTTATTGTACTCATTTTTGAGTACATGTCTTTTTCAAAATTGAAACTTATGCATTCGAAGCCATGATAAGCATCTAGTGTACTAAAACTGAGTAAATTTTACTTGTTTTTTAGTACCTATTTTTAACAGTGTACAATTTTGTTCCAAACTTGATGACATATTTTACATTTGACCTTCTAAACAAGAGGCAGGTCACTGTCTACAAGAGATTTCCAAAAACCACTCCCATTCCCCTTCCCACCCCTTAAAGTCGAAAAGACTACTTATTAATCCGCCAGATGGAGCCACGGTGAAGAAATCGGCAAACACTTTGCGAAAAGCCGAGCCAATAGCTATTTATTAATAAAAAAAAAGACCACCGTATTCACAGTAAATAAATTTATTAACTTAAAAAATAATTCTGGAATAACTTCCAAACTTTCTTAGAACCAGGTCCTGGGGCAGTGTGCTTATTTCGAAGATTTATAATACTCGAAATAACTAATATCAATCATCTCTCTTTTATCGCACACATACGAAAAAAAAAATCAGCAACGAGTATTTCCTCCACGTAACCGTGCTCGACTAAACCAACAGATGCGACCACTTCACTTCACTTCAAGAATGGATACAAAGTTTCGCGGGAAGAAAAATTGCAGTCCATCCGGGGCCCTGTTGGTTCGGGCACGATGCCAGATACGATTTCACGAAAGAACAGAAACCGATTCCAGACGGATGGAACTAAAGAAGGGAGTGTTCGAAAAGATGCTGTTAGAAAAGGGTAAATGAACAGAATAGTGCCGAGAAGAAGAAATATAATTTTTAAAGAATATTTTCATACCAAACTTTTTTTTTTGTATTGTCATAAGAAGTTTTTTCTCCTGCGTTGTAGGGTTAAAAATAATAAAATAAAAAATATAGGAAAAGTAAGTCATTAGGATTGCGGTTGCTGTTTTTTAACGGGACGAAAGCCTCTGAACGAAAGAAACCTAGAAACTGAAATTCATAATTGTGTTATTTACCATGCTACCAAGAAGCTGAAATTTGACAGAACTCTTTAGTCGGTAACTGAACTTAATAAACTAGAAGGAGTTTGATTGACCGTCTTTGGGGGTGGTATAGTCTGCATAGCAGTAGAAATAAGCAAAGAGAGATTTTAGTACGCAAGGAGTCGAAATACATAAAGGAAGATTCTTCAAATCCCCATACCAAAACTAAAGGGAAAATCAGCCTATAGGAAAAAATGACCTACCACCGTGTAATCAACAGTAGGTCGTTTCGATCAGGTCGATTGTTAACTCATTTCACACCTACGCGCCGATCAGGCCGACTGTTAACCCATTCTCCCCTTTGACCTTTCTACTGAGTGGGGAGGGGGATGCCGCCATTTATTTCAGTAAGCGCTTCCGTTCAAATAACTCCAGGAGGAATCCGCCTATGGAAATAAATGACGTACCATCGTGTAGAGGAAGGTAGGTCTCACCAGGTTGGCAATTAACCCATTCTTGAAATGAGTCAGGTGGAATGAGTCACATTTCGGTCAAAGAAGCAGTAGGAACGGTTACAACGTATTCACTAACCAAACCTTACTGCTCGCTGGGGAGTGTGTTTGCTCACATTTGTTTTATATGTTCTTTTATTTATAGTCTGCTTTTGATTGGACTAAAGCTTCACGAACCACTTTGGACTTTTTCGAATAAAGTGGTCCACGGACTACAGGTTGGGAATCACTGATATATATATATATATATATATATATATATATTTAAGCACAAGAAATGGAATCGCAAGAGAAAGAGACAGGGCAACACCACCGTAACTGACTCAAGGCCTGAGCGCGCTTAGGATGAGTCATCGCAGGCAGACTGGTATCGAAGAAGAAGCGAATGGCACTTAGCGAAATAATTTTCGGACGTTTTTCAAAGTTCGAGCATATTTTACTTTCTTGTACATTTCGCGTAGTGTATAACGGTGAAAGGTCAATGTCTATTTTTAGAATTCAGTACCTATTTAATAAACCAAAATTACTTATTTCATTTGTTTTATCAATGTTCATGAACTGAGTAACAATGCAAATCAATTTAATTCTTGAGTGAATGGACTGTTTATTAGCTCATAAACATGTCCTCTTTTTGGTCAAAATAATATTAAAAAAAACGATATTTTTAATTACATAAGTTCACTAATTTAAGTAAATAAAAAACAATTTTTATTTCTCAGTTCAAACTTTTGTTATGAACTTTATATTCGCTTGCTAGTTCAAAATGAACCTTCAAAAGACATGTGCAAGTAAAGAATATTTTTTTTAATAAATTTATACATTTTATAGAAGTTTACTTGGTATAATATCAATAAAATTATCTGAGATAAGTGTCTGAATGGGCTGTTTACTTAAAATATAATAAACAAGTCTCTTTTTGGTAGAATGAATAAACTGGATTTTTTTTGCATTAATTTCTTATTTATTTAAATAATTTTACGAACATTTTATTGCTCAATTCAAACTTTTATTGTGAACTTTACATTCGCCTGCTTTTAATTAAAAATGAGCTTTCAAAAACATGTGCAAATGAAAAATACTTTATAAATTTATACATTTTATAAAAGTTAACTTGGTACAATATCAATTAAAATTATCTGAAATAATTAAGTGGCTGAATGAGCTTTTTACTTAAATTATAATGAGCAGGTCACTTTCAGCTAGAATTGAATAAACTGGAACTTTTTGTATTAATTTTTTATTTAAATAATTTTACTTACATTTTTATTACTCAATTCAAACTTTTATTGTGAACTTTACAATTCCTTGCTTTAGTTAACAATGAGCCTTCAATAAACATGTGCAAATGAAAAATACTTTATAAATTTTATAAAAGTTTACTTGGTACAATATCAATTAAAATTATCTGAAGGGGCTTTTTACTTAAATTATAATAAACAAGTCACTTTTTGGTAGAATTGAATAAACTGGATCTTTTATATAAATTTTTTATTTATTTAAATAATTTTACTTGAGTTTTATTACTCAATTCAAACTTTTATTGTGAACTTTACATTTGCTTGCTTTTAGTTACCTTCAAAACACATGTGCAAATACATTTTTTTTTATAAATTTATACATTTTATAAAAGTTTTCTTGGTACAATATAAATCATATGAAATAAGTGGCTGAATGGGCTGTTTACTTAAATTATAAACAAGTCACTTTTTGGGAGAATTGAATGAACTGGATGATCTTGCCCTAATTTTTAATTATATTTTATTAATTAATTAAAAAAAATTAAAGATATCAAAATAATTTTTTAACCTTTCAAACTTTTTAAAGAAATCAATAAAATTGATCGCTATGACTTTACACTAAGGCCAAAATGACATATTTGTCGTAAAGTCAATCGACTGCTTAAAAATGCCCACATTAAAGATTGAAAACATAAAAATTATGCAATTAATCAATATAAAAAAAGACAATGTATGCAATTAATCACGAATACGGCAAAAAAGGTGCATGTGAGTGTAGTGATTCCAATATTTGATAAGGCGTGTCGGTTCCTGTTAGTTAAGTGCTATAACAGGCCAACCCGAGGCAAGAGCAGAATAAATTCTAGCCCAAACCTTTTTCTGTATGTATGAGAGCCATATGATATTGAGCAGCAAGTAAATAACGTACAGTAAGACAGTCCGTCTTCTACATGTAAATATGCAGGTGGAGGAAACACGAGGAACCGATAATTATAAAAGATGACACGTTGAACAACAAGTAAATAACGTACAGTAAGACAGTCCGTCTTCTACATGTAAATATGCAGGTGGAGGAAACACGAGGAACCGATAATTATAAAAGATGACACGTTGAACAGCAAGTAAATAACGTACAGTAAGACAGTCCGTCTTCTACATGTAAATATGCAGGTGGAGGAAACACGAGGAACCGATAATTATAAAAGATGACACGTTGAACAGCAAGTAAATAACGTACAGTAAGACAGTCCGTCTTCTACATGTAAATATGCAGGTGGAGGAAACACGAGGAACCGATAATTATAAAAGATGACACGTTGAACAGCAAGTAAATAACGTACAGTAAGACAGTCCGTCTTCTACATGTAAATATGCAGGTGGAGGAAACACGAGGAACCGATAATTATAAAAGATGACACGTTGAACAGCAAGTAAATAACGTACAGTAAGACAGTTCGTCTTCTACGTGTAAATATGCAGATGGAGGATACACGATGTGGAACAGATAAATTATAAAAGATACACGTTGAACAGCAAGTAAATAACGTACAGTAAGACAGTTCGTCTAATCATTAGAAGCGTTTGAAGCCACGCCAGTCAGATTGAGGGTCCCTTTGATGTGGGCCCTCATGTGATTGTAGACCTGACGCAGCTGCTGCTTGGTGTATTGGTGACCTCTCATGGCAAAGGACAGGGAGGGTAGAGAAACGTCTTCAAAGCGTCTATCCTCTGCCACGGGGCGAGGCTGGATCCGCCGATCTTTTTTCCTAGGTGGATGATCTTCGCAATCTCCGGGGAATTCTCGAGCAGGTTGTAGCCGATGGGGTTACCCAGGAAGGATGTCGGGATGTTGTCTGGAATCACTTCAATGGGCGCAGGCCCGCCGGCTTCTTCCCTGACAGGTGGATCGATGGGCATTTGCTCGCGTTGACTTTTAGGCTTAGAGCCTCTGTCACGGTGTAGAGACGGTCGAGCATGGACTGGAGCTCTACTTGACTGGATGTCATCAGAAGTTTGTCATCGGCAAATGCGAGGACTTTGTATTTCTCGCCCTCCCCCTGGAGATCTTGAAGTATCGGGTTGATGGTAAGATTGAACCTTTAAAAAAATTAATTAAAGCTTGTTACTATCAATATCAGCAAATAAGAAAAATATAATTGAATTAAATACATATTTAGGACTGTTTAATGGGGCAGTTCTATTTTAAATGAAACTGGGCAACAAATTTAACCCGCGCGTCAGCTCCAATGAATTTTCAATACAGAGGTTGTTGCAATTCCATCTCATTCTAACATGTTTGGTTCAGCTAGTAAAACGTTAACTTGTAAAGTGTAAAATATTATTGGGTGAGGTACAATAAATTGTTCTAGATAAATGGAGAATGTTCTGGAATGAGCAGGGCCTATTCTAAACATACAATTAAGAATTATTGAAGTTTTTATTTTGTTCTCAAATTGATAGGCCGAAGAAAGATTTTCAAAAAAATATGTTTATACAAACTTTATGAAAAGCTTAAACTCACTTCTGTTTATTGAATCGATACAGATACAAATATAAACCTTGTTTCTGTAACAATAAGAGCATTAAATATTACCTTAACTCCCAAATATTGCTATAAGAAATAAATAATTCCAATATTTTATGTGGAATGATTCCTACATTAGTAATGCATGAAAATAATGACGAACATTTCACACTGTATTGAAGTAAATATGCAGGAAATAGATTCAAATTTCAAGAACCATTTTTAATTCTTTGTTATTTATAAGTAATTACAAAAATACAACTTACCTTAGAAGACTTGGAAGGTATGAAATCCTTTCTAGGTATCGCTGTTATCCATTTTTTTCGAGTTCCGACATTTTCGGGATATTTTAAAATAGTCACACGTTCAAGAACTCTATCATAATTCCCTTTGCAATTAGGCACGCAGCACCGAGAAGGCATCTTATGTAATTGACGTTCCTAAAACTGCAGAATAATTAATAAAATATATAAATAAAATTAACTTTTCGCGCTTCGAAAACAACCTTGTTTATATTTGCAACGAACGGATTCAGCCGTTGAATTGAATGGCGCTGTGTCTTTCGGTAGGTCTACCTTTGATGACTCATAGCTTTCTGATCGACAGCGTGCGCAGGCCTTGAGTCAGTTACGGTGGTGTTGGACAGGGGCGTAGACTTCCATAGCAGATCCAGATTTTTTTTAAAGTGAATTTATTCCTTCAATTTCGAACGATAAAAAGGGGAGCTTGAGGGGTGCTTCAGAAAGTCGTTTGCGAAGAAATGGTTGGGTGTGGTGGTGGAAAGACGTTTTTCTTCATGCCTGCCCTTCTCGCTGATGATATTTGATATGATTCCGATTTTTTATTCAATTCTCGTCGAATGTGAACACAACGTAAGACGCACCAGTGCGCGAAAACGACAACGACAAAAAAAGAAGAGATTTTTTTTGCTGGTCCGGTTATTTTTTGACAGGGAGATTCGGAATTGAGAAATGGTATTTCTCCCCCTGGTTTGTTTTTGACGTTTTGAAGGACCTTTTTGTGGAAAGGTACCTCCCCGGTATCGTTCTAAAGATTTTTAACTTTTGTCTTCTCTTTCAATTCTTTTGAATTTTAGAAAGTTTATAAGATGTGATTCTGTATTAAATTTTAAATGTATATGTGCAAGAACTCTTACAACATCTATCTATATATTCAATACTATTAAACGAGCAATGTTTCCGACTTAGATTGTTTGTTTACATGAACTCGAAATCCGCTCTAACGATTTTCACGAAAATTGATGTATTACCAATTTTCGGGGTAAAAATTCGATTGGATAGGTTTCATCTTTAAAAAATGTCATTTAGAGGGTGAAATAAACAGATTAAAAGTTCTATGTTATTCTTTCCATTGCAAATACTGACCTCAAATAATAACTAACTGGACAAAATGAGACAACGGTGCGACTTTATGCAAACTGAAAGTTTGTTTTACTTCCCATTCCTAGTTCAGCGAAAGAGCGTTTTCTAAAGATGTACCATTAGAATTATTAACATTCTTAATCATTATATTTATTTATATTCTTCCTCTTTACGGTAATTTTTTAATACGTTTTAAAGATGACTATTTGCTGTACTATTCATTTCCGAAAAAAATTCCAGGAACTGTCAGCTCACAGATAAGTACATTATTCGATTTTTATTTAAGTTACAGGTTAAATTTGTAAATAATAAGAAAATGTAAAGTTTTATAAAATAGTTCCAGTTATTATTGAGAACACACTCTTTTATATTTATTTAATTCTGAGGTTTATAAGTATTTTAAATAAATGTTTTTATCTTCAATTCTTGTTCTATTTACAGATGTGAAAATAAATCACCAAATGTAAATCATGGAATATTTGCGTTAAAGGCAGTATGAAAACAAACTTTTTAGTCAAATTTTAATAACTTTGAACTTTAATACTTAAAATTTTAATAAAATATAAATTTTTAATAGCAGGTTGTAATCTGTCAATTTTGAGAAAACTGGTTATTTATTTATTATAATCGAAAAAGATTATCTGTGTTGTATTTGTAAGTCCATAATGAGTACACTGTATCTGAACTCAAACATGCATTTTTAATAATCACAGAACGACACAACCAAACACAATACGTACATAGAACAACACACAGAATTGTGATGACATGGGAGTCGAAGTTGTAGTACATATGCAAGTCGAAGTTGTAGTACATATACAAGTCGAAGTTGTAGTGCATATACAACACTTTTCTCTCCCTAATAGAAAATTACAAGTCTAATTTATTAGGAGGTTTCCTAACACGAGCAGAACGTCGCACACTGCTTTGTGGGGTTGTTGACACATGTCCATCAGCAGTAATGTCTGGGAATTTGGGGGAATGTCCATAATTAGGAATGTCTGGACTGGAGGGGGTTGCTTCCTGGTTTATTGGAGGAAATGTAGAGGGTGACTCTGGAACTGTAGAAGCTGACATCGGAATCACTGGAGGAGGAATAGGGTTTGTTTCTATCGGAGGGGGTATTTGTAGATCTGGTTTGTGCGAATGTAAGTGCTCTCTTCTCTGTCGAATTTGATCTACATGTCTGTGAACTGAAGTACCATCAGGAAATAATACACGAAACATACAATTCCCTATTGGTGAATAAATGACTCCTGGTAACCACTTATCATCTTTGCCAAAATTCCTGGCATATACAAGGTCTCCTACCTTGAAAGATGGTTTTGCAATTACTTCAGTAGGATTGGAAGAATGTAGTAAATCCAATCTACTGCGTATTTGTCTGCCAAAAAGCAATTCAGCTGGTGACAAACCTGACAGAGCCAATGGTGTACGTCTGTAATTCATGAGAATTCTTGCAAGTCTGATTGAAATTGTATCATCGTGCACTTTCTTTAACTGTTTTTTAATGTATTGCACAGCTCTTTCCGCTTGACCGTTCGACGAAGGATGATATGGAGCTGTAAACAAGTGTCGTATGCCATTACGCTGTACAAAAGCTTGAAATTCAGCTGAAGTAAAAGCTGTTCCGTTGTCACTGACAATACAACTAGGTAATCCAAATCTTGCAAATAGTTCATACAATTTCTCAATAGTTGCTGAAGATGTACTTTTTTTCATAGGAAATGCCTCGATCCATTTCGAGTAGGAATCTTGAACTACCAAAATCATGTGATTATCAACCGGTCCTGCATAGTCCATGTGGATCCGGGACCATGGCGTTTTAGAAGTTGGCCATGCTTGAAGAACTTTAGAAGGCATATCCATGTTCTGTACACAAGTGGTGCAATAACGGACAGTATTCTCGATATCTGCATCCAAATTGGGCCACCAAAACCATGATCTGGCAATACTTTTCATTCCTGTCATTCCTTGATGAGTGGCGTGTAACTCATGTAAGATACTAGAGCGAAGTGAAGTTGGAATCACGACTCTGTTTCCCCAGAGCAGGATACCTTGCTCAACCGTCAACTCCATGCGTTTTTTAAAGTATGGGAGGATATCTGTACTATTCATATCAGGTACAGTTTCTGGTTTGATAACTTCTGGCCAACCTTCCAGGGTGATTTTAATTACTTGAAGTAATATGGAATCATCTTTAGTAGCCTGTCGAATGTCATCAGTTGTAACTGGTCCGACATCTAGTCTCTCCATCTGCAGCACAAGTTCTTCTGGTAACGGAGGGTTAACTCGAGGTACAGGTACAGGAAGACGACTACAAGCATCTGCATTTGCATTATCTTCTCCCTTACGGTAACGAACAGTATAATCAAAAGCTGAAAGCGTAAGTGCCCACCTTTGTATTCTGGCATTTGCCATCGGTGGAACAGGTTTTTTTTCAGAAAGGATAGTTACCAATGGTCTATGGTCTGTAATGAGGGTAAATTTTCGACCAAGCAAATAGTCTCGAAATCGTGTGACTCCGAAAATTAATGCCAAGGCTTCTTTTTGTAATTGAGAATAGTTTTTCTCAGCAGACGTTAAGGTACGTGAAGCAAACGCTATAGGCAACTCCTCTGTTTTCACATTGTGAGACAACACTGCTCCCACACCATATGGACTGGCATCACAGGCTAGAAGAAGTTCTTTTTTAGGATCAAAATGTACCAATAAGGAAGAACTGCACAGTGCTGATTTGGCCTTTTTGAAAGCTGAATCAGCTTCTGAAGACCACTGCCAAGGCGTATTCTTTTGTAATAACTTATACAGCGGTGCTAAAGTTGTACTCATGTGAGGCAAAAATTTAGCATAATAAGTTAACAGTCCTAAGAAGGAACGCAGTTCTGTAAGATTCTTTGGTTCAGGAGCTTCTTGAATTGCTCTAATCTTTTCATCTGTAGGATGTATTCCATCAGCATCAATCACATGACCAAGAAAGGTCAAACTGTTGCAGAAGAATTGACATTTTTCTTGTCGAAGTCGTAGACCTGCATCACTAAATCTCTTGAACACTTCTTGCAATCGTGACACGTGCTCATCATCACTAGTACCGGTGATGATACAGTCATCCAATGACACAGCTACACCTGGAATACCTTGCATTAGTATTTCCATTTCCCGCTGGAAAATAGCTGGTGCTGAGGAGATGCCAAAGGTAATCGATTGTACTGGAAAAGTCCTTTATGAGTATTTATAACTGTAAGTTCTCTGGAATCCTCATCAAGTTCAAGTTGATTATAAGCATCCCTGAGGTCCAGTTTTGTAAACTTCTGACCTCCTGCTAAAGTAGCGAAAATGTCTTCTGCTTTGGGTAAGGGGTATTGATCTGTATCAATGGCAGTATTTGCTGTTAACTTAAAATCGCCGCAAATTCGTACTGAAGATTTATCCGCTTTAAGCACTGGGACGATGGGTGCAGCCCACTTTGAAAAACGAACTGGTTGTATTACACCAAGTTGCTGTAATCGACTAAGTTCCTCACTCACTTTTTCTCTCATAGCAAAAGGTAAGGTACGAGCTTTGTAAAATTTGGGTTGCATTTCTGGTTTCCTAATCAAACTGACTTTATGTCCTTTTAAGTGCCCAAGTGTATTCTCAAAAATATGCTTGTATTCAGCTAATAACTTATTCAATTCTATGTCATCACTTTTAACAAAATGTGTATGAATTTCTAAAATTTTTAATGACATAATCCAATTTCTGCCGCATAAATTTGGACCTTTGTTATCTACCACCAGTAAAGGTAACTGTTGGCATTCTTCATTGAATTTTGCTTCAACTGTAATAGTTCCTAAAACAGGAATAGGTTGACCTGTAAACGTGGCTAAACCGGTTTTAGCTGGTTGCAAGGGCGGCAACTTCATTTTATTGTATGTATCTTTGGTGATCAGGGTTAAACCAGCGCCTGTATCCAATTCCATGTTGATAATTTGATTGTTTACTTCAATATTTACTGTAACTGGTCTAGGTGCACTCTTCTCAGCTGTTGAAACCGTATGAAAAATATTGTATTCTGGGTCAACAGATATTTGTAACATATCTTGCTCTACAGCATCAATAGACTCTGGTGTAGTGTGTATTTGATGAACTTTTTTAGGATTTGCTTTAAAACCCTTTCGGTTTGAAACTTCAGTTTTCTTTGATTTTAGGCATTTCTTTGCTAAATGCCCCTTTACACCACAAGAATGGCATGTAGACATCAAATAAGGGCAATTTTTAGGCATATGATCGGAATTTCCACAACGTATGCACTCGCGAAAGTTTTCTGGAATTTTCGAAGTACGTAGTTTCGTTTTCGGCACGTTCACTATATTCACTGATTGAAAAGCAGAACCAGAACTTTGTAAGTTCGCTGAATCACGAGCAGCAGCTTCCATAGATACGGCCATTTCGAGCGCTTTATTAAGTGTCAGACTTCCTTCCGATAACAATCGACGTTGTATTTGGGTATCCTGAATCCCGCATACCAGTCTGTCACGAATCATCATATCCAGACTAGCACCGTAGTTACAGAATTCGGAAAGTCGACGCAATTCCGAAACAAAAACTGACACTGTTTCGTCTGGCTTGCGAATCCGGGAATTAAATTTAAAACGTTCAACAATTTCAGATGGTGCTGGGCTGTAGTGGTTTGATAAACATTTAACTAAATCGTCATATTTCGTATTCGCCGTTGTATTTGGCGACAGCAAGCTACGTAAAAGAGTATACGCTGTTGGTCCAATGACAGTTAAAAAGATAGACTTTTTCTTATTTTCGTCAGTTATGTCGTTTGCGTTAATGTAATGTACAAAACGTTCTACATACTGAGACCAATTTTCAAGTGCAGGATCGAAAACTTCAATTCTTCTGAAAGTCGCCATGTTCGATTGTAATCGAAACTAACTTCAAAAGAACGATGTAATGTAGAGTAGAGTCCGTAAGTAGTAGGTTCGAATTACTCGTCGCCAAAAGTGTTGTATTTGTAAGTCCATAATGAGTACACTGTATCTGAACTCAAACATGCATTTTTAATAATCACAGAACGACACAACCAAACACAATACGTACATAGAACAACACACAGAATTGTGATGACATGGGAGTCGAAGTTGTAGTACATATGCAAGTCGAAGTTGTAGTACATATACAAGTCGAAGTTGTAGTGCATATACAACAATCTGATTGTATGTTATTTTAAGTGGGAATCCATATTCTATTTATGTTATTTTTAATTTGTTCCACAGACGATTTTTATATCTTTTAAAATATTACGTTTACTTTTCGACGAATACAAAACGAATGGTATACATTTTATTGTGAAGTCTGCCCCCCCCCCCAAATAATCTGGAAATCCTGACAGTTGGGAATTTCAACTTCTAAAAACCCGAGTTGGGAAAATTTATGCCTGAAGAAAATTAATAATATTTACAAATGAGTGCTAGGGAAGATTCGAAATCGCCCAACTTGTAAGATTACATTTAAATTAAGCCTCAGAATGGACACCGCATTGGAATATGGGCGCAACAAATCAATGCTTGTGAGAGAACTGTTTAATATTACCTAAAATATATATATAAAAAAATGAACAATGTCGATAAGTTGGAATTGGGATTTTTCAGCACTGTTGAGTTGTGAATTTCGAATCGTTAGGTTGGAAAATTTCTTGTTTCAACCCCCAAAATATTTATTGTGTAAATGCACTGTGTACATATGAATATATTCAACTATAAAATTATCTTAGAAAATCACTTGTTTGTGTTTTTAATTAATTAAGTATCTTAAAATTAATTTAAAGCCAGAAAACATATAAACACTTTTTTAAATACTGTAATGAAAATATATCTTATAAATAATATTAAAAAAATATACATTCACACTTTGTTTAGTGCAAAAATTAGTTTTTCATCCGTACAAATATTTTATACGAATCTTAACAAATGGGGAGCAAATAGCGGATTTTGCTCTTTTCAAATTTGCGCAGGCGAAAGCTTTCCTGCAACGTTAACACGCTTTGTCCAGTTAGTTATTATTTGTGCAAATTATTCATCAATTCGCAATTATTCATCAAACTATTGATTGCGTATGATTATCAAATAGGTTATACGACAATAACAGTTAAACGTTATTTATTTTATCATATGTTATTTTAATTCAAAACGTGTAAAATACTTTGATGACATATTATTATTATAATTTTTATTCTAAAACAAAGTACTTTTTTGACATAAATAACCGAAGGATACGACAGTAAATTAAAATTAAAATGAAAAATATTTTGATTAAATGAAAATTAAAAAATATTTTGATTAAATTAAAATTAAAAAATATTTTGATTAAATTAAAATTAAAATAAAAAAATATTTTGATTAAATAAAAAAATAAAATATTTTGATTAAATTAAAATTAAAATTAAAAAATATTTTGATTAAATTAAAATTAAAATTAAAAATATTTTGATTAAATTAAAATTAAAATTAAAAAATATTTTGATTAAATTAAAATTAAAATTAAAAAATATTTTGATTAAATTAAAATTAAAAATTATTTAAATTTTATTAAAATGTAATTAATAATTTATTAAAATTAAAAAAATTAAAATTTTATTTGTTTAGAAACACATACAGTGGCTTCCAAAACTGTTGGTACACTTTAAAAATTTGTAGAACAAGCGCTGTAGTCTGAAATTGAATTCGAATATAAAGTCCAATATTATTTCGCATAATCTCCATGTAATTCTGAATAAAACCTAGTAAATATTTTTAAATATTGAATTATTTTCTTTTTATAAAAATAAAAATGCAAGGAAGCAGTGAAAAAAATAAACCATCGCAAAAGTGATTGTACACCAAAACAGTTTCGGAACCAAAACATTTTCGGATAAATTCATAAATAAAATTATCGTCTGTCGCTTATTTTTCTTTTTGCATTGTGGTGACATTTAATAATTTTTGCTCGCTCACTTCGTAATATTCTATTTATTATTTTAAAATATATCGTAGTCGTAAGGAAACAAAGAATAGCATTCGAATATTGATAATTTTTCTTCAGATTAATAGAAAATCATCTCGGAGTATCGTTAAATAAATAAATTTATTCCATTCTACATGCAGTATGGGATAAAATGCTTTAAAGAAGGAAATCGGATTAAAAACAAGGTAAGAAAATGTCGTCCGGAAAAGTTAACACAATGTGATCAGAGATTTACAGTTAGAAAATTTGTGAAAAATCTACGTTTGAGTGTTGTAAAAATGTCTACAGAATTTAATGAAATATGTTCTACTTCAATTTTAATCGAAAGTGTTCGATAGGTGCTCAGATCAGCTGGATTACATGGGCGTTCTGTCCGAAGAAGATTTTTTGTTAGTGCGAAAAATAGAAAGTTTAGGTTTTCCTTCGCAAATGACAAGAACTTAGTCGGAACAGTAAAGCCTGCTTTGAAGGTGTCCTTGTGCAAGGGTGCAAATTAGCATCAGGACTAGATAATTTGGTATTTAATAATAGCATAATGAATCAGTATGTTTATTTAAATATTTTAACACACAATTTAAAATTATAAGCTTATTTGGGTATTGGAATCAACAATAAATTGAGAACGGGAACTTGATCATTAAAAAAAAATATGTTTAACAAAAAAAAAATAGATTAAACTTAATTTAACCGTAACTGCATTATTATGAAATATATTAAAAAACCTATTATATATATATTATAGAAAAAGTTTATTTAGAAAGTTGATTTACGCAACTATTATAATTAATCGTTAATTTGCTAAAATTATTTTTCACTAAATTAAAGTTAACACATATTTTATTATTACGACTAATTCCGAATAAAACATAAAATTATTCGAAATAAGTACGAATCTTTATTATTGTTTAAACATTTAATAAGAATATAAAAAGTTTATTCATACCTTATTATTTGTGCATAAAAATAATTTGATCTCCATTATCAGCTTCTTAATAACAAAGGCTACTTTGCATAGCATTTAAAAGTCCATTCAGTTACTCCAGAGTTAAATAGATGCAAACATCACTAGAAATTGTTTCTGAAATACTGAACTATTAGAATATTGTCAGGATTTAGAACTCAAACAAAACTTTGTGCTACAGTTGTACATGGATGTATCAGACGATCAGGATCGTTAAAAATATTAATTAAGCTACTTTTTCAGAATTGATACGGTATCTTTGCAATCTTAACGTCTAACCAATCATATGAGCATTTCATATGACTTAAACTTATTCGATATTGAAGACATTATTAGACGATAAAATGTATCAGGAAACGTTTAAACGTTGATGTAGACATTTAAAAGTATTTGCATTTAATTCGATTGATTAGAAATAGTATTAAGTAATAAAATATGCGAGCGTCTTGAGTTCGGTCCTCCTGGTACAAGAAAACCCTAATTCCGTAACTGTAAATATATTCTTTAACAGAATATTTCTACCTGAATGGTTTTATAAGAAGCATTTTATATTTATTGCTCGTAAATTTCGAACATGTTTTATTTATCAATCGTTTGCTTTACTTAATAAATTTAAAACAACGAAGAAATTATTTTTTACTTTTCTTCTTAATAATTTCAGAATATTTGGGGCGTGTCTTCATATTTGAGCTACTTTGAGTAAAATGTAAATGACAGGTCACGCAATTTAAAGCTGCCAAAACAAAAGGCGGTTTGAAAGTGTGTCTATGAATATTTAATCTTTTTCCTTACATCTTTCTTAACTCGTAGAAAAACCTACGAAAAGATAGAGTAATGTGTAATTAATATTTGGAGAAAATGAGTTACTACATTGCAAAAAAAGGTACTTAAAATTGAGAATATGAACCTACTCGTTTTTCTTTAATATAATTGTATCATAAATGAGTGATAACGTACTCAAATTTAAGCAACCGTACTTTCTTAAACATGAGAAATGTGTTTTAATATTACGAATCTCAGCTGCTGTTCAAGCCACCTTAATAAAGTTACCTGACAAACTTAAAATAGTTGTTAAGAAGATGGTTTCCCACATTATTTAATGTCAATTGCTTAAATGGAAACTGAGTTTTTACAACTCAATTATCTTACTTCCCGTTATTTTGCCACACATTTTTAACATTTCTTCTGTTTATAACTTCTTCACGTCGCGTCGTCCTGATAGTGCAAGGGATAAGGAACTTCACTGCGGAGCCTGAAGATATGGGTTCGATTCCCGATATGTCTTAGTTATAATTGTCGATTTTAGTGAAAGTGATTTATGAAAGCAGCCTATGTAGGTAAACATGTACTCAGTTTTACTCATCATTTTTGAGTACATGTCTTTTTCAAAATTGAAACTTACCTATTCGGAGCCATTATAAGCATCGAATGTACTCAAATATGAGTATATTTTACTTATTTTCTATTACCTATTTTTAATAGTGTAGTGTCAATGAAAAGTAGCCACAATGTTGGCGTTTTGGTTTTTTAAGTATTTCTTGAAAACAGATACAATGATTTTGTTTAAAATTATCATGGTGAATTGAAGCTATATGCAGATTTATTTCAGTGAAATCGTTTACAAATTATCTTAAGGGAATTAAAACTTGGGAATTTGCTTTGTTCCTACTTCATTATTAACTCGTCGAAAACAAGTCACGCATTTAAATTTAGTGAAAATTTAAATGTCGATTATTACTTTCGAAATGAAAGATTGTTCTGGAAACGAAATGACAAGAAACATTTTTAGAATGTCATATAAGATACTTCATAATTGTTATTTAAGATACTTCATAATTATTATTTAAGATACTTCATAATTGTTATTCAAGATACTTAAAATATGATATTAGACACTTCATTTCACCGACATATTCTTCCATAAAAGATTTTCGGGGTGCTATATAAAATATGACTCATTCAGCAAATTTTTAACCCTATCGATTAGGTTTGGCTGATGTGTTCGTCCTATCACCACCATGCTAATTGCCTACCTGAATATCTTGATAATATCCAAATATCCGGAACTTTTTAACTACTTCTCCCGATAACGATTAAACCCTTCGTCATCATCATTAGACATGAGATGGCAGCGCCATCTAGTGAAGGTGTCAGTCGTTTCGAGTTCCAATATTCCCCCAACAGAAATTATTGATGTTCTCTTTTTTTTTATCTTATATTTATATACTCACACCAATGCTGGTTTTTAGAAACGCGCGGCTCTCAATATTGGTAAAATATGCGAATGCACAGAATAAGTTATTAACTCATAAGTAAAAGTAAATGTTTAAACAGTAATTTTTTTTATATTGTCCTGTCTGTGAAAAATGTCTTAAATTAGAAATATAAGCAATACAATAAAACAACCATTTACATAGTCGTAATTAAAAAAGTTAAATTGAGTAATTTAACAAGTTAAATTAAGTAATTTATAGTGTTTTTCTATGTGTGTGAAAGCATTAAAAAAAGAAACACAGAAAGTGTCAACAAGAAAACCTTCATATAAAACTGTATGAAAGTTGCAGTTTCTTTTAGACAAATTCCTTCATTTTTGTGAAGGTTTCATCAGCTGAGAACAATGAAGGTTTTCAGTAGGAAATCGGTACTTTTCAATATTTTGCATAAAACTATTAGTATGTTTAAAAAACTTTCATTATCTCAAATTGTGAAAGTATTGTTTTGCTAAATTAAGCTAGATCGGATTATGAGCTTAATGTGTACGTACACATCTGATCATTTTTAAAAATTATAATTTAGAAAATATATAATTATGTATGTAAAACACTTTAAAAAATATGGTGAACCATAAAAAACCAACTCTGATTAAAGTCAAATACTAATGAGATAATTATCATTTTATTACCTTATTAGCATGTTTTTTCAAACACGATTATGTAAGTTGTAATTGATCTAGAAGCATAATTTTGTTGAAAATTTCTCACAGTATCAATTGTAATGTTGTAAACCTATAAAAAGTTTCCAACAACATTAAAAAAAAAATTAAATAATACTTACCTAGAAAGTAAATTTTTTTTTTCAAATTTCAAACTTTAAATGTCTACTAAAAATAAATTTGTTAAAGAATCCTTTTGGTTGAGGTTCACAACATTCCCCAACTATTATAAAGTTGAATAGAAAAATAATTTTTTCTAATAAGTTTAAGCAAACTTGAGTTATGATGTTTGAAATGAATCGGCATTTGGTAAAAAATACAATTATTCAGAAATTGAGTTTAAAGTTTACAAAACATAGCCCCATTGAAAGCAGGGCCACACAACATTTTGGAATATTTATACTATCTTGGTATCGTATGGAAGATAATGAATAGGGGAACATTATAGAGCAAGAAAATATTTTGTAATTTTTGATCGATTCCAGTATTTCCTAGTGTGTATGTGCAAGGATAGTGAAGACCATATATATATATATATATATATATATAAGGTGTGCTCGTGTTTCGCTTTTTGAAAGGGGCAAGGAAAGAATTCTTTTGACGTCATTTTAGCTCCGCCTTACTATGAGTTTTTTATCATTCTCATTGGCTGTATGTTTCAAGCATTGCTACTTAGGTTTTTGAAGCAAATTTGAACTGTTTTCTTTTAAATAAATTTATGATTAGTTAAAAACAAGAATTCTTGTTAAATTAAGTACTTGACAATAGCGACAATTACTCTTAAAACGACTGTCGAGAGCATTAGACACGCCCACAGACGGTTGAAGGCGTCACTATGACGTCAAAAGAATCCTTTTCCCCGCCCTCCATCAGCAAGAGCGAGTACCAGCACACCTTTTATATATAGTCTCTACTATCCTTGGTGTATGTGTATATCTTAATATTTTTATTTGACAGATTCAAGAATATGCACAAAAAAATTATACACAGGTAAAAAATAAATATTCCACGAGAAAAATACATTGCACCACGACAAAAGTCAAAAATGTAAAATGACAAAGATTCCAAGTAACCTTGTCACTCACCTTGAAAAATGCAATTAACAGCATCCACATTAGTCTTAAAGAAAAAAAAAATCCACGAAGCATTTCATCGGTCTTGAATAAGACGTTCCACAAATAAAGAGACCTTTCTTTCCTTCAAAGATTTTCTATCAAAATTCCAATATTTAATATTCTGCTTTCCGAGCAGGGGCTTTATTGAAAAATTAAAAGAAAATCCGGAAAGATGGAGAGGATTTCGGAAGGGTTTTCGATCGGAAGCGCGCCAATCGAAGTGCCAAAGAAAGATCTCACAAAAGTTAAAACACGGTTTCCTTTGTTGGGAAATATCGGGGATTGGTTTGTCGTCCTGCGAGAGCGTCGATGTTTGATTATCGAGTGTGTCGCCAATGATTTGAAACTCGAATTTGGGAATAGAAAGAAAATACCTCAGGTTTGGAGCTTGGCGCTTGCTTTATGCATTGGAAAAGATAATTGCAGAAATCTATTTCTTTATTCAGTAATCTTTCAGAAAGAGAGACAGCCTATTCGGATATTATTTTTTGGATATTATTTGCTGCTGTTTACGAACTAATAATTATACAAAAGCACAGTATTCGTGTAGTGAAGAATTGATGATTCTACGTGAAATGTCTTTAAAATCAGCTATGACATTGTTAAAAATAGGTATTGGAAAATAAGTAAAATACTCATTTTGTAGTACGTTCGATGCTTATAATGGCTCCGAATACATAAGTTTCAATTTTGAAAAAGACATATATATTTAAAAATGAGTAAAAAGTGCAAATGTTTGCTTACGTAGGCTGCCTTCATAAATCACTTTAAATAAACATCAACAATTACATCCAAGACTTACCGGGAACCGAACCCAGATCCTCAGGCTCCACAATCTAGTGTTTTGACCGTTAAACTACCAGGGTGACACGAAGAAGTTATAAACAGAAGAAATTTAAAAAGGTGTGCCAAAGAATGGGAAGTAAGATAATTGTGTTGTAATAACTCAGTATTCATTTAAGCAATTGACATCAAATAATGTGAAAAACCATCTTTTGAGCAACTATTTTAAGTTTGTCAGTAATTTTAGCTTTCTCACGAATGGCATCAATGTGACAAAACACGTTTTAAATGTTTCGCCTTCTTTGTAAATAAAAAAACATTCAATAAAAAAAAGGTAAAATAAATGCAAATAAAAAAATAATGCAATTCCTGTTTTAAAAATAGGAATTCATTTTCCTCCATAATGTTTTCTTTTATATTGTTTTTGCTTAACCCGGAGCCTATCTAGTTACGCGTGTCCCTGTGCGGTGGCACTCGTCGCATATCCCTGAGGCCGGCTCTGTCATATATTGATAAATTCGGTCTCGTTCGATTGGAAATTAGACACTGAGGCATGTAAAATCTTTAAATAAAGCGAAGCACATTCGGGAAGTGGATAGGGACGCGCCGTGTTATAAGAAACAGTTTGTGTATCTTCCTTTTGTTGCTTCTATGATTTTTTAATCTGCTGAAATAACGTTTCACTTAAAACCCTTCCACCCGTGCTTTAACACAACCACACCCGATGTTTAACACACAAAAGTCATTGTTAAAATATGCATATTTAAGAGTTTATTGCTTGCATCTAAATGATGGGATACTTTAAGGATAAGGAAATGCGATAGATAGTTATAAGATATGTCTTTGCACCAAGACATTTCTTTGTTTCCTATTAAATTATTATCATCTATTAAATTCTTTATAAAAAAATTAAATTTTTGCTTATCAGAGTTTGCAAGAATAGTGAAATTAAAAGTTATTAACTGCGGAACTTGACAATGTCTTTTAAAGAATATAATTTAAATCGTCGGTAGCGACAGGTCAGATTTTGTAATAGTTATTAACTTGATGGCAGTATATGAAACTTTAAAATGTCCAAGGTTTTTTTTTTTGTTTATAACTGATTTTTTTTCTGCATAGATGTTTTTAATGGGGTCCTTTAGTTTATTTTTGTAAACTGTTAGTTTGCACATTATTCAAACATTGCATTATAATATATCAGAACTGTGTCTAGTAAAATATTTTCGGTTTTATATCGACAGCCAAAAAAGTTGAAGGTCATATTTAAATACTTCAATATTCTATTCATTGCATGAGCAGACTATGGGCTGGACAGTAAGAGTGGTGACGATATCTTTGTTTTGCACTTACTAAGATTCGTTTTCAAAGGCTGAGAAAGTCTATTGTAGAGATGCAGTAGAAATAAATGTTTAGAAGTATCAGCATTTGTGGGATTTCCCTTGTACAATATTAACCAAAAAAAAAAATAGGCTACCAATTTGTTGTGCCTTGTCCTTTTTCTTCCTTTTCGCCCAATATCAGATAAAAGCATTGTTTTTGCGTTAAAAATTAAATTTGTCATGCTTCCAGACGTTTTGAAGTCATTTGAATTAAAAAAATGGTTTGTGTTAAAATTGGCGTGCGTATACGAATATACTTTATTAAAAAAAAAGATAATGTTACAACAGTTTAATTTGCATATAAATTATAAGCAATGGCGGCGATTTGGGGGGGGGGGGGGGTACTTTTTATTGGATGTTGTCCCTTCACTTTTTTAATATTACACTTTTTAAAAATAAAACATAACACAAACACCCCCTCCTCCCACTACTACAGACGATGGACGCAAACTCCTTCCCTTCCTCTGAAATTTGTACAACGTGGGGGAGGGGGGGGGGGGGGAGGGGTAGTCGTTCGCATCTGCAGGATATGATTCCTCCCTTATAATTCTCAAGGAAGGTGGGTCGTGTCGACCAGCCCTGTTAATAACCCATTCCGCCCTCTGAGCTAAACAGTGTAAGGGAAATGTCGCTCTCATAATTCCACGGGGTTAATGGCGGATCGGTCAGGCTATGAGAATAAATGACATAACATCGCGTAGAAGATAGTGGGATGCATTGACTAGGCCGATTGTTAACTCCCCATTTGACCTTTGCACAGTATGGAGAGGAATGTTTATTTTGCCTGCAGTATGCGCCTCTGCCCTCATAATTCACTGGGAATCAGCCTTTGTGTATAAAAGACGAACCATAGTGTTGAGAAGGGTGAGCCGCGTCAACCAGGTCAACCATTTATCCACCGCGTGGGTCCGAAAAGTGTTTACGAATCAAACTTTAAGGTACCAGTGCGACCTGCACCTGCTCGATTTTTTTTCATCTAAATAGCTCGAATTTGAGAACGCTGAAAATTCTACTAAGCTCAAGAGTAAAATATGTAAGAAATATCAGTTTTATTTGAATTGACAGATGGTCTATAATTAACACAATTTTAATAGGAAATTACCTATAACTTTTTTTGAACAACTTTTACTTCCAGAATTATGTCACTTATGTATATTTTTATGGGCAAATTTAGTTACTACATGTAGACTGGGCGAGAAAATTCGCAGCAAGATGTCTACCCGAACCTTTTAAAACTTTTGAAGTATGTTTTTGATAATCCCAGTATTTGCTTCAGCAGAAAAACTAGAAAGGTTTTCCCCTTTAGCCCTACTAGCTAAAGAAAAGGGCAGTTTACTATCGATGATTGCGTTGAGTCTAGAAGGCAGCCAAGACATTTATCGTTATTTTTAACTTTAATAAGAAATATAACTTGTCTCGAACTAGCTTTATTTTAAATATATTATAAAAAAAATATGTTATTAATTTTTTTTAACAGTGTACATTAAGTTGGTGTACTTTAAATAACATAAAATAATGAGTATCATAAATATGCGATGTTTATTATAATTTTTACTCCAACAGTAGAAAGGGTGGCCAAACTTTTACTACCCCCTCCCTCCCCCCACATACATATACACTTCTTGTTTCCGCTTGATCTGGCCCCCGCACTTTTAGCAACCAATCATATGATGTCATTTTGAGGATGGTTTTTAATTATTCGAAACTATACCTACTATGAAGTAATAATGTAATTAGAAATAGCGATTAGTCAAATTAGCGTAATAAACTAATAACAAAATTTAAGTAAGTATTTATAAGACTTGTTGTCATTGTCGAAATCAAACCTTTTAAATTGGGGGCTGGGGGAAAAATACCAAAGGTTTAAATATTATTAAATATAAAAATCATCTAATAATAAAATTATGCGTCCAATGAATGTGCCCATCATATTCTAATTATCATCAAAGACGTTAAAAAAAATGGGCGTGAAAATGTAATTTTTGTAATGTAAAATTCTTGTTTTTATATACACTTTGCTACTATTACATTGCTACTATTATTATGTTTCATTTTTAAGGGCTTTAATATTAATGTGAGAAATAAATAATTTAATTCTCCATGCAATTTTCGGTCTGGAATCTTTTTGGAAAAGTCGAGGAATTTTAATCTTATATTAAGTGGTAACCCTATTATAAGACAGATTGACAATATTTAAAACAATGACATCACTAAAAAATAATAAAAAAATTGTATTTCAAGCTGAAGTATGAATATTCTATTTTTTTTTATATGTTCCTTATTGAGGAGTAAACAGTCAAAACGTTTTTCCTCTAAAAATTTTCTAAAAATTAGATTATTTCATACCTATTTTGCCTTTGACACTGATTCTTCTATTGAAGCATATTATAATATTTGTATTAAATTATATATAATATTTGTATTAAATTATATATAATACTTGTATGAAATTATATATAATATTTGTATTAAATTATATATAATATTTGTATTAAATTATATATAATATTTGTATTAAATTATATATAATATTTGTATTAAATTATACATAATATTTGTATTAAATTATACATAATATTTGTATTAAATTATATATAATATTTGTATTAAATTATATAAATTATATGTATTAAATTATATATAATATTTGTATTAAATTATATATAATATTTGTATTAAATTATATATAATATTTGTATTAAATTATATATAATATTTGTATTAAATTATATATAATATTTGTATTAAATTATATATAATATTAAAAAACACATTTTATCCCATTTAGTGGCTTAACGTTGCAGCCGTGACCCTCCCGCAAAAAGTTATTTTATCCTTAAATACCAATAAAAAGAATTACAAATATTTATTCTATCCCAGTAATGCATTTTGTTTTAACAGCAATTGGGGATACTTAAGAAAGGGGTTTAGAATATTTAAATTGGCTAATGCTAAAACGGGTTCAGTAAAAAAAAATTGAAAATCGACTTAGCATTGGTTTTGGTTCTCTGGAGGCTTGTTTCACAAATTTACGCTAAAACGGAATCGTTTCCATCATTCCCAGGTATTATCACATCCACTCGTCGATTCCAACATCGTAACACATACATTCAAGTTCCCAATCACGAGTAAACCAACGGTACAACTCCCTTCTGAAAGAGCTTATAATATAGATAAAGTGCCCCTGAAAGTTACCAAATGAGAGAACATTAAAAAACTTATTTCTTAGATTTCGGTTCAGTTTAAGGAGTTTTACAATTACATTTATACATGGCCAATCACAGCGGCGGATTTAAGAGAAAGGGCATAGGTGGCAAAACTTTTGAGAAGCTCAGTTTTCAATTATTATGTGATACACTCTTGAGGGAGGGGTCTATCATGCGGGACTGTAGCGAGTCATGGGGGGAGGTGGTCTCAGGGCTTGTGTGACGTAGCCGTGAGACCAGCTTTTGTAACTAAAAAAAAAATTCTGAAATTTTAATACAAGTTACATTTATAGAAATCACTATCTTTTTAATGGGTTAATTTTCGAGAGTCATTGTATAGACCCTGCACAAAATAATAATCTGAAAATCTATTAAAAATATTAAATCTATATTAAAGTTCAATGTGTTCCGCTGATACATTTTCAGAGGGTCATGCGCCTGCTAATCTATTGCTATGCGACTTTAGTATTGTCTTCACGGGCCTCTTCGGTAACAGGGCCCTGTACTGTAACAAGGAGTGGGCCCGTCGAAGAAGGGTACCATCTACACATATCAGAAAGGGTAAGGCAATCCAGAGGGAAAACTGCAGTGAAATATGCCCAAAAAAAATTATTATTTCTCTTTCTGTTCTTTTTTAATTTCTGGAGTCAAGGGGGCCCCATAGTAAAAGGGCCCAGGTGACAACTGTCCATTTGCCGCCTGTTAGATCCGCCACTGGCCAACCACTAAAATTGAGATTGAGGATCATTGAGGTAAAAATTGATTTGGAACCATGTCTAATTTAAACGTTGATATATGTACACAATTTTCTGTTCCAGGCAATTTTTTGTAAATTTTAATGCTTAAATATACATAATTCTATATGAAGTAGGCTTTGGATACTTTTATTTCTGTGTTATATTCTAAAAATGTGACCAGTCCAGACATTTTAAACAAATTTTAAGGATCGAAATTTTTTAAATAGTTTTTTTGAGGGTATATAGAACGTTGAATTTAACAAGACAGTTTATATGAAAAAAAAATCATTTTTTATATTTTAAGAAGTATAGGTATACGATATTTTAAAATTTTCTGATAGCAAGCTTAGGTGGACTGAGCGCCTTTTAGCATTAACCTATTCAAAATTAATTTTATAACCAATAAATATAAAAATAAAAAAATTACGAAGTTGATTTTGTTAGCAATTTAACTAATACTCCCGCTCAAGAGAGAAGTTTTTATTGATCTCCGAAATGTAAAGGCAAACCCTTTTCATTTATCCCAGCTTTATTCAGAGCCCGCGACTTTTCGATTACTCATTGGGAAATTGAAGGCGGGCCGTTCCGTGCCTACCGCGATCCCCAACAGATGGCGCTGTCTGACGTTTCATCCCGGGGAAGACAAATGCTCTCTCGCGTAATGATGCCAGACAGGTTATAAAACGGTGGGGATAAATCGCGTGATGCGAAACGCTATTTTTCAGGAAGGACCCCCTAATTAAAGCCCGCAAAGAACGCTTTTTCCCTAAAAAGGGGAATAAAATGCTGCACGAGATGGAGGATTTCGGTGCTGCTACTTTTTGAAAGTCTTGTATTTTTTAACTAAGTGCATCCGCTCGCAAAGGGGGCTTTATTTTTGGGGCCTATTTATTTTATTAGCATAAATAAAGTTAACCACGATTTTCTATGCGTGAATGGAGGTTGTTGAGGCGGTCTGTAGAAGGGGTAACGGTTTAAGGTTTTTCCCGCTCTTTGCCCACTGTTAAAAATAGGTACTTAAAAATAATTGAAATGTATTCGTTTTTGATTACATTCGATTCTTATTATAGCTCCGAATACATAAGTTTCATTTTTGAAAAAGACATGTACTCAAAAATGAATAAAAAGAGCAGTTGCTTGAGAACATATGCTGCCTTCATAAATCACTTTCAATAAATTTTAACAATTACAACCAGGACTTACCGGGAATCGAATCCGATCCGTCTACCTGATGTCGTCCACACGGAAGTCACGGCCTTATCCGTTGTGCAACCAGAGCGACGTGAAGAAGTTATAAACAGAAGTAACATTAAAAAAGCGCGGTACAAGAATGGGAAGTAAGATAATTGAGTTATAATAATAATTTAGTTTCCATTTAATCAATCGACATCAAATAATGTGAAAAACCATCTACTGAACAAATATTTTAAGTTTGCTAGATGGCTTGAACAGAAGCTGATATTAGCAATATTAAACCCTACTGTACTGCTAATTTTTGCGAAACTACGATTACTTAAATTTGAGTACTTTATCGTTCATTTGCTATGCAATTATACTCAAAGAAAAACGAGTACGTCTATGTACTCATTTTTAAGCATTTTTTTTATTTTACAGTGTAGGATTTGTTTGATGTTGGTTGAAGTTGACAAATGTTTAAAATTTTATTGTGAAATGATTATTTGATTTATTTAAACGTTGCGCTAGAGAGCTAAAGGTGAGTTGTTGAGGTTATTGATTCAGCATGTCCGGACATTTGGTTCGTAGCAATTAAGAAAAAAAAACCAGCAGGTGAAGGAATCTGCACTGTGAAAGAAAAGGTACTTAAAAATGAGTACTTGAACTTACTCGTTTTTCTTTGAGTACATTAGTATCGTAAATGAGCGATGACGTACTCAAATTGAAGTAATAGTACATTTCCAAAATGAGCAGTGTGATTTAACATTGCTAATCCCAGTTTCTGTTCAAGACATCTTAACAAAGCGACGTTACAAGCTAAAAATAGTTGTTCAGTAGATGGCTTTCCACATTTTTTTTAATGTAAGTTGCTTAAATGGAAACTGAGTTATTACAACTCAATTATCTTACTTCCCATTCTTTTGGCACCCCTTTTTAACATTACTTCTGTTTATAACTTATATCTGGTAGTTTAACGGATAAGGCCCTGGACTGCGGTGCCTGAAGACCTGGGTTCGATTTTCGGTAAGTCTTGGTTGTAATTGTTGATATTTATTGAAAGTGATTTATTAAAGCAGCCTATGTAGGCAAGCAAATGCTCTTTTTACTCACTGTACTGATTTTTGAGAGTACAATTTTTTTTCAAAAATGACACTTATATGTATTCGGACCCATGATAAGCATCGAATGTACTCAAAAATGAGTACATTTTACTTATTTTTGTGTACCTATTTTTAACAGTGTAGTTGCTTCATACTTGGATTGAAACAAAAATAGCTTTGAATAGGAGAAATGTCAATTAAATATTAATTGATAATAATTTATAAATCTGGTTGTAATCCAAAATATTCATAATCCTTTAACAAATAACGTTTGGTTGAATTATAGTTTTATAACAATGTTGACATTCCTTTTGGTATGGACATTTTAAAACATGACTTCTAAAACCGTTATAAATTCATGTAAAAAAACTAAACAAAATTTTAAAATTCCAAGTCTTAGGTAGATGAATAGTATTTATATATAAATTTTCAGCCTTTTATACTCAGAGTAAGTAGGTCTTTAGCGACCCATTCACATAAACTTTCTTTTATTATTACGGATGAAGCAAATACTTTACCACTAAGCTATCAATTACTCACGTGCAGATAAATGTACATTATTTTTGACAAAGTGTCGCTACAGTTAGAATTTAAAAAATGAAGTCTTAAAACATAATTTTTTTCATCTGTTTGGAGCTATAAATGCATTTTGATTACCACCAATAAATATTTTTGATAATGCACTCTTCGCCGCTTTACAAAACCTATGAAAATATCTCCATATACTAAGATACGCATGACAAACCCTTAGCAACGTTGCAGTTGAAGTAATGACCAAACCTAATCGCATAACTCACGACTCTTTTCACACGTTGTTGTGACGTCGTGTGTCAAAATGAAGTTACATCGAAGCGTTTTCATTGGGTGAGGGTTTTCACATGGCTGCTTTTTTAAAAGTTTTCATCCGCCTAAACTGATATTCGCTATTAGAAACCTACAAATATAGGAATATTAAGTTTTTGACAATTTTTCCGTTACACCAAATATAGGAATTTTAATGCTGTGACATGTTCTTAATATTGGGGCTATATATTTTAAAGGCAGGGAACATGTCGTTGCTTTTTTCTTCTGAAACGGTTGCGTTTTCTCTCCTGGACTCTGGATTGGTTGGTTGATTAAACAGACCGACCAACCAACCAATAGATCAACCAACCGACCAATCAACCAAACTATCAACCGACCGAGAGACCAACCAGCCAACCGATTCAGCCGTCTTAGAAAAAAAAAAGAATTTTCCAAATTGTTACAAACAATAATTGTATCCTTCCGAATCCTATTTTTCCTGCAAATTAATCACTCTATTTATATTTAACAACAAGTTTTATACCAACGAAGAAACAATTTAACAATTTAAACAAATAATGGCGGCGTTCGAATTCGACAACCTTGAGAAAAATGTCGTTTGGCCCAGTTTGTGTGGATGATGTTTACAGGAATATCTCTGTTAAATTCATTAACGCCCCCCAGCTGGGTCTGACTCCCTTCCCTATCCGGGTAGGCGCGTCACCCTATCCGGCCGATTCCCGGAGTGTCCGGTGACGAGAAACTCAGGGAAATTACCCACTAGGGAGGGGGAGAAGTCACGGACATCGATCTCGTCGTCTTCTCACTTCGCTTCTTTTCCTTTCACGCGAAAACGATCCGGGCGGGCGCGAGACAAAGAAAGAAACGGGGGAACTTGGCCAAGTCTCCCCGGATGCGGGAAGAGGAGGGTGGGGAGCAGTTTCGTGGGTGTTTGCATCTTCGTGGTCGCATTGTTGGAAGCATTCGTTTCATTATGGGGCATGAGTATTTTTTTTTTAAAAAGAAAAGAAAACTCGGTGTTTTTGTTAAAAATGGAATTATTCCAATTTTATTTAAATGGAATTGAGAGAAGCGTTTTTCTAATGGAGACTTCATTCGTTTGTTAAAGCGTATGCACTTCTATAAATAAATAAATAATAGTACCACGGAAATCTTTGAATAAAATGTTTAAGAAAAAAGCTTAGGAAGCGATAAAAAGCTTAGGAAGCGATTGTTTTCATGTGATTATTCTTTATTTCGAGAAAAAAAATATTCTTACATAGACCATGGAAGATAAAAAACGTAAAAATCAAGTTAAGGGGGTCCGATACCCAAAATTCGCAAAAAAAGTCATTTTTTTTTTATATTTAAAAAATACTATTCAAACTTATCTTAATAACTCACAAAAAACTGCTTCAAAAAATTCCTATTACTTTTTTAGTTATGAATGTGTTAATGATGTGTTCCTATAACATAGTTGTATCATATGTAAACTTTAGAAGCAAATATCTCTGTTCGTGGTTTTGAAATTTAATGAACACTAAAAATGCTAAGGCTTTTTTACTATTATACTTAAAATCATAATTTTTGTGTGTATAGCAAGATAAATATATTTTAAATAGATGTATGCATTCAGATTTCCTATTTTTACCATAATTTGTTTTTTAAAACCACTTAAAATGGAATTTTATTTTTTTTCGTCAATTTTTTTTCCAAAATTTCTAATATATTTTATTTTTTTAAAGTGATGTATCTGAATCAAAATTTGAATGCATACATCTATTAACATATTATTCAAGATCTTAAATAAAAAAAATTGCTTCAAAATATTGAAAAACAAAAAAGGAGTAGGAATTTTAAAATTGTTAAAAAATTTACTAAAATGTTAATTTAAAAATAAATGTGCAATTTAAAAAAAAAAATTGAGCGTCTTAAAATAGTTTTTTATGCATATTTAGACAGAGAAAAAAAATTGGATTGTACAAGTATAAAAATAAAAAAAAAAATGTCGAAGGTATCGGACCCCCTTAAATCTATGCAAAAGTTTTATAGAAACTGCCCATGCTACTTATGCCGTTAGTGTCATTGTTATGTACCCATGTCAATAAGTGAATATTTTGTAAATAGAAAAAGTGCATGCATTATAATTTAAACAAACTTAAAAAAAACCCTTCCGTTTGATAATAGGGACATCATAACATTCAGCGGTTATAGTCTGTTCCATCTTAACTTTTGGTATAGTCAAGAAATATAGTCCAATAAGCATGCATTATTATGAAAAAAAACTTTAAAAAAACCCTTCCGTTTGATAATAGGGACATCATAAGTTTCAGCGGTTATAGTCTGTCCCATCAACTTTTGGAATAGTCCAGAAATATAGTCCAAGAACAGTGTTGAGGCTATGGAAACTGCAGAAATCTATAACCGTTACACAGTTCCTGGAGCATGGGATTTGATATTCTCTCTATTTAAAAAAAAGTAAGCCCCAGGGAGAATTTTCAATCCTTCCGCTGTTATTCAGTTCGTATATCAAAAAGTAAAAATCCTAAAATTACGAAATTAACAGAATTTGCTAATAAATGTTTGATAAACAAGTCGAATATATTTTTGTTTCAATATGATTATTAGTTTAGAAGTTATTTAATATTAAAGTCGTCTTGCTAAAGTTTCGTTTACAAGTAATTTTGTCCGTCGAGTTTCTGACACACTATTAAGAGGAGAGATTCAATTTTTTAGGGTATGTAGGAAAAGGTTTAAACTGGAAATCCAAGTAAACATTTTTTAAAATTCGAATTTGTTTTGAATTTATAAATTTTTTAATCATTTAAACACGCTTCACTCATTTAAAGTTTTTTCACCCTCATTTTTGTAAAGGGATTTCTAAACTGCTGGAAATAATTTAAAATGTCATATTTTCTTATTAAAATAAATATACTAATATTAGTTCAAATTTCATCTTTCCGATGTCATAAAGATTATATTTCTATCTTTACAATTAAATTAAATATTGTTAATTAAGCTAGGTATTAAAATTAGTGAAGAAGTAATATTTCTTCGCCAGAATATTTTAATGTATGACTTTTTTTCTCATTGTTCCGCACACATCTCAAAAAGTAAATGTCCTAAAATTAGGAAATTATGTCAGTTTGTTAAGAAATGTTTGAGGAATATGGTGAATATATATATATTTTCAATACGATCAGTATTTCAGACGTTATTTAATGTTAAAATCATAATTTTATGAAATTTCGAAAAAAGTTCATATACTTTTGAATACTTATTTACCAATTTTCATCGAAAAAATAAATAAAAATTTAAGACATAGATTAAACTGTTGGCTACAAATGATACAGAGCGTTTAAAAAAAGTAGTTTAAAAAAAGTAACAAGGACTTTTATATTATAATTTTTAGTGCACTTTATTAATATTTCTTATAAAATCACCTTGTCAGATACTTCTTAACAGCACTCCTATTTCCTGAAATTGTTTGAACTTAAAAAAAAACTCTATCAAGAAAATATCAGTCAGCTTATAAATTTTTAAAAAATATTATAATTGACAAATTTATATTAAAAATGTTTTTTTATGACCCGTCAAACATTATTCCACGGGTCCAGCTGTCAATCACGGCTTTTATTTTGAGATGGACTTACAATAAAATTTGAGTTGCCCAGTTGTAAAACTCCTTAAGTGCCATCCGGATTTTTATACAGGAAGTGAAAAAAAACTTTTGTAGAGTTTATTTTTCGAGCTAACTGCTTAAAATTTGACATTTTAACGCAAAAGTTTGTTCTGAATGCGATTTCTTATGAAATGTTCCTAAATTTTGTATAACTTTTGCTTGATTTAACAATAGTTTCTGGATTTACAGAGTTTTGCTTCAGTATTAATTTTTGCAACAATATGAAGTACTATTTTCCTCAGGTGAAACTGTGTTGCTATTAAAAAATAAGTGAAAAAGTATTAATATGACAATAGTGATAAAAACGGGGAAGGGGGGGAAGGGGGAAGGGAGGGTGAGGATATAACTAGTTTTGACTCAAGGTCGAATCGAATGGATTTAACACGTATACGCGGCAATCGTATTTCAAGAGTTTTGCAACTAGTGTTTTGCAATTGTTTGAATTACAGGCATCATAGACTTAAACGAACAAAACGGCACGAAAATTTCGATTTTTTTGGATTTACGATTGGGCGAGTCATGTATTTAAACATGTTCAATCCAAACTTCAAAAACGCTCGAAGCGTTTCTAGAACGGGCACACAATTCTCCACACACACCCGAGCCCTACATTACACTCAACCGGCTACATATTCCATTGCCATCGGCTAATAAAGTAAAGCATCATCTCCACGCAATAACTCAACGCCAATCAAACCAAGACTCTTTTTTTTTGTTGTGAAGGTGCACCCACATCATGGGCTCGCTCCCGAATCCCCTCACGTCGCCCGGGAAGTGGGGGGAGGGGGGAAGTTGATCCCCTCAGATTGCGTCACTGCACCCGGGGAATTTCAAGCGATCCCGGGGTCGCCCCCCGGAATTCGATGCCCGGCTGGCAAGGTGCCATGACCCCTGGCGGGGGAAAAAAGAAGCGGCTGATTGTTCAACGGGTTTGTGCCTCTCCTCACCCATTCCTCCCCCCGGATCGAATACAGGTGTCGTCTGCTCTCTGAGGAAGTGTGTTTATCGTTCGGAAGGGGAGTTGTTTGTTGTTTTATGATCGTTTGGGTTTCGATGTCTTTATTTCTATGTAGTGATTCAAAGGGATTTATGGGATATGGATAAGTTTAGTACTGAAGGACGTTTATGCATTGGATTTTGACGTGAAACGCCTTTTAAAATCCACTTTAGGGTTGTATAAGGATAGAAAATTTATGTTACGATTTTATAATGATTTATTCCGATACTACAAATTCGCGGTAGGCAGCACGAATGATATAAATTTTTATCTCGTTCAATAGGCAAATTAGGCGCTTATGTGCCTAATACCTTGAAATAAAGCTAAGGACACTGTTAAAAACAGGTACTAAAAATAATTAAAATGCGCTATATTTTTTATTACTTTCGATGCTTATCATGGCTCTGAATATATTACTTTCGTTTTTGAAAAAAACATGTACTCAGAAATGAGTACATATTTGCCTAGATAGGATGCCTTCATAAATCCCTTTAAATAAATGTCGACAATTAACGGAAATCAACCCCAGTTCCTCCGCACCACAATCCAGTGCTTTATCAATTTAACTACAAAGGCGGAAGATATTAAGAAATTAAAAATAGAAGAAATGTTAAAGAAAGTGTGCAAAAAGAATGGAAGTAAGAGTGGAGTTGTAATAACTCAGTTTCTATTTAAACAATTGACATCAAATAACGTGGAAATCATTTTCTAAACTATTTTTTTAAGTTTGCTTGAATTTCATCAAGATCGCTGTAACAGAAGCTGTGATTAGCAATATTAAATTACATCGCTATTTTTTGAGAATGTACTGTTGCGTTTACGGTGCAATTATACTTAAAGAAACACAATTAGATTTCGATACTCATTCTTAAGTATCTCATTTTGAGTGTACGTACGTGACGTGGATGGGTGCCTGTGGAGTCAGTCGTAACAACTTGCATACGTATATGTCTTCTGTTGCCGAGGTTTTCTCTGGCGACCAATCCTTATTTCTAAAATTTGCTATAATAATGTTAGCGTAAAACCCTTCTGACCGTGATCTGACACAGCTACACATGGTGCCATTTTCTTCTGCTTGATATTGCGAATGCTGCCAGTTTGGCGGGATTTTGAGCCTCTAACAACCGATTAGAAAAAGTTTTATTTGAAGTTGTAACACAAATGTACATTGAAAATATGTGACAAAATAAAAGAAAACTCGGTATCCCCTACTTCTTTAAATGTTTAATTATTTTTTCTAGTTTTTATCTATTTTATTGTTTGGTAATCAAGTTGGGTTAAAGGAATTTATTTACAGTTTTTATTATTAAAAGAATATGGATTTAATCTCTTATTTAAAGCTTTCACATAATTTATAAAGATCTTCTAAACAGCAAAAATCTGTAGAAATCCCAAATTTTTGAATTCCACTCGTGTGTAATCCATATTACATTTTCAAGTTGTTTTCTTACAATGTTTAAGCATAAAAGGAAAAGAGGATTTAACAGTGTTGAAATGGTAAGAAATTAAAAATGTTTGTTGAAGAGTAAAAAATAATGATAGGATGTGAGCTACCTCTTTTATGTTATCCATTTTAACAATGAATAACAAAAAGTAGTTCCAGATAAAAAAAAAATGTTGTTAAGAGAGTATTACAATGGTAGGGATTGCTAAAGAAAATCAAAACAGCAAAATCCGTACAAATAATTTATTTTTTTAATTCCACTCATGTGTAACACACGTTAGTTTTGCAAATTGTTTTCTTGCAATGTGTGAATATGAAAGGAAAATAGGATTTAATACTGTACAATTGAAATAAATTAAAAATGTTTGTACAAGCAAAAAATTAATGGTTATGAGTTGCAGCTTTTATGTTTTTCAAGCTAACATTGCAAGTATTTTTCTTGCAATATTTCAATATTAAAGGAAAATATCGTTTGACAATGTTGGAATGGTACGGAATGGAAAATATCTTCGAAACAAAGAAAATATGGGAAAAGAGTTTTCAAATTATGTAAACATTGTTAAAAATAATACACATTTAAAAACTTTTACCTTGTATGTCTATCGTGTTAGTATTGTAAGTTGTTTCTTTGCAATATTTGACCATTAAAGGAAAAGATTATTTGACAGGGTTCTAATGGTAAGGAATAGAAAAAATATTCAAAACGGCCAAAATATATAGATATAACAGATTTTAGAATTCTAGTTATTAAAAAAATTATTAGAAATATTAAATATTAAAAATAATATTAGAACTTATATGTCTTCCATGTTAGTACTGCAAGTTGTTTTCTTGCAATGTTTGATAATTAATTTTATGAAATTTAAGTTTGAAACCTCATAAATTTATAAAAATCACAAACGTGGAAATTCTATACATGAGTTCCACGTTAGTATTGAAAGCTGTTTCCTTCCAATGTTTCAACATGAAAAGAAAATACTTTTTAAACGTGTTGAAATGGAAAAGAATTAAATATGTCTGTAAAAGCAATCATTGTCAATACTCATACGAGGTGTCACTTTGATCTTGCCCACTGAACACTGAAAGTTGTGTTTCTTGTGATACTTCAACATTAAAGGAAAAGATGATTTGACAGTGTTGTAATGATTCGCATTTAAAAGACACTTGTAAAGAAAAATAAATACAAATACCAGATTTTGAAGTTACATTCATGTAAAATTCATGCTAATTTTGGAAGATGTTTTCGTGCAATGCATGAATATGAAAGGATATGAGATTTTTTTTACATTGTTGAAATGTAAGGAATTAAAAAAATAAATGTAAAAGTAAAAATTTAATAATATGTTATGAGCTTCCACTTTTACGTCATTCAGGTTATCATTGCAAGTAGCTTTCTTGCAGTATTTCAACATGAAAAAGTCAAATATCGTTTAACAGTGTTCGAATGGAAAATATCTTTGAAACTATGTAAATTTGAAGGAAAAAATTGGAATTCCCCTTGCGTATTAGACATTCTAGTTTTTCAAGTTGTTTTCTTATAATGTTTTAATATGAAAGGAAAAGAGGGTTTTACAGTGTTGCAATATATTGGAAATAAAAATATTTGTAAATTCAATAATTAATAATAGTTTATGAGCTACAACTTTTATGTTATCTTCTTTAGCATTGAAAGTTGCTTTCATGCAAAATTTCTACATGAAAGAAAAGTATCGTTTGAGAATGACGGAATTGTATGGAATTGAAAAGATCTTCCAAATGTCCAAAATATAGAGAAATAACAGATTTTGGACTAAACACTTTCACTTTTCTGTCTCCCCCGTTAGTACTGCAAGTTTTTTCTTTGCCATATTTAACCATTAAAATTATATACATTATGATTCAAATGTAACAGAAAACAAGAAAAAAAATCTAGTTCTTTTAAAAGTATAGACAGTAGCACGATGTGGTTTTAATTGAAATGCACAAAAAGACAAGGGATTTTTTTATAACAAAAAAAAGTTTTAGTGCTAAAATAGTTATATTTGTCACTGACAGGTGGTGTTGTAGTTGTCTCAGATCTCCCTGTCTCTATTTCGGAACTTAAGATGAAACATTTTATTGTTACCATATAAAGTTTACTTGTAAGTGTAATACTACTTGAAGTCACATGTGTACGGAAATATACACAATTATAGCGCAACTATCGATGAAAAATTTAACTATAATTTATTTCGTTTCTAAAAAAAAGTCTCATGTGTTTTTGTGCTCATATATGAAAACCGGATCGCGCCAGCGTATATTTTTTTCGAATTATCGAATTGTTACATTGCAAATAAAAGGGTACTTAAAAATAAGTACCTGAACCTACTTGTTTTTCTTTGAGTACAATTGCATTGTAAATGAGCGATGACGTACTCAAATTTAAGTAACCGTACTTTCTCAAAAATAGCAGTGTGATTTAATATTGCTAATCGCAGCTTCTGCTCTGCTTAACAAAGTGACATGACAAACTTAAGTTGTTCAGATGCTTTTCCACAATGTTTCATGTCGATTTCTTTAATGGAAACTGAGTTATTATAAATCAATTATCTTACTTCCCATTTTTTTGGGACACATTTTTAAAATTTCTTCTGTTTATAACTTTTTCACGTCGCCCTGGTAGTATAACGGATACGGCTCTGGACTTGGGTGCCTTAGGATCTAGGTTCTATTCCCGGTAAGTCTTGGTTGTAATTGTCCATATTTATTGAAAGCGATTTATGAATGCAGCCTATGTAGGCTAGCATACGCTATTTTTATTTAATTTTACCCATTGAACTAATTTTTAAATACATGTCTTTTTCAAAATTCAAACGTATATATTCGGAGCCATGATAAGCATCGAATGTACTCACAAATGAGAAAATTTTACTTATTTTGAGTACTTATTTTTAACAGTATTTTATTCTGTCACTTTTGGCCAACCATGTATGTTAAAATCATAGATTTTTTTAATTCCACTCATGTGTAAAATTTGTTTTGAGAAATATATTAAATAAAAAGAAACTTCTATTTATATGTCTCCCGCGTTAGTTGTTTCGTTGGTAATACGCAAGTATAAATTGTTTTCTTACAATATTTGACCATTAAAGGAAAATTTCGTTATAGTGTTGTAAAGGTATGGAATATAAAAAATGTCCGTAAAAGCGCAAACCTGTAGAAATCGCAAATATGGAAATTCCAACTCATGTTTAACCCACGTTAATTTTTAAGAGTTTTTTTGCAATATTTAAATATCAAAAGAAAAGTAGCATTTAACAGTGTTGTAACCATAAGAAATTAAAAATATTTGTAAACCCAACTTACAACAACATAACCCAGTATGACATCATGAAATAACATAATAACATAATAAATAATCATAACAACATAACTATGCAAGTTGTTTTCCTGAGATTTTTCAACATCAAAGGAAAAGATCGTTTGACAGTATTGGTATTGCACGGAATTGAAATGAAAGATGCGAGTGAAACAGAAAATATATATATAACTCATAGTCATCGTTAGTATTGGAAGTTGTTTACTTGCAATGTTCCAATATGAAAAGAACGTATGATTTAAGAGTGTTGGAATGGTAAGAAAGCAATACACATTTTCGTAAAAGCAAAAATTGGTAGAATAGCATATTTAGTAAATTTTGCACAAGGGCCATCCACTTTAATACTGCAGGTTCGATTATGAGATATTTGGCGATTTACCTTTTAATTAAAGAAAAATATTGAAATTAAGGCCATTAAAGAAAAATATTGTTTGATAGTGTTTAATAGGGTACGAATTTCGAAAGGGATTTAAACAGTAAAATTTTGTAAAAACACAAATGTCGCAAAAAATTAATAAAATTTCTCGTAAATGCAATTAAAAAAATAAATAATATATATATATATATATATATATATATATATATATATAACCCCTTTTCTTAAGTTTGCTCTTAGTACGGGATCCAATCTGGGCCGAGTCCATTAACTAACTTTAAAGGAACACCTTATTTATTAGTATAAATTGTTAATTAATAATAACGTACGGCTTATAAAATTAATAATATTTCATGATGTCATACTAATTTAAAATGTCGAAGTTCAAGCCGATATGACATCAATTGTGTTTAAATTGAATTGTAATTTTTGAGGTTACAACATTTTCTGGCAGAGTGAGTTAAATAAAACAGTGTAAAAATGAATTTTCGTTTCAGTTGACAGATTTGTTTCCATTTTTAAATTGTTAAATGACTTTATATAAAGTAATAATGTAGGGTAACTGATGTTTTTATTATATCAGATCATTTTAGCGTATTCGTCTAAATACGTGTTTTTTATATGTTAGCGCAGCCGAAATCATGTGACCCCCCCCCCCTCCCTCCTTATTTTCCACAACCCATACATGAACAGAAATTTTTTATTATTTACTACTCAAATCAAAGTTTCCTTGCAATTTTTACGAAATGATAACATGCGACAAAAATAGAAAACACTTACTTATTTTTTGAAAATTATAGCAATCCTACTTTCTTTTAAACATGCGACTCGATCAATTTTAATATTAACTTAAATAACGAAACAACAGTTAATCCTGAAACAACAGCACACAGTAAATTCATCACGAAAACAATTTCCGTTTGGAGAGATTCTCGTAAGTTCACGTTTCACCCACCCATCTCCGCGTTTCACGCAACAGCCAATCAGCATATCGAAACTGAAGTGCAGCTAAAACAAGAAAACTCATTTCGGCTGTACCTTCTCACAAATGCAGTGCATTAGAATGGGGGGGGGGATCTCCATACTACGTAGAGGTTGCCATGGCAACGGTACAGCCGATTTCGAATTTCGCATTTTGGCTGCAGTATGATAGAATGGAGTTTTTTCCCCTCCTGAATTGTGAATTACGGTAACAGGCTTGCTTTTATTTATCGAGGATTTTGTTTACTACCGTAGAAATTTCATTTTCAATTCTAATCTTCATTTAAGAAAATTAGTAAAATATCTGATTTTAGTTTTAAAATACCGAATTTAGGTGCAGCCCGGCTGTACTTGCTGTAGTGGACGAGCCGCCACTGTTATTCATCAATCACAGAGACAATATGGATTCTTTCTCCTCAAGCATTTAATCACGACAGCGTGCTTAATGTCTATTGTTTGAAGTGTATTATAAATAGTAGTTATCAAACTTAAAAAAAATTATGTATACATAATTCAATTATGCCATTGAGAAAAGGCTTATATTGATTTCAAAACTTATCCAAATATATATGTTTCAGGCATGACCACAAACCTGTATGATATAAAAAAAAAGTATACTTAGCAATCGAGAAGAAACACATACCCAAAGAAATCTTTTATTTTATTCAAGAAGAAAAATATTCCCCGGCCACCAACTAATATCGAAGAAATGTCACCCGTATTCCAATCGGGACGCAACTGAAGGGTTATCTTCATGT